>CAWUFW010013341.1:0-482072 GCA_963921515.1 Calotriton arnoldi
CTTAGGGGTATATTCACAAGAACGTGTGATAACTACCTCAAGAGTAGCGTAACGCAACTTTCAATAACGCAGCCTATCACGGGAAAATAACCCTGTGTCAACGTGGAATTCACAACAAGGCGGTACCATGCGATAGTCACCAGATAACGCGTCACATGTCAGCGTGAAAATCAACGCCACGCCGAAAAAATGCGAAATGCGAGAAATCATGCGTTGAGGCCAATCGCGGTACAAAAAGTAGAGAAAAGCAGCCTCAGGCCTGCAAATCCCACGCATCTGGCAGGAAATTGCACCATAAAAACCACAGACACAGAAACAAGCCAAAGCACGTAGCAACATGGATGCACCCTGACCCAGCGCAGAGGGCAACGCGAACCACACAACCCCCACAGACCACCAGCAAGGAACAACGGGGTCGGGGAAGGCCAAGGAGAAAAGGGAGAGGAAGACCGGGTGCAGACTGCAGGAAAACAAGACCAAGGCCACGGAGGCGACAGAACACTACCAGCAACTGACCCACAAGCAGACCACCTGGAATGCAGTCGGAATGCCCAGGAGGCCAATCCAGGAGGCCAAGAGGCGCCGGCAGGATGTGACAACCTAAACCAGGTACAAACCCGCTGCCAACAGGAAGGCAGCAACGGCAACAGGAGGTGGCAGTCCAGTGCCACAGGAGGAGCAGGAGGAAACCCAGGCCACAGTCATCAGTGTGGAGAGGGTGCAAGGAGTAGGGAGTACGGACACAGCTCGACAGGACCTGACACAACAACAACAGGGTGAGGATCCAACAGGGACAGGGGGGACAGGGGGTGATGGGCACAATGCCACACATGCACAATGAGGTGTAACACACTGCACACCCACAATTACCCAGGGACATGTCCCCCATCCCCGTGGCACACTGCAGCACACACACATAGCAATCACAGCACATACCATGACAATGTGGCACAAAGTGCAACACCCACACTGCAGAACAGGGAACACAACTGGGTCCACCCAGGCACGGAAACAGAACAATCACATTGGACAGAGCAGGGAACTGTGAGATGCACATCTACCCCTACAACCCCACATCAGCCATGTAGGCCAAATGTACACTGTCCCAACTCAAATAGCCACCACCGCCCAAACAGTCACAATGTACATTGCCACACAGTCTGCATGTCGACAAGAACAAGGCGCCAACACAAAGCCAACATGCACCTCCCCTTCACAATGCAGAGGGACAAACAACACCTCCAGCAGGTCAGAACAGACAACCCATCAGTGATGCCCAAGACGAACACCACAGCCCAGACACCGATGCCCTACAACAGCCCATGGACATCCCACACAACCCACCACCAGGACCAGGGCAGACAAGCTACTCAGAGGAGAACCCAGACCCTGCAACAGACCACACAGCATGAAGCACCAGCAATCACGGCTGCCTCACAACACTTCACCCACCCACACATGGCACCCCAATGCCAGGTGGCAGAACGCCAAAAGGAGGTGGCCCAACAGGTGCGGGTGTTGCCCAACCCATGGAATGCGAACTAGAACACATACGTGGGTGTCCGATACCCTTCAGGGACCACCTACACCCCACAAAGGAGACCCACACTGCCATAGAGACACATGCAGATGCACATACCCAGGGGCATGCACATATCAGTCACACACCCACGTTGGCTCTGCGTACAACGGCACAGTCCACTCCCCTTATGAATTGAGTGGGTGACCACAAAGCCACATGTCCAGGTTCTAGCCCGCTGCCTGCGGTGACATGTCTGCGTTCCCTGTACACAGCACAATGTAATGTCGTAGGGCCCAGGGCCCCTATGCATACAACAAGAACACAGGGACACATGCACATATCATTTTGAACTGGCTACGGGCACGTGCACCTAGCCCCTTTATTGGCAGGGCCACATGTACAGTGACGCCTGTGCTGAACGTGTGTGGGGTGAGTATAAGCCAGCCCGCACGGAGTGCTTGGCGCTGCCAACAACCTGAAAAGTGGACACCACTGTCATGGAAACAGAAAACACCAGCATAACAGAGTCAAATGCAGAGCAACATGGAGGGATCTGGAGTAAGGCCAGAGGTCACCCAATATTCAGTCTGGACGTTCCGTGAGTTGCAGTGCACTGAGGTAGGGGCACTAGAGAAGAGCGCGCTCATGTGAAGAAATTGCTAGGATTTTGTCCCTTCGGGTTAGCCCTGATGCAGATGCAGTGGGGTGTGTTACACCTTCATCAACTTCCTCATCAACGTCCCAGGTCTCCCACACTGCCTGAGGTGACAGTTGCGTCCGCAGTCCACAGCGCAATACTCAGTATTAGATCCGTGTGTGTAGCTTGACTACCGCCACCAGTCTGCATTCCTGCCTTGGGGCTGTTGCCACCTGCTCTCCCATTGTCTGTGCCTTCTCCCGTCCGCACACTTGACACATCCTCCTCCTCATGGTCCCAGGTCTTCCCCACTGCATGAGGTGGCATTGCTGTGCAACCTCACAACAGCACAAAGATCAATCAGTAATGGACAATGGCTTGCGGTGCACTGAGTCACTGGCACGTGGAGTGCTGAGCAGGGTATCAGGCCGATGATGGCATCCACGACAGGTCTGAGCAACTCCGTAGGTCTGTCAGGACCACCCTTTTGACTCTGGCAGATGGCAGTTGAAGGTGGTCCTTGCGGTGGTGGCGTGTGCCTCCTGCGGTGATGCGACGTCTGGGCCGGTCAAGACTCGATGCCCTGTGTGGGACCTGGTGGCCCACAGTTGGGGCCGGAGGAGGCAGACAGCGCAGGGCCACAGACACATGGCATTGATGACCCCAAGACCATCGCTACAGAGGCCATTCAATGTCTCAGAAGAAGGGGTCCCAGGCCTGAGCAGCACAGAGTTAGTGGCCCCAGATGCACTGCGGCCGGCACAGGCACCCAGCCACGGGACGGTGACTTGCGGTGCAGTCAGATGGGCCATGCGACCTGAGCGGGTCCCCATCAATGTCCGAGGTGTATTTTGCGGAGGGTTTCGAGGGACAGTGGAAGGTGTCCTCCAGGGCATGATGCGGAAGGTCTGATGTCATCTGGAAGCAGCAAATGGAGGAGTGGAAAGCGCAACCTCGTTTGCACCAACAGTTCGGGATCAGCTACATGAGGATGAAAACTAGCCCCTAGTCCATAGACTCAAACGCCACCAATGTACGACAAGTGAGTATCCATGAATGTCCGGGAACAAACGTAGTGGCACAGGTGCTGTGAGGGGATGCAGTCTGCGATGATGCCGGTACACAGATGTGAACTCCAAGAATGCCAAATCAAGGCTCAGTGACCTACTGGACCGCAGTGTAGGCCGGAGGCAGCGGTCAGCAGTGGCCCACAGCCACGGGTCATTGGCTCGCGAGGCACAGAGTTAGTGACACAGTGCCAGTTGTCGGTAGTGTTCAATCACCTCCGTGACGCTGATCCTGTTCCCTCCGTACTGCAACGTGTCATCCTCTTACGCCCCTCCGTGCGTGCGAAGAAATGTATTCTGCCTTTTGAATTACCGATGTTCAGTTCCAAATCTGTGATCCCACTCGTGCACAGCGTAGGCCGAGGGCAGTGTTCCGCGTAGGCCCACAGACACGTGTGGTTGTGATGCCATGCACAGACTTGTTGCCACCACATCAGAGCGTGTATTGTGAATTGTTCTCTGCCATAACTAATGTTCAATGCCATGGTGTAATCAAGACTCAGTTCCAAATGTGTGACCTACCTGACCGTGGTGTAGGCCTGAGGCAGCGGTCAGCACGGCCCATTCACCGAGTGTCTCCGGCATAGGTTGGATGGCCCCACCGGCCTGCGTTGTTCAGGTTCAGTGGCACCACGTGTAGCCGGCTGGTGTTGAACAGGGTTAGTGGCACCACGTGTAGCCGGCTGGCATTGAACAGGGTTAGTGGCACCACATGTAGCAGGCTGGCGTTGAATAGGGTTAGTGGCATCACGTGTAGCAGGCTGGCGTTGAACAGGGTTAGTGGCACCACGTGTCGCAAGATGCCCATATGGAACTATACCTCTCTGATCGGGGGGGGGTCTGGTGCTGTGGCTGCTGGCCCGGATTTGGGGTCACTGCCATTCATGACTCAGGACACAGTTTCACATATGGGACCTACTGGTCCGAAGAGTAGGCCGGGGGCGGCAGTGGAGTACGTCAACGAAAAAGGAATAAAGCGGGCCGGTGTCGTGGAGGCTGTGATGGTCTGAGGGGGCTGCCAAGCTCTCAGGCCTCGGGCTTGGGGCTGGCCTGACAGGTTTGTGGTCCAGCGTGCAAGGGTCCGGCAGGCGCACGGCATCGCAGGCAACTCCGCTCACGAGGATGGCATCGGCCTCGTGGTGAGGTGGGAGGTGCCGCCCTGGCAGAGACGTGGGTCTTTCCGGAAGAGGACCACGCCCAGGCCTACATGCTTTTTAATCACACCCTTATGCTGGCATGGCATACGCCGGGCCATCCCACTCCGCTGACGCTTAGGGGGGGGGCGTAACAGGCAACATTTCCGCGAGGTCCCCCACTGGCTGGGGTGACATGGTGGCGTCCACTGTCCACTACACTCCATACGCAAGCGGTGTATGTCGCATGGTTATGGGTGTGTTCTGCATACTGCGAGGTGTCCAGCACATCTCCGGCACTCTTGAAACTGTGTACTTTCCCAATCATGGTTCTACTGCATCCTTCACACATGCCTGGTTGCCACCTCTCCCCACATTCAGCTATTATGTGGCTGAGGTGCCATGCCGTTGCTGGCTCATGTTCAGGGCTTGCTCATGTGGACATTGTAAGTTGTTCTGTCATGTCTGGTGGGTGGGCATATTGTTGTGCCTGTTGTATGTGATTTTGTGACGTGTGCATTGCCAGCGTTGTGAGTTGCATGGTTGTGGAGTTGAGGTGTGTGGGGTGTTCATTTGTATATTGCCAAGGGGCTGTGCATTTCCCTTGTTGCCATCCTGGGAACGCAGGTTGATGATGGGCTGTCGGAGGATGAAGGTATCATGCACACTGGCTTGGTATTTGAAGGCGACATTGTTAGGTGTTCCACGGTGTTCTGTTGCTGCCTGCACATTGGTGTGAGACGTGTGCTTCCTGTTGCGGTGATTGTGTGATGTGTCACCAGGGGGCACAGGAAGTACATGTGTGCTGTGTATTGCCCCCGATACGTGCGTGCATCCTGCTATGGCGTATGGTCCTTGCTTGGTCTCCAGCGTATCCTGTGCATTGTGTTGTACATATGGGGACTGGGGTACCAGGGTGATGGTGATGTCCAGGACAGGTTTGGGGGACTTGGATG
Organism: Calotriton arnoldi; assembly: GCA_963921515.1. Classification (NCBI taxonomy): domain Eukaryota; kingdom Metazoa; phylum Chordata; class Amphibia; order Caudata; family Salamandridae; genus Calotriton; species Calotriton arnoldi. Next base: position 5,316 of record CAWUFW010013341.1, read on the forward strand.
TGGCTGGCTGTGAGACTCCTCCGACTCTGGCGGGTGTTGGATGGGGGTCCCAGGGGCCAACAGGTGCAGCCACGCCATCAGCTTTGTGTGGGGTGGGATGTTGGTTGTCCGCTGTGTTGTTGCCGTAGGCCTGTTAGGCGCTGATGGTCAGGATGCGTAGGTTGGTTGTCCCTTTCAGCCTGTAGTGGACGGTGACATTGTCAGATGTTGGGTCTGTGCGGCTGGTACGTTTCCTGGGGTTCCGCTGTCTTTGTCTGCGCTGCGTCTGTGGTGGTCCGGGAGGGGGTGTTCCGGGTGTGGGTTGGGGTCCTGGGGTGGTGGAGGTGGGTGTTGTGGCCCTCTTGGGTGTCCGGGCCACATGATGGGTGGCTCCATGGCATCTGTTGCCCTTCAGATGTGGCCCTGGGCTGTGCTCCCTTTTGTGGTGCTGGCTGCCGTCCGACTTTACACCAGGTCAGAGCAGGTGTAGATTTCCTGGTGCTAACGCGCCTTATCGCCTGTTTTGTGTTTTTATCGCGGATGTGGCTGGTTGTTGTGAATGTTGAGGTGAGCTGTTGTCTCAGCTTTTGTCACGGGAACGCCTACTCTGCATCTCATTAACGATATTTGCGGGGGTCCTCTGTGGCGATGTTTTTTGAGGCTGCTATCGCGGGTAAACTGGTGCTGTGGGCTGTTAACACCGGCTTCTGAATGGGGGGTAAATTTATCACGACTTTGGCTGCGATAATGTGCCGTTAATTTGGCGATAGCTCCTTGTGAATATGCCCCTTGGTGTGTTGGTGGGCCACAGAACAATTTAAGTGCTATCTCTGGGGGAGAAGTTTCACATTACAAACTGATCACAGACCTTTAGTCTCTATTCTTAATGGCACCAATTTCAAGAGTAGCACTCCCAGGACTGCAAGATTTGCCGCCAGATTGCTCCAATTCAATTTTGAAGTTGTACATTTTTCTGGAGGGAGAAATGTGAGGGCAGGTTATTTGTGGAGAAAGATGAGTTGACAAGTGAATGTGAAGATGAGTGTTGTTTCATTTCTGCCATGGAAGTCGAGAATTCCTGTCAATTCACTGAAGAAGAGTGGAGAAAATGTTTTGCTGATGATTGGGTAATGAAAATAGTAATGGAAAATGTACTTCTTGTTGGCCTAGATAAAAGTCCTTAGATTTGAATTTGCAACCTTATTTTAAAGTGTCAGAAGAATTAACCATTGAAGATGGTTTACTTTTGAGAGGTGACAAACTTGTTCCTCCAATCGAGCTGAGGCGCAGTATTTTATCCAAAGCACATGAAGGTCACTTGGGGTCTACGTTGACTAAACGCAGGGTGCATGAGTCATTTTGGTGGCCACAAATTGATGGCGAAATTGACTACTTAGTCAAGAGTTGTGTTGTGCGTTCCACTTCTGATAAATCTGTTAAAACGTCCACTCCATCATTGAAACCTATTGATTGTCCCTCTGGACCTTGGAGGAAACTAGGCATTGATTTAGTGGGACCATTTAATGTTTTGTCACATAATTTTTGTTTTGCATTAATCCTTATGGACTACTATTCTAAATGGCCTTTTGACAAATTTATCGATGAACCAGACTCCGAAGCTGTGATTCTCTTCCTCAAAGATATTTTCTTGAGTAAGGCTCTACCTGATGAGATCATCTCAGACAATGGGGTGCAATTTGTCTATGGTGAGGTTGAGAAATGTTTGACTGTTAGTTCTATTCAGCATCTCAAGAGTTGACTTTACCAACCACAAACCAATGGCCTTGTGGAATGTTTAAATAGGGTGCTTGGTGAGTGTGTGAGGTGGCGTTAGCTAATAAATGTGATGTTCAAAATGCAATCCAATCGATGTTGTAGTTTTATAGAACCACTGTGCATTCCACTACTGGTTTTTCCCATTTTGAGGCTCTTAAAGGAAGGAAACCTGCAATGCAGTTTAGGCCGACTTGGATGAGTACGTTTTTAAAAAGTGAAATGTAACATCAAGTTCGTAATGAGTTGATTCAAAACAGTGTTGAATGTGCACATCACAAACAGAAAATATACTATGACGCAAGGAAAAAAATGAAAGTGTGCCCTTTTAGGGTAGGTGTGTCTGTACACATCAAAACATCGGGGTTTGTGAAGAATGGTGAGCTGAAGCTTTCTGACCCTTTGGTCATTAAGAAAGTGTGTGGTAATGCTGTTAGGGTCCAAGGTTGCAATTGGTGGAATACTGCCACACTTGTCAAGGTTCCTGTACATACTGAGTCGATGTCTCAGTCTGTTAAGTGCAGTTTTGATAAATCCGTCAATCCTGGTTTGGGTTTGTCACAATCGCTGACGTTTCCTAACGAGTCTCGTGGGGTTTTTTCTGGAAATGTTGAAAGGGATTTGGCTCCTGTTGAACCTCTACGGAGGAGCCTCAAGGCTCGAAAGATTCCTGGCAGGCACCGTTAGTACCTTTATTCAGTAGTGATGCTGGTTTTTACACTCTGTCTCTGTGTCCCTTTTCCTTGTACACCCCCCTCTCTTTGTTCCCTTCTGGCCCCCCCCCTCACTTCTCATTATCCTTTTTGGTTGTTTTTCTTTTTTTCATCTTTTCTTGTTTTTGTTTCCCTTGCAGGTGTTCATTCAAGATAAATGAAGATCTCAAGACTTGTGGTTTATCACAAAAAAAGGGGAAACTCAATGTAGCAAATTTTCCAATGTCTTTCATTCGCACTTTGCTTTTTGGGTTGTGTTCGACAAATGTTTCATCAAAAGGGAAAGCTCAATGTAGTATTGTCCTTCTTTAATATTTATTGTTTATAGTTGTGTTGCTTTAATTCTGCTCATTCTCTCTTGGGACACTGCATTGTTCGTGTTCCAGAGAGTGGTGGTTTGCTGTCACTGTTTGCCTGAAGCTGCCGGGGGTACTTGTGCTTGTATCTCAATAAAGACATTTACTTCTTTAAATGTTGTCAGCCACTTACTTCACATTTTAAATGTCGGTAGATCAAAAAAAGCAGGAAGGTAAGAGTAAGAGAAAGCATGCATATTAGAAGGCATAAAACTTGAACTGAGCAGAGATAGAACATGCAGGCAAAACAGAGATACCAAATTCGGGCAGAGCAGAGATGCATCATGTGGGATGGGCCAGTGCCTGGCTTTCCACTTTTGCTACTAACATCAGTTCTTCCCTGGCAGGATTAAGGGCCCGAGCAGGAGTGCTGGAGAGCAGCTGGTTTAAGCACTAGAGGACATACCTGCACACTAGTGTTAGCAGACGCAACATGATCTAACAGGCAGCTAAGCCCCATTGTGGCACATCAATACAGATGTGCCAAACAATACAGGTTTGGTTGGATTGGGGTATGTGAGCAGGTATGTGAGGTGGATCAAGTGGTGATTGCTGAAGAAGATGGAAGATGCACTCAATGCCTTCATCTTGACAGAGGAGAACAAATACTTGATTTAACGCTTACCATACTGCTATTCAGGGTGCAGTTTGGCATAAGAAAGTAAGCAGTGAGCTATGCAGTTATCTAGGAGGAACTGCCTGCTGTGCAGTTATTTGGGTGCACGGGTCAGTATGTGATGCACGCCATGGAGTGTGCAGAGCACAATGAATATGATACAATAAAGATGCCACAATAAACATGGTAAGCAACTTACAGCATCCAATGAGCAGTGTGTGTTGTGTGGCTGGGCTTCAAAGTGAGCAGTTAGTATTTTTTTTATCCTCATACACCACCTCAGGTTGCCCCTCTAAGATCTTTTCCTGTTTTCACCCTTCCTAGAGACAACCGCCACAAAAGAGAGGTAGTTTGCTGGTTCTTTGGTATACCACAGCTTTTACCCGATATCGAAGTGCAAGAGCAGCAATTAGGTGTAATCATGGGACAAGCTTTAACTTTTATCACTCGTGTGATTCTTGCTATTTCCGCAACCCTGGTGCTCTAGCCACTTCACCAGCAGCAACCAGAACCTGTATCTTCTAGCCTCCAAATCTATTGCATCCAATGTTAAATTGTATGTTGCCAACCTCAACAAATCCACATGTCAGTGGGAATATACTTAGCCACTTCCTGCTGATCCCCTCGAGCTAGGAGATTTATGTAGAAGAGCAATTTTGCTCTATCTTTGTTCAACTTAAACTGACCCTCCAGGGTCCCAAAGAGAACAAGGAAAAGGCTTACCTGAATATTTATAGTAACAATTTTACTCAGAGCCTTACACATGTCTTCCCAGAAGTCATGGATCCTCGGGCATTCCCCAAACACACAAATATAATTTGCCTTCTCAACCCACACTTCGTGCAATTCACTACACCTCCTTTTTCCATCTTTGACATTCTGTGGGGTGTCCAATACGCTCTGTGGATAGAAAAAGATGATTCCCCCTTAATCAAGCAGGCTTGTCAGTGCTGTATAAAAGATTCATAGATACTTGCCATATATCTTTTAACTGCATCCCTGGCAAGTACTTTACCCGCAACTCCCCTGTCAACATGAAATCTTCATCTTCCAAATCCATCAGCAGCCACTACCATCTTGAGACTTCTTTGCTCTTTAATTTCCCTTGAATTAGCATCTCTTCCAGCTCATTGGGGCCCGCCATCTCCATAGCCGGCATCTGAGACCAGCCTTTTAACTGAAGGTATTTAAACTCTGAAATATTTCCATCCGGCAATACCCAGAGCTCGTGCCATGGTAACAGCATGCCATCCTGAAATAGTTGGCCCCATTTTGCACACCAGCCCCTTTAATGGGGAATGCCAGTTTGTCCTTGATTCTCTCAGGGGAATCAGGGGAGTCCCAGGTAGGGGCACATTTGCTGAAATAGGGAAGGTTGGGAGCCTTCCTGATATGATACCACAGCTAAGCTAAGTCATGCAACATCTTGAGCCTCATGTTCTTGTAATATTTGGGATCATCACATTTAAAAAAAAAATGAAGTATCTCCACCCCAAATATCCTGTAGCATAACCTTGAACATACATCCTATCTTTGAGCTGTCAGGGCTATTTAACAACATTCTCCTGTTCTTTTGTAAGAAAGCCCAGGCACAGTACTGCAAATCTGGAAGGGTCAAACACCCTTTTTCTCTTTTCCTTCGCAGCTTTTTACAGGCTATACGTGCCCTCTTTGAGGCCCAGATGAAACTAGTTATCCTACATTGTAGCTTATCTAACCACTCCTTCTTAAACATCCAGGAGATTGCATTGAATTTAAACATAAAGTTAGGGAGAATACACATTTTGATCAGATTTGTTCTTCTGAGAATAGTGAGAGGTAGGTGGGCCCAGCTCGTCATCAATTTACATGGCTCCATCATAATTTAAGAAAAATGTACTTTCTGGGAGTCTCATGATGTCCTGCATGATCTTTACACTTTATTACCTCATTTTCTCCTTGATCAGACCATTTCCCCCGCTATGTGCAAGACCATGATTTCTGTTTTGGTGTTATTGACAGAGTACCCTACAATCTATCCAAAATCTAAGTTCAGCCTTTCGATAATTAGCAGAGAAGTCTGCAAGTCTGAAGTGTAAACAATAAGGTCATCTGCATATAAAGCAACCTTTTTTCCCAACCATTTCACCTGAAAGGGAGAATGGATTTTTCTTTTCTGACTTTACATGCTAATGGTTCAATATACAGTTTGAACAATAGAGGTGATAATGGGCATCCCTGCCTCGTTCCCCTAGTTATTTTGAAGACTGAGCTGTGACTCACATTTACCAATACTCTAGCACAGGGGTCTTGAAAAATCGGCAATAATGTTCTATAAAAATTTGCCCCCAAATTAAAGTGCTTAAGCATAGTTTGCAGATAAGTCCAGTTCACTCTGTTGAATGATTTTGTAGCATTTAGCATTACCACTGCCAAGGGTGCCTCATATACCATAGCCAGATTTATCGAGCCATTCAAACTATAGGTCAGCTCATGCAGCACTCTCCCCCTTAAGAAGCGCTTTGATCATCATGCAGGAGACCCCCAATCATTCCATTCAGCCTCTCAGACAAAAATTTAGCGAAGACAGTTTGGGAGCGAGATTGGCCTATATGATTCACAATTCCTTGAGAATTTCCCTGGCTTCAGGATTAAAGTGATTTCTGTTTCAACAGACTCAAAAGATTACGTTCCTTTATGGTATAGGTCTGAACATTTACTAAGATCTTCCTGGGTTTGCTTCTGTTAGAGATCTTTCTAAAGGATTCACAATGCACTCTTTCAATATCATTTAAAATGACCTGCTCTGATTCCTCAATTTGGACCTCTGCTTTAAACAGTTTTACAACAAATGCTTTCAAATCATCACCCTCTAGTGCCTCCGGGACATTTAGGATCCTCTGGTTATTTTCTAGGGCATCTAATTTCACCAGGCACCCATCTTCATTGGCCATCAAGAAGCAGATGTCTTTTTTATTAGTCTCAACTGCAGCTTTTGGCTCTTTCACCGCTCTCTCCAGAGTGGAGTATTATTTGCCAAATCATGCCATTTTTTCTCCAGATTTTCACACATTCCTCGGATCTGCTTTTTTTGGTTTACTTCGGAAACTTAAAATGTATTACTAATTTCTAAAAGGAGGGCGCGAATCCAGTGGCGGCTCGCTGAGGGAGTGCTGCGGGGTGGTGGGGTGGGGGAGGGGCAGGGTGAGGGGGTAGTGGAGTCTGACATACGACGGACAGGAGTAAGGTAAGTAATGAAATAAATAAAACAATTTACTTTGCGCTCGCTGCATCCCCAACTCGGCGATGCTGCGCGTGCAAGGTAAATAGTTTTATTTATTTCATTCCTTACCTTACTCCTGTCCTTCGTATGTCAGACTCCAGTACCCCCCCCACCCTGACCCTCCCCCACCCTGCCCCACCACCCCGCAGCACTCCCTCGGCGAGCCACCAATGCGCGAATCATGACTTCCACGGACTAAGTTGCTTCTGCCTTTACCTCTATTATGGGATTTGGGGTATCCAAAGACCCCATGAGCACTTATATAACCTCGGAGGGGGTCTCATTCACTTACTCGATTGCAAGAGTTTTCTTGTCATTATTGGGTTTTGCTGGGTGGCTGTACTTACTTCATCTAACTTCTTGACCCCAAGGACTTGAAACCTATAAGGTCTACATCAACTCAAAAGTCCACCGGTAGCCATTTTATCTACTATGGGGACTTGATATAAGCCCCCAAGACTTGATGGTATCTCCAATAATCTCCAGTGGACTCTCGTCTCTCTGCCTCTAGTTCCCTTGCATAAAACCAGGGTCTTGGGCAGCATTTTAAAGTAGGTTCGAAGTGAGGAAGTAATCTTGACCTTTTGTGCTAATTCCCCTCCCAAGATTAGACTTGTCATTGAACATAGGGTTTTTGACAATAACCAAAACTTTAGGTGAACTTGGCACGTAATCTAACTTTCCTATGCTCTCTGCCTTCAATGGTTTAGCTTGTGGTGGTATTTTTGTAGTGGCTTGGAGACTTGCTTTATAAAACTCTTTATGGGCGCTTCTTAGCGTGTACCTCAACGTTTTACCCTGCACATTCACGCTTTCATTTGGATCCCTAGGAACCATGGGCCCAATTCACAAAGGCAATCTGAGCCAAAAATCTAACTTTACGACTTTTGGTATTCACAGAGGTCATTTACAAGTCATATCTTTACATCCGCTGGAATCTCCGGTGTAGGCCGTACTCTCTGCACCTGGGCCGGACTCTCCTGCTCGGGCTGGATGAAGTGCAATCAATGGGCCGGAATGCAATTTTTACAAAAAGGAACATTGAGTGATTTGATCTAAAGAATAAATGACAATACAAGTGTAATCTCAGGAACAATTGTGTTTGTAGAAGTGTTTTTCAAGGGCTGCATACTCAAATGGCCATTTTGGTTTGTAATTTTTGGATTAAAGACTGGACGATATCCGCAAGAAGGCACCATGACAGCCATTGAAGAAAACACAAAGCTGGAATGCGCCCTCCAAGGACACAGCCAGGAGGAAAAAAGCCAAGAGCAAAAAACCTTGCAAACAACAATAGCACAGAATAAATCACAGGGCTCAGCAGGAACAAAGGGAGACAATAACCAGGGCAGAATCCAGCATCTTTGTGGCTCACAGTACAAAGACTCTTGTAGGCTTATATAGTAAAACATGACCTGGAAATGGAACTAGGGAATATGCCAATCAAATCAAATGACATGCCGACAATAGTGGCTTGGGTCAATGACCAGGAGATCCTGCCCAACAATGGCACCATTGTTTCCTCTCATTGGACTGCCAACCATCCTGGATGGATGCTGTAGGTAAGTTACTTTGCGAGCGCATGCTGTGGAGCACCCACAATACTACAAAAAGGAAGACCTCTCATTGGCAGGAACGTTCCATGGGAGGGTCCAGAACTGAAAAGAGTACACGACCTGCAGTCGCATCCAACAGTATACCCTCCAGGCTTATGACGATGTACTTGAAAGAATCTTCGTACCAGCCGAGGGGTTTGAACAGGGGTAGCTGATTCCCAAGACATCACTAATAGAATTACATTTCCATCGTACCAAAAACTGCAGTCTCCCATGACAAATGCGCAAATCTCAAATCTCAGAAACCTCAAACTCAGGAATACCCTGAACTAAAATTGGAGGAGGTGGAGACTTACCACAAGGAAAAACTGATCAGGAATGTAAGGTTCGGGTTGTGTGACATGGAACACAGGATGCACTCGCCAAGAGGGAGGAAGCTGAATATGTACTGCAATGGGATTAATGATTTTAACTATGGGAAAGGGACCCATTAAACCTAACTATATCTCCCACGATAAACAGGAGAAGGATGACAACATTTATAAGCGTCTTCTTTCATTTTCTCTTTGGCTAATGCTAATTTCTCTTTGACTATATCTCTTACAGAAACTAAATGTTTCAGAAATTCAGAAGCTGCAGGCAACAAGAAATCAGTGGGTACTACTTTAGACCTCATCCTAGGGTGACGTCCCAGTAAGCAAAAGAAAGGGGATATCCCAGCAGTGTTGTGGGTGGTATTGTTGTATGCAAATTCCAAATAGGGCAACAAAGAGGCCCAGTTACTTTTAGTAGCATTACAAAAGCATTGTTAATATTGCTCCAAAGTCTGATTGGTTCATTCAGTGAGGCCATTGGTCTCGGGATGGAACCCTGATGATAATGCTCTGGAGATTGTTATGTTAAAATGTTATGTTAAAAATATTTGTTAAGCGCACTTACACCAAGCGGATTCATGGCGCTGAGAGCGGGAGGGCGACAGTGGTACGATAACAGAAGCTTTACTCATATGCCTGAGAGAACAGAAGGGTCTTAAGAAGTGTTCTGAATTGGGCGTAAGAGGTTACTGACCTCAGTCCGGTAGGGAGAAAGTTCCAGAATTGAGGGGCCAGGAAAGAGAATCTGAGACCACCGTGTTTTTTACGTTTGAAAGTGGGGGTGGTAAGCAGGTTCAGAAGGGAGGAGCGAAGTTCGCGAGAGGGGGCATATCGGTGGATCCTAGACGAGATGAATGCTGGGCCGTGTCCGGCAAGGGCTTTGAAGATGGTGCAGCCCAATTTGAATGCACAGTGTTTAGCCACCGGAAGCCAAGAGCTGAATAAAGAGTGTTTCAAAACTTCAAGATAAACTGTGGCCCTATATCAGAAACAATCACAGAAGGAAGACCTTGAAAATAAAAACAAATCCTCAATAAATATTTGGCCCATAACCTGTGGTGTAGGAGCTCCTTTAAATGTGGATAACGTTTTCCATTTTAGATGATGCATCTACAGCCACCATGATCATAGTGAAATATTTAGATAAAGGCAAGTCCATGATAAAATCTGTTGAGATTATGTGCCATGAGCTGTAGGTAGAGGTCCAAAATGACCATGGGTTTTCAAATGAGAAGCTTTAATCTGAGCACACATGGCACAAAAAGGCACATATTGTTCCACATCCTTCACAACTGTGGGCCACCAGAAAGATCACAGGACTAAATCCAAAATATGTATTTAGCTACAATGGCCTGCCCTTAAGGAGTCATGGCTCAGATTCAAAACTGGTACAGGAATGAGCAAGGCCTTTTAAATGAAATATAATTCAACTTGCTTTCATATTTCACATTTGCTTTGAAATTCTCTCAATTCTTCCTGATTCCGAGAAAGATAGGCTTGTTGAACTTCATCCAAAACGAAAGTAGTTAAAAATAGAACTCACCCATGAGTCAACATATTTTGAGGTTGCACCTCTGAACAGGAGAAATCTCTGCAAGATAACACATCTGCAAGGACATTACTAGATTCAGGAATATACATGATTATAAAAGTCTGAGAGAACAAAATATGCCCAACGTGCCGGTCTACTATTCTCACATTGAAATTCTTGTAACACTTGAAGATTGCGATGATCTGTCATGACCTCAAATGAATGATTAGAACATTGAAGAAAGTGTCTCAACTCCATGCTAGCCTCCTTCATCGCCAATTCTTTCTTGATCACTGAATGATTCTATTCAGAAGGTGATAAGGTTCTTGAGTGATAACAATAGGATGTTCTATTTTGTCATCCTCTTGCTGCTGGAGCAATACAGCTTGAGGGGCTTTGTCGGAGGCATCTGTCTCCACTACAAATTTTTTCAAAGGATCCGGTTGGCTAAGTATAGGGGCTGTACTGGAAGGGCTTGAAAAGTGGCTACAGCTTTCACATCTTACAAAAACCCCGAATTTAAATTTTCCTTCATTAATAACCAAGAAATGTTACATTAATACTCTGAGAAATTATGGATGAGCTAACTATAAAAATTGGCAAACCCTAAAATACTTTGGGTTTCTTTGACTGAAGAAGAAGATGACCAATTCAAGAGCCTGTATTTTACTTGAATCAATAGACAGGTTACTGGGAGGTATTATAAACCCAAGATACTCTATCCTTGTCTGCTCAAACAAACATATCTTTGGTTTACATAAGTGATTCTATAATCATTGAAGTACTTCACAGACACGTTGACAATGTTCTTCGAGTGAACTGGTTAAAATCAAAATGTCATCCAGATAATCTATTACATTTTGATTCAGAAGGTCAGAAATTATTTTATTCATAAAATGCTGGAAAATAGAGGGAGCATTGCTGAAGCTGTAGGGCATCACTTGGTACTCAAAATGTCCAAACAATTTTTGAAAAGCCTTTTTCCATTCATCTCCTGCTTTTATCCTTAACAAATGGTAAGCTCTTTCAAGGTTGAGTTTCAAATGACCTAAAATCCTCATACAGATTCTAAGATAGCTTTAATTTTTTGGCAAAGGATAACAATCCTTTATCTTGATCTTATTCAAGCCTTCATAATCAATACTCATTTGATTTCTAGGGTGCAAAGAAAAGAGAAGCCCCTGCAGGAGATGTTGATGGGCAATAGTTCTTTTCTCCAAATTTTCATCAAGATATTGTTGTAGCACCTTCTTTTCTGACTCTGAGAGTAGGCACATTCTACCATAAGGAATTTAGTATCCCGGCTCCAGGTTTATAGCAGAGTCACAACTTTGATGCAGAGGCAGCATATTAGTCTTAGATTTTTTAACACATCACCGAAGTCCAGGTAATTCAGGAATGAAAGGAAAAGCAGCAATTAGAGATTCTAGTGTATCATGAGATACCTGGGCTTCCTGAACCTTGGTTTAGGTTGAACATAGACAATTTTGAGCACAAAATTCAGAGCTAAAGGACAATACTTTAGTAAATCAGCTAATATACGGGATTTGAAGCACTAACCATGGAAAATTACTGGAACATTTGGTGATGTTATTGAATCAAATTCCATGTTTCCTTGGTGATTAGACAAAGGACACATAAAGAAGTTCAGTGCACTGAGTAATTGGCCCTGACACTATTGGAGTACCGTATGCAGTCCTACAGTACAGTACACTATATCCACCTTAATCTTTGTTTGAGTCAGATTATTCTTCAACGCCCAGTTCCTGTCCATAAACATGCCTGTTGTCCCAGAGTCCAATCAGGCCAAGACTGTTACAGAGGATGACAAGGTTATGTTATGTTATATTATTTATGCTATGCTATGCATATTTATAGAGTGCACTATAATCCGGGAGTCCTGCCACTTAGCAGGTGTGAGTCTAGGCACACCTAGGGCCTAGTGGTACTACTCAAAAAGCCAGGTTTTTAAGCTTCTTGTGTACTCCAAGTACTGAGGAGGAGGCTCTTATGTGTAGAGGTAAGTTGTTCCATGCTCTAGGAGGAATGTAGGAAAAAGCTTGACAGCCGGATCCGGTTTTCCGTATGCATGGGATTTGTGCAAGTAGGAGTCCAGAGAAGCAGACAAGCAGAGGTGTCTTCAAGGTTTGCAAAAGCAGATTTAATTGTTCAGATATGCTGGGCTAGTGTGGTGCCTTGAAATTGTGAGGGAAGACTTTGAATTGTGCTAATTTGTGAATGGGGAGCAAGTGGAGGACCTGTCTTGGCAGTTCGGGCTGGACTGTTCCCATGAGGAGCAGGGTCAAGACTGATTTGCATATGGCTGGTTCTAACCTGCGGTGGCATTGTGAGCAAAATACCAATGGATTTAACCCAGATTTCTTGGCTCGGGGTGAATGTTTGATTTGTTCCACATTCCGTCCATCATTTGTGTGTCTTTTGCATTCTCGCCCTAAGTTCACTGGGTATGCCCAGACATGGGCCCTGGGTTCACTGTGCCACTGGATGCAAACTAACCTGGCGATGAGGGAGGATCCCCCGAAACTGGTCCCAGGATGCTTGTTTCTGGTCCAAGGAGAACCTGGCTTGGCAGTTCGGGCTGGACTGTTCCCATGAGGAGCAGGGTCAAGACTGATTTGCAAATGGCTGGGTCTGAACTGGGGTGGCATGGTGAGCAAAAAAACAATGAATTTAACCCAGACTTCTTGACTGGGGGTGAAGGTTTGATTTTTTTCTGTATTCTGTCCACCACTTGTGTGTCTTTTCCCTATGGAATAGAGTCTATAGTGTTCTCTCCACCAAAGTTGTTTCCGCAGTTAAACGTTTAAAGCGCGTCACATAGGCCAATACATAATGAGAATCCTATTGAATGACACACAGGGCTTTATCTGCAGAACTCTCCAAATCCAGCCTCTCAAGCATTCGGCAGAAAGCCAATAGAAATGCCAAGCCAAGCCAATAGAAATGAAGACCAATGATTTAGATAAGGGTCTGCATCTGTGACAAAAGGTTAGAGAGCTAATATGATATTCTACCTTAATACGGTCCTAGAGAGAATTGAGTAGGTCAAAAGGTGAAATAGATGGTTAAAGAATTCAAAAATTCCTTGAGTTTAATGGAGTCGCCATTAAAACATCATGCCCCAGCAGGAACATGCAGAATCTCAGAAGGCACCCCGGCTGACAAAGCTTGATGCAAGATCATAGTTTAATTTTGAAGAAAATTCAATTCAACGACCTGCTGTGGACTAGTATCCTGTAAGACCTGCATAAAATCCATTCTTGACAAGCTACATTTGTGTTGCAATCTTTTATGTGCTGGGCACTGAAAGAGACATTTTGATTTGCAAGTTCTTGGCTTGAAGGCAGGCCGATCCACATTGCCAGCCAGTGAAGAAAACACAAAGCTGAAATGTGCCTTCTATGGAAAACGTCAGGAGGAAAAAGCCAATGACAAAAAGTCCTCAAGAAACTTGCAAACAGCAATACCATAAGAAGGAAGGCCTCTCATCAGCAGGTGCATCCAGCGGGAGTACCTGCACCTGACAAGAGGTCACGGCCCATAGATGCGACCAACAGTGTTTTTGGGAAATCTGCCTTTTCTGCATGGTCACTCCATATTTAATGCCTTTTTCTGGCCATTTTGTTTGCTGGCTCTATAACTCTCTACGCTTTATCCCTGCTTACCAGAAGTAAAATGCCTGTAAGTAGTAAGTCGGGATACCATTCCTCATCAAACTAAAAGTGACAGGTCCCCTGCCCTTAAAACGGCGCAGAAATTATGTAGAAATGACATATGTGTATGCGTGACAGCCCTCCCTGGAACTGGGCAGCTGTGGGGTGTGTCACAGGGGCTGTGCCATAGTGTGAGCATGTGATGATGCCTGTGTTAGGGTTGTTAACAGTGTATTTAGGGCTATGTAAAAAATGTGTCCCTAAATGTGTGCGCAAAAGTGTATTCGAGTAAGAGGGAAATGCATGGGCCTGTTTTAAAGGTGTGCCTTAAGAGCTGTGACAGATAGGGTCTCAGCAAGAGGAGTTGTAAATAAGCAGGCAGCCCAAGTTCGCCAACCCCCATGGCTTTGTGGCTGCCTAACACTAGTGTTTGCTGCGCAGAGGTGTTTTTTAAAAAAGAAGAAGTGTCTTTCTTTAGAAGCAGCTAGGTCAATTTGAAAGGCCTCCCTGACAAAGGTGGTGGCATCAAACTATCCAAGAAAGGCCTCAAAAGGGGGTTGCAGCTGTTAAAATGTTAGAGTGGGAAACCTTTGTAAGGATCACAAGTCGTGAAGTGAAAACACAAGGACAAAGGGCAGTTTCCCAGGCATGGCTCTGGCATGTAGATGTCAAATTGATAAACTAACATGGGGCCAGTCCCAAACTTCCCAGGGAAATTCTCAAAATAGGATGATACAAGCCCTGTTATAAAATAACACACCACAGCAAACAGAAGGGTGGTGAGAAATGCAAAAACAAGTCTAATGCATAGCCCAAACTTCCCAGGAGAACCTGAAACAGGATAGCATATGGCCTGTTATAAATCAGGCCTCCCCTTACACATAAGCCGATGCTGAGAAGTCAAAAAACTTAAAACCTAGAAACTGCTTCACAGATTCCCACGCAGGGGCTTGGTACGATTAGCAGATGTCAAATGGAAAAGGGACACAGGGCCTGAGCAGAACAAGGCTGAGAAATGAAAAACTAATTATCAGCACAGTCCCAAACTTCCCATGAGACTCAAATAGTATAGCACATTGCATGTTATAAAAATGTCACCCCTCGGCAAGCAGGGTACTGGTGATCCATCAAGTCCTACAAACATCAGCCGGAGCCAGCCTTCCCAGGAGAAGGAAACGTTATTCAATCCAGTGGCTCATGTACGTCTCTGAGAAAGAAGACCTACATATTCAACACGCCTTACAGGGTGGTGAATACTGCCTGGGACCTTATTACCTGGATGGATACGCTGTAATTAAGAGTGTGCCATTGGCCTTTAAATACAATGGCTGCTTTTTCCACGGCTGCCCCCAGTGTTACAAACCCCACGATTTTAACAGACTGATGGGTACCAAATTTGAGCACATTGCATGTTATAAAAATGTCACCCCTCGGCAAGCAGGGTACTGGTGATCCATCAAGTCCTACAAACATCAGCCGGAGCCAGCCTTCCCAGGAGAAGGAAACGTTATTCAATCCAGTGGCTCATGTACGTCTCTGAGAAAGAAGACCTACATATTCAACACGCCTTACAGGGTGGTGAATACTGCCTGGGACCTTATTACCTGGATGGATACGCTGTAATTAAGAGTGTGCCAATGGCCTTTAAATACAATGGCTGCTTTTTCCACGGCTGCCCCCAGTGTTACAAACCCCACGATTTTAACAGACTGATGGGTACCAAATTTGAGCACTTACACAGACGTACTCTGTTAAAGGCACAGTATGTTGATAAATGTGGCTTTGCTATGAGGTCCCTTTGGGGGCATGAGTGGTTAGATATGGAACTCTGCTCTTTCCTTAAGAGGTGTGATTTACCAGAGCCTCTGGAGCCCCGTGATGCCTTATTTGGGGGACGTACAAATGCTATACAGCTGTATAGGGCCGCTGGTGAAGGTGAGAAAATACACTACTACGATTTCTCTAGTCTACCCGTTTGTGAACAAGATGAAGGTATATCCCGTAGGACACCCCACCATCATATATAGAGATTTTAAACCCATATCCGAATACTTTGGGTTAGTTAAATGCCAAATCTACCCTCCAAGGCATCTTTACTTTCCGGTGCTACCATACAGAGTCAATGGTAAGCTAATGTTTCCCCTCTGTCGAACATGTGCTGTGAGTAAAGAGGCCAGTGTGTGTAGACACACTGAAGAACAAAGGATGCTCACAGGGACATGGTGTAGCATAGAGGTCCATGCGGCCTTAGAGAAAGGCTACAGGCTCGGCAGAGTACTTGAAGTGTGGCCTCTTTTCTCTGTACCTTAATTTGTTTCTCAGAGACAAACAGGAGGCCTCAGGATATCCCGAATGGTGTACTAGCCAGGATGCAAAGCAAAAATACATCGATGACTACTACACTCACGAGGGCATGCACTTACGACCCCATCAGATAGAGGTCAACCCTGCCAGACGACAGTTAGCCAAGCTCTGTCTGAACTTCTTATGGGGAAAATTCGCACAGCGTACAAACATGTCAAATACGACCATCATAACAGATCCTGACGAGCTGTTTAAGTAGCTTTTTGCCCCCTGTTACGAGGTGTCCAGCTGCGAGTTTATTGATGACGAGTCTATCAATCAATCAATCAATCACGGCATTTATAGAGCGCGCTACTCACCCGGGAGGGTCTCAAGGCGCTGGGGGAGGGGGTAAGTTACTGCTCGAACAGCCAGGTCTTGAGCTGCTTCCTGAAGGCGAGATGGTCCTGGGTTCGCCGAAGGTGAGTGGGGAGGGAGTTCCAGGTCTTGGCCGCCAGGTAGGAGAAGGATCTTCCTCCGGCGGTGGTTCTGCGGATGCGTGGTACGGTGGCGAGGGCGTGGCTGGTTGATCGTAGCTGGCGTGTGGGCGTGTAGAAGGACATGCGGTCGTTGAGGTACTTTGGGCCCAGGTCGTGGAGGGCCTTGTGTGCGTGGGTGAGGAGTCTGAACGTGATTCTCTTGCTGACGGGGAGCCAGTGCAGGTCTTTCAGGTGTACGGTGATGTGGCTGTGTCGGGGGATGTCCAGGATGAGTCGTGCGGAGGCGTTCTGGATGCGCTGGAGTCTCTTTTGAAGTTTGGCTGTGGTTCCGGCGTAGAGGGTGTTCCCATAGTCCAGTCGGCTGGTGACGAGTGCCTGGGTGACGGTCTTCCTGGTTTCAGTGGGGATCCATCTGAAGATCTTGCGGAGCATGCGCAGGGTGTTGAAGCATGAAGATGAGACGGCGTTGACTTGTTTGGTCATTGATAGGGAGGAGTCCAGGATGAAGCCCAGGTTGCGTGCGTGGTCCGTTGGCTTGGGTGCGGTGCCCAGGGCCGGGGGCCACCAGGAGTCGTCCCAGGCGGAGGGTGATGAGCCCAGGATGAGGACTTCCGTCTTGTCTGAGTTCAGTTTAAGGCGGCTGTTCCTCATCCAGTCGGCGACGTCTCTCATCCCGTCGTGCAGGTTGGCTCTGGCGGTAGTGGGGTCGTTGGTGAGGGAGAGGATCAGCTGGGTGTCGTCGGCGTAGGAGATGATGTTGAGGTTGTGTCGGCGTGCGATGGCTGCGAGGGGGCTCATGTAGACGTTGAAGAGGGTCGGGCTGAGTGAGGATCCTTGTGGAACGCCGCAGATGACTTCGGTGGCTTCGGATCTGAACGGGGAGAGGCGGACTCTCTGGGTTCTTCCGGCGAGGAACGAGATGATCCATTCCAGTGCTTTCTCTCGGATTCCGATGTTGCTGAGGCGCTTCACTAGGGTGCGGTGGCAGACGGTGTCGAACGCCGCGGAGAGGTCCAGGAGGATGAGGGCAGCTGTTTCCCCGTTGTCGGTTAGGGTTCTGATGTCGTCGGTGGCTGCGATAAGGGCGGTCTCGGTGCTGTGGTTGGCCCGAAACCCGGACTGCGAGGGGTCGAGGGATCCATTCGTCTCGAGGAAGGCGGCAAGCTGTCTGTTGACGGTCTTCTCGATGACTTTGGCCGGAAACGGAAGGAGCGAGATGGGGCGGTAGTTCTTGAGGTCGGTGGGGTCCGCCGTTGGTTTCTTCAGGAGGGCGGTAAGCTCGGCGTGCTTCCAGCTCTCCGGGAAGGTGGCGGTGCGGAAGGAGGAGTTGATGATGTCCCGGAGATGGGGTGCGATGGTGGCGTCGGCTTTGTTGAAGACGTGGTGTGGGCAGGGGTCGGTTGGTGATCCGGAGTGGATGGAGTTCATCGTGCGGGTGGTGTCTTCGGTGTTGATCGGGGTCCAGTTGCAGAGGGTGGTGGTGGCGGGCATTGGTTCGGCGGTAGGGTGCGTTGTTTGTGCGTTGAAGCTGTTGTGTATGTCGGTGATCTTGCGGTGGAAGAACGCGGAGAGTGAGTTGCAGAGGTCTTGCGAGGGGGTGATGTCGTTACTTCCGGCGCTGGGGTTGGAGAACTCTTTGACGATGCTGAAAAGTTCCTTGCTGTCATGGGCGTTGTTGTCCAGTCGTTCTTTGAGTGTGCGGCTTTGTGCTGGAAATACACAAAAGAGTACCCCACAACGTGTAACAACATAAACATCTTCATAGCGAGCTTCACGACCGCTCACGCGCGTTTAGAGCTTTATGGAGTTATGGATAAACTCCAGGACCGATGCTTGTATGATGATACCGACTCAGTTATTTTTGTGAGTAAACCCGGGGATGAAGACCCTCCTCTTGGTGATTATCTAGGTAATTTGACCAGTGAACTTGATAAGGAGGAACATAAAGTTGAATTCACCTCATCCGGACCTAAGACCTATTCTTACAAAACAAACAACAACAAAGTTTGTATGAAGGTCAAAGGTATAACATTAAATGTCAACAACACCCTAAAAATCAATTTTGACAGTCTGAAGGATCTGGTGCATGTATACTCTGCACCGGACAACCGTGAAAATGATAAAACCATAGTTGTTAATCAACCCTGCATAGTCAGATCCAAAAAGAAGTGGGAAATTACAACTCAGCCCCTACATACAACCTTACGCGTTGTTTTTGATGAAAGGGTCCTGACTGAGGACTATAAAACACTGCCGTACGGTTATTAGACGCATTAGAGCAACTGACTTGTACACTATGGACACACCATTACAACATCCGTTTTCCTGCATTTTAGCAGGGCCCTCAAACTGCGGCAAAAGCTACTTTATAAAAAGGTCTTTGAAAATGCTGCAGGGGCTTTATCCCAAACACCCAACAACACTGTGTGGCTTTATTCTTGCTGGCAAAATCTTTATACCGAACTAGCGAAAAGTTTCCCACATATCAGGTTTATAGAAGGTATACCTGATAATCTCAACAATGATGAGCTGCTGCCGCCGAACTTTGTTAACCTTGTAATTGTAGACAACCTTATGCGTGAAGGTGGGGATCATCCTGAGCTAGAGATAGCTTTTACTCAATATTCACACCATCACAATCTAAGCATATGCTACATCGTGCAGAACCTGTTTTATAAGGGTAAGAACAGTCGTTCTATAGCTCTCAATGCCTCAAATCTGATTTTATTTAAAAACCCCTGTGACAAACAACAAATATCCATCATAGCTAAACAGATGTACCCTGGAAGCACACATTTTTTCATGGAGGCCTTTAACAAAGCTACTGCAAAACCCCACGGTTACTTGCTGGTTGACTTAAAAAATAATACTCTAGAAGACTACAGGCTCAGGGCTGATATTTTCCCCCCTGATCTCCCCGATGCTTACACCCCTAAGACCAAGCCCAGGGCCTCTAAAAAGACGCGTTGAAGTAGCTTTAGTGACATTTACAGTCTAGATCTTATACTATAAGGTGGTGACTATGTCTGTCCGCTTGCGGCGTAATTTAGCTCTCCTAAAAATGTTGGTTACAGCCAGCCCCCAACGCAGATAGGCCATCCTGTGCGCGGCTTAAGATGATTTAGTGGCTGCCATTTCAGAAATAGCCCTAAACACCCTAAAAGGTAACGTCCCTATATCAAATCACCAGTTACAGGTGTTGAAGAAGAAGCAACACCTTATCAAGAAGCTCAGTAATAAAAGGGCATCCCTCATTTCCAATAGGGGTGGGCGGAATTTGCGGAGTTGCCTTCCGCAAAATTCCGCAAAACGGCAAGAAATCTCCGCGAGCACGCGGAATTTCGCGTGCTCAAGGAGATTTTGCTGCGCCCATTTATATCTGTAAGTGCTTCCTGTTGAGGTTTAATTTTTGTGACAGGAGCATCGTAGCATCGTGCCAGAATGAATCCTGCCCTGCATATTTATCCACGAAGATGCCACCGTTTTGTGCAATACCTCTACTCAACTGGAGTACTACTGGCTAATCAGTAAGTGCTACCTCGTTGGGTAAATGTATAGCGCCTTTCCTACACTACAGCTGCGTAAAGGGCCAGAAGCGAAGAGTTGTCTCCACTCTCCAGTGACCATGTGTGTCTGTAACTTTGCCACCGCGCCGAAAGGTGCCGGGGTCCCTTGAGTGAGCTGTCCATCATAGCGTGTAAAGGGCGGGAAGACGTTGCATAGCGCTAGTGTGTGTGCGGCGGGGCTTCTATGCGAGTTCACATGCCTCATGTTTAAACCAGGTCAGAGACCGATCAGAGCAACAGATGAGGAGAAAGAACCTCCTGGTCACAGGAACTACACGGCGATTGCGCTCGAGAAAGTCATGGATGCAAAGACCTCCATCAAGCATCACAGCTCATTTATGACAGTAGTTATGGGGAGAAAGCACACCTGCCCAGCCTCGACCGAGCTCACAAATTTTTGGGGCTGATTAATGCGTTACCGATTTTGAGCTTTAACTCGGGCCCATGCTGTAAGTGCTTCCTGTTGAGGTTTAATTTTTTGACAGGAGCATCGTGCCAGAATGAATCCTGCCCAGCATATTTACCACGAAGATGCCACCGTTTTGTGCAATACCTCTACTCAACTGGAGTACTACTGGTTAATCACTGTCAGTAAGTGCTACCTCGTTGGGTAAATGTATAGTGCCGTTCCTACACTACAGCTGCATAAAGGGCCAGAAGAGAAGAGTTGTCTCCACTCTCCAGTGACCATGTGTGTCTGTAACTTTGCCACCGCGCCGAAAGGCGCCGGGGTCCCTTGAGTGAGCTGTCCATCATAGCGTGTAAAGGGCGGGAAGACGTTGCATAGCGCTAGTGTGTGTGCGGCGGGGCTTCTTCTATGCGAGTTCACATGCCTCTTGTTTAAGCCAGGTCAGAGACTGATCAGAGCAGCAGATGAGGAGAAAGAACCTCCTGGTCACAGGAACTACACGGGGATTGCGCTCAAGAAAGTCATGGATGCAAAGACCTCCATCAAGCATCACAGCCCATTTAAGACGGTAGATATGGGAAGAAAGAAAGCACACCTGCCCAGCCTCGACCGAGCTCATGATTTTTTGGGGCTGATTAATGCGTTACCGATTTTGAGCTTTAACTCGGTCCCATGCTGTAAGTGCTTCCTGTTGAGGTTTAATTTTTGTGACAGGAGCATCGTGCCAGAATGAATCCTGCCCAGCATTGCCATTTATCCACGAAGATGCCACCGTTTTGTGCAATACCTCTACTACTCATTCCGTTCCGCCGTGGATCGCGGAATTTTCAGCATTTCCTCGTTCCACGCGGAACGCGGAAATGCCGAAATTTCGCAAATTCCGTGAGCGGAACGGAATTTGCCGCCCACCCTTAATTTCCAAGAAGAAACTGGTAAAACAGTCTGGCGGGTTCATAGGTTCGCTGTTGGGCATAGCTATACCCCCAATTACAAGTATCCTCTTGAGGCAGTGATGGAGCATGCCTCAAAGATGTATTTGGTGCCTAGACAGCAGTTGGAACATTTGGGACCATCTACAGACAATGCCTGGGATATAAGGAAAAATGAGACTCTGAGGCTGGATGCTGAAATTAAAGACATTTTGAACTGGACTGATCTAAATCCGTACGACAAAGCAAACCTTTACACCACCACCCTAAAACATTTTTTGAACTTTTACAAGCAGTGGAATACAGAAAAAAATAAGCTAACTCTATATGCCTCAGACTCTGAACAACAATCAGCAGACCATGCAGCCCCGCAGCAACCACAACAGCCGCCTCAAGGCCCCACACCAACCTCAGATAACTTTGTTGACAACCTTTTAAAAAATAATAGTCAACGGTACCGAGGGGCCGCACAGATGTTGATGAGTACGCTTGCAGCTTCTAAAGACCTAACAGCGTGGAATGAGCGGGGCGAAGTCCTCTACAGGGGGCAACCGATCCCTGGATCGCACATGTATGACCTAGTCAAAGGTCTCAAGCACCCCAAGTCCCTGACAAACCAAAATGCTCCTAGAGGTTGGGAGCAGTTTTTGCCTGCCTCTGCTAAACTCAATATCCCTTCGACACTCGTGGGTAATGGTGACCACAGGCACCTGCTTGAAAGTCTGAAGGGACCCATCTTGTCATCACCACCAGCCTCAGGTGTTCCGCAACTATCCCCCTCTTGGACCACACCTGTTGCGACATCTGTACCTAGAAAACAAAACACTGGCCAAACCCCCCATGTGGATTACAGCCTAATGCTTCTCCAGACTTTTTGAACAATTGTACCCTGTACAGGTGTGTGTATAGTTATACACCGGCTGACAAGTGTGTCTGATTTTTTCTTCTTATAATTCTTTAGTACATTTGTCTCTGTAATACCTTTTCCTGCAAAAATGTTTGTAATAAAAACTTTTAACTTTTCATACTGTCTCGGTCATCTTTTAAAGCACTGTAATTATGTTGTGTGTGTCAGAATAAAAAGACGCAGTCTGTATTTATGTTTTAAAATTCCTTTATTTTAGACAATAGTCATTAAACATACAGCCGCTACACAACCTTACAATTTTGACATACGGCGTATTCCGTTTTAACAGGACGAACCATAGCACTGGTGATTTCTTTTACATAATTCACAACTATATGGTCATTGTTAACAAGATCATTCGAAAATAGATTTAAAGCATTTCTAAACGTCATACCCTCTAACAATTTACTAATAAAATATATACAATGTTCACCGCATGTGATGGCTAATGAATCCTGGGCCCTCATCTTGTTATACTCCACCCTCGCAGCAGTTTTTTTCACATACTTGAATATGGGTTTTGTATTGATGCTGTGTTCGGGGTACTCTGCGGTGCTGTCAAACACTGTAATCTTGTCACTGTCCATAAACAGGGCTGCCCAATGTGTTCGGTCCTTGTAATGCGGATCTGTGTTAAAGACAAGGGTTCGGGGTCTTTCTGCCCCTATTTCAGCTGGTTACCCATCGCTAGGGAAAACACCTAAAAAGTATTTCCTAGCGTGTTTGTGCCAGCTTAAGAACCCCCATATCTGCACAGTGTCTATTTCACAATGTTTTAAAGATAGTCAAACAGAATCTGTCTGGCGTGGTTGACCTGAATGACACTGTCGAATACAGAGAATACGACCATGTTCACATTCACAGGCAGGGGATTACTAAAACGTATTTCAGCTTTTAGATTTCCGTTTTTGACCAAGTTATAATGATTGTCGTCTTCCATGTCAGGGGTCAGATCAAATGCGAACAGTGTATATCCGGCCCCATAGCCTTCTCTTGACACGACTACCCCGCAGCCCCTTAGATGATTCCCTGTTATCGAAACCAGCCCTAGATATTCCCTGATAAAGTTGGAGGATCCAAAACTGGGTGTGTAGGGTTTTGCAGGAATCACAGAGCCCTCATGGACCAGCACAGCGTAGTTGATGTCGTAGTGCTTGAAATTGAAGGGGTTTGAGGTATAGACACCGCTAAAATCTGTATTGTCCACAAACCCAAAGATAATAAGTTTGGGTAGTTGTCCCAGAAATAAATTCTGCTGTTGGGTTAGTCGGGTACCTGCAGGGATGCTGAATACCTTCAGAGCTACACTTTCCACCTCGTACTTGCCATTTGATAGTTGCATCGTGTCGGCGTGAGCTAGTCTGACGTGCGGGGACACTTTCACTCTCTTTACAAACAGGCTCGCGGGTAGTATGTCCAGCTTGTACTGATCCGCTTCCCCGCTGATGAGACAGAATGAATCCTTGTTGCGGGTAAACCTGATCTTAAGATCAATTCCATTGACGAGCAGTTTATCTTGGAAGAAGAGGTCTGAATGTATGTGTCCCAGGAGGTCAAAGTGGCGACTGCCTTCGGCAAACCCTTCTCTTTTTACAAAACCCTGATTGTCACCATCCAGAGCCTTGTCTTCAAAGTGGGCGTACGTGTCCTTGTAGAAGAGTCCCGCTGAAAGCTGCGTGTCAAGGGCTTTGCTAATGTAATTTAGAATGCTCTCGAGGTAGGATCTGTAGGCGTACATGTTATCGCTCAGTGTGATGAGACGATTGCCCAGGGTGATGTCCACCTGATTAAACATGGTTGCTAGGGGGTAAGTGATCGTCGCCACTTTAGCGTCTGCTGCTATGTTGGAACCATCCGCTTTTACGATTTTACACATAAGATGCAGCATCGTGTTGTTGAGATCCAGATACAAATCCGTGGACCCCAACACAAAAAACTCAATAGGGGCCAATGGGGTCAAAGTGGCTAAAGGTGATACCTCCATGAAAAAGCTGTTTTCGATGCTGGTCTGCGTGGGATTTAGAGTAAACAAGTCTAACTCGGATTTGGCGCACTCGCCCGATGCAGAATGTACGAAGGCCATACTTTAATTTGTGTTGTTTTAGAAAATATTTACTTTAGAGATGTTTCTTTTCTTCTTCAAAGCTCTCTTCTGTCTTGGGGTTCTTCTTTTGTGAGCGCCTTTTGAAGAACTCCTCCTTTTTTTATAGGGGTCCGGTGGCCCCTTACGCCTCGAAGCGCGACGTTTCCTTTTAACACGTGTGCGGGGTCTGTATACCAGCCCCGCGCCTTCTTGTGGCTGCTTGTTCATGCGCTCTGTGACTGCTGATGTGACAGACCCAATCACCTCTTGGGCTACGTTCATAGCCGCAGCTTTAACATGGGGCTTTGCAATTTCATAACCTCTTCTCAAGATTGGCATAGCTCTTCTAAACAAACTACAGAAGAAACCTCCCAAGCTAGCCCCGTACATTACAGGGGACCCTTGAAAGTACGTTGGACCTCCATAGCCAGCCTGATTTCTGTAATAGTCCCTGTAAATAAATGGATCGCCGTATGTTTTCACGACTACCATGCTGTCTTCTTAATAGTCCCTGTCACGTCTCAGCCTTAAATGAAGCTTAGCAATAACTTTCCCGTATTTAAAGGCCACCGGCGCAGACTGGTCATCAAAGATCATAATTGAAATAGTGTCAAAATGGTTTTTAGAAACTACGACGGAGTCAGGCTTGTTAAATTGAATATGGACCATCGTATTGTTTTTGACCTGCACATGGACCCATCTTAACAGCAGTGAATAACTATCCCCAATCTGCTGCGCCGCTACAATATTGCTATTCACGTAGAGTGTATAGAACCCTCCGTTAATATCAGGGCACGAGCGGTCGGGTTCAACAGGACTTCTCGCATGTTGCACTGTGCCTGAAACCCTTCTTAATTTACCAGAGCAGTTAAACGTTGTATTGCAGGGGCTTTAAGAAAGACCTACCTTCTACCATTATCTAGCATCAGATGAATATTCGTAAAGGTTTCAATGTTGGATATGGATTTGTTGATGGCATCGACAACACTTGTAACGGTTGGGTAGTATCCGTATGGGAAACCTGTGGGTATGCTCACAGGGTCCTGCTCACGCTTTATGTTAAATGTGGCTTCGTCCGGTGCAAATGTATTCCATGTTCTTGGGTATTGGATTTCTGTTAGGACTACTTCCCAATCCCCTTTCAGGTCCATGGGTTTAGCCATGTAATTAGAAATCTTGTTGTCGGGGAACATGTCCTTAGAAGCGTGGGACAGGAGTGTAATATAAAAGGGGACTGTCTCCATCTTATCTTGAGCTTTAGACCGTCCAAAACTCACACATTCTTCAGAGAGCTGGCCAACACCCAACTGTTAAATTTCTCTAGCTACACCCGCCATTTGACAAATGCCGGTCTGTTAGCCCCTCTACCTTTTTCTTTTCAGAACCTTTTCAACCCTATACACTCGGAGCGGTTCGTCGTGTACCATTTGTAACTCTTCCTTGTAAAAGACTCCAGACACCTCTTACCCAGGGTAGTCCTTTAACCTGTAAATATACAACCCCTCTTTAAGCTCCACACTTTCCACTATAAATATCTCATCGCTAAAAGTCTGCTGGTATCCCTTTGTAAACACACCTTTCAATTTTGAAATCCTAAAATGGTCCCCTTTTTAAAAAGAGGCTTCTTCACTATTGTAGCGAAATGGCGACCGTACACTGTTCTCCAGACATTTAACGAATTAGACGGTGTTACCTCGATGGGCGATGTTTTGATGGTTCGGTGATAACTGGCATTGTAAACATCTATAAAAGCCTGTAGAACATCAACGTATCTGTATGTGTTGTAGGCCATAAAATATCTCCACATCTTAGACTTTAAAGTTCGGTTAAACCGCTCTACAACAGCTGCTTTTACTTCCGTGTGTGACACAAAATGTTGAACAGCATGCTACTTTAATAATTTCTGAAACGACTTGTTTAAGAATTCTTTCCCCGCATCTGTTTGTAGTTTTTGAGGGATTCGCCCCTTATCGAAGATGGCTTTGAAAGCTGCTGTAACGCTAGCCCCACTTTTATCGCTTAGCGCTTCTGAAAAGGCGTACTTGGACAACACATCTATGACGGCTAATATATAACGGGATCCGTTATTATGTTTTGCTATATCTTGAAGGCTGATTATGTCCGCCTGCCATTGATAATCTATGTGTGCATTAACAATTATAGGGCGCCTCTTAAAATGCCTTCTGGCTGGTTTGTGGAGTGAATACGCCTCCTCCCCTGATAACCAGGTCTTCACCAGGTCTCTGTTTACCGGTTCATTTTCACCTACAGCCCTTCTATACAGAGCTTCGACGCTTCCAAAGCTACCAACCCCGCTTGTATCATAATAAAGTTTTCTTAAACGGGCCGCAGACATGTTATCAGTCGCTACAGCCCTTGAAATGAAAGAATCTTGGTTTGTGTAAGTTCATTTTATTAATAATAAAGAATATTGGCAAAACATTAACAAAACAAATTTCACATTTTCATAGTATATAGGATAATGGCTTTGCACTTTTTACAGACATACTCACAATGGTTCTAGCAGAACCTTCCATACCAGCCTCTACAACAGTATGCAGGATATAATGCATAGCCACATGGCCCGTGACATTCTACGGTTTTGTTCTAAATACATGCATGTATATAATGATACATATTAACTTATTTTATTCTAAAACAGTCTTCGGGGGCTAAAGCACCTGTTCTTCTATTTCTTAAATACATATTACACATACGCCTTTCTACAAGCCTTTCTATCATCTTTCTATCAAAGCACGTATACAGCCCCGGCATACCCTGTAGTTTTGAGCTTGGTTCACTGGTGTATCGGATCTCATTGAGTGCCATTGACAAGGTGTTCAGCATATCAGGGTGGACATATTTCTTTTCAGCGGGCAACCCATACACAACCCTTAGCAGTTTATACACCTTGTATGGGTCTAACATACTACAAATATAACGGATTGTTCTTGCTCTGTATGAGTCACTTAGGCATTCGTGCGCAGCCTGCTGAGGATCCTTCATTTGATGGCTGTAACAAAGGCTGTAATAGTCACGTTTGACACATGCTAGTACAACTGCTGCAGCAAAACCTTTAACAGACAACACAGCGTCTTGGTGTACCGCTGGAGTTTCCTTTTCACATGCGCAGCTCCTAGATGCACAGACACAATTCCTGTGGCCATCGTTGTTTTGGCATGTGGAACTTTCAGTCTGCTTTGAACACCACAGACAATAGAAATTTACGTCATTCACTTTTGACGGCTGTCCCTCGGCACCTGTTCTTTTTGGGGTTGTTTTCTACAGTTCAAAAGAAGAAAGAGAGACAACCCATTAGTTAAAAAATAAAATACACCATTATGCATGTTAACTGTCTATAACGTTTTTACTAACCTCAGCATTTTCATAGCCCTCAGCTGTGCCCCTGAAGTCTTGAGAGTCACAGATGTCCATCGATACCCCACAGTCTTCGGAGCTTGTACCAGGCTGTGCATGACAACTGTCTCTTGAACTGCTTCCTCCATAGAAGGCATATCATCATCAATCAATCAATCAATCATGGGTTTATAAAGCGTGCTACTCACCCGTGAGCGTCTCAAGGCGATGGGGGAGGGGTGCAACTCCAGGTCAGTCGAAGAGCCAGGTCTTGAGGCTCTTCCTGAAGGTGTGCAGAGTGGGGGCGCATCTGATGTTGACTGGGAGCTCGTCCCAGGTCTCTGCTGTGACGTAGGAGAAGGCTCTTCCGCCTGCTCTGGTTCTGCGGATGCGTGGGGTCTCTGCCAGGGCAAGGTCGGCGGAGTGGAGGTTCCTTTTGGGTACATGGAAGGAGACTCTTTCGTTGAGGTATTTGGGTCCGATGTTGTGGAGGGATTTGTAGGCGTGGGTGAGTAGCTTGAAGGTCACTCTCTTCTCGATGGGGAGCCAGTGGAGGTCTCGTAGGTGCTGGGTCATGTGCTTGTGTCGTGGGATTCCGAGGACGAGTCTGGCTGAGGTGTTCTGGATGGTTTGGAGCTTGTGTAGCAGGGTTTTGTTGATTCTGGCGTAGAGGGCGTTGCCGTAGTCCAGTCTGCTGGTTATGAGTGGGTGGGTGACGGTCTTTCTGCATTCGGGGGGGAACACTTGAAGGTCTTGCGGAGGATGCGGAGGGAGTTGAAGGAGGTGGAGGCGATGGCTTTGATCTGGCGGGTCAAGGTGTGAGAGGAGTCTAGAATGATGCCGAGGTTCCAGGTGTGGTCCATCGGGGTGGGTGGGTTTATGAGGGCAGGGGGCCACCAGGAGCTGTCCCATGCAGTGGGGGAGGGTCTGAGGACGAGGACCTCTGTCTTCTCCGAGTTCAGTTTTAGGCAGCTGTCGCTCATCCAGGCTGCGACATCTTTCATTCCTTCTTGGAAGCTGCGTCTGGTGTCTTCGGGGTTCTTTGTGAGAGAGAGGTTGAGCTGGGTGTCGTCGGCGTAAGATACTATGCTGAGCCCATGCTGTCTGACGATGGCGGCGAGGGGGGCCATGTAGATGTTGAAGAGAGTGGGGCTGAGCGAGGATCCTTGGGGTACTCCACAGTTGATCTCTGTAGGTTCGGTGAGGAAGGGAGGGAGTCTGATCCTTTGGGTTCTGCTGGAGAGAAAGGAGCAGATCAACTCGAGGGTGGTTCCTCGTATACCGGCGTTGTGGAGTCTGGCTGCAAGAGTGCGGTGTGAGACGGTGTCGAAGGCTGCGGAGATTTCTAGTAGGATGAGGGCTGCAGTGTGGCCCTGGTTGAGTAGCATGCGGACGTCCTCGGTGGCGGCAAGGAGGGCGGTTTCGGTGCTATGGTTGCTGTGAAATCCAGACTGGGAGGAGTCGAGGATGGCGTTTTCTTCGATGAAGGTGGTCTGTTGGTGACTTTGGCTGCGAAGGGAAGGAGAGAGAAGGGCCTGTAGTTTTTCAGGTCCATCGGGTTGGCCGAGGGTTTCTTGAGGAGGGGCTTGATCTCTTCCCGCTTCCAGTCATTGGGGAAGATGCCGGATTCGAGGGAGGCATTGATGTTCCGGCCTAGTTCGGGTGCTATGGAGGCGGCGGCTCTGTGGTAGATATGCGGTGGGCAGGGGTCTGTGGGGGCTCCTGAGTGGGTGTTCTTCATGGTCGTGGCGGTGTCTTCAGTGGTGGCAGGTTTCCAAGTGGTGATGGTCGGCTGGTCGACGGTGGTGGAGAGGGGGGTAGTGTCCGGAGTCTGTTCGCTGAAGTTGTCGTAGAGGGCCTTGATTTTCAGGTGGAAGTAGGAGCTGAGCTTGTTGCAGAGGTCCTGAGATGGTGAGACGTCCGTGGCTTCGCTGGGGGGTTTGTTGAACTGCTGTATGACGTTGAAGAGTTCTTTTGCATTACTTGCGTTGTTGTGGATTTTGTTCTTGATAAAGGTCCGCTTGGTGGCTCTTTTGCGCTGGTGGTATTCATTCATGGCGTTCCTGTAGTTGTTCTGGTCTTCAGTGGTTTTCCTGTTCCGCTAGAGTTTCTCGAGGCATCTGCAGGAGCGCCTGGCTTCTTGGAGGTCGGTGGTGAACCAGGCGGCCTTCAGGGGGCGTTGTTTGACGGGGTGGCGGAGGGGTGCGAGCTTGTCAGCGCAGCCGGCGGTGTAGTTCTTTGGCTGCGAAGTTGCCGTCGGTCGTGGCGGAGGGGGGGTCATAGACGGGTGAGTTAGGGGTGCTATAGCTTCTTCACCCGTTTCCATTTAGAAGAAGTTGCCTCCAGCAGGCCCTTCACCGCTAGTACAGCCCTGACTGTTGCTGCTATCGACCTTAATCGGTGACACCAGGTGAGGCCTGTCCTTGAGACTGAGCACAAGCCAGGGTCAAAACCAGTAACGTTGCAGCCCATATCTTTAGCTTTCTGTTGAGCATTCTCGTCCACGCTCTCTGGTGATATGTAAGCCCGGGCGTAGTTTGCGTAGTAGCACTTCACGTAGCTACGTGAAGTACAGCTTCAACTACACGTAGCTATGCAAATTGCGTAGTGCGTAGCTGTGTGCTTGACTGCACTGTACAATAATTACCAAAAGCAAACTTGTACAGTGCAAGTTAAGATAAAATAAATATCTCTGTCTTTATATGCTAAAAATGCATATAGTCATTTCACTAAAGTGAAAACAAAAAGTTAACAAGCAGTGAGAGAGGTGATGATTTTGGTATCCTCACTAACTTAGGGAGAGAACCAACAACCAAGCAGATGTCTTGAAAACAAAAAGCACATCTTATTGAACGATTCCTCCTAGGACCACCCCAAGCACAGTTATGGGCAAAAATACAATCCCAACCAAAGGCCCTGCAAAGCATTATGGGACGAGATTAGCAGTGGGCAGTGAATATTATAGTGTCCAATATCAAAATAATTCTACAAAGAGCTGCAGTTCAACTAGTCGTCACTGGGTGTCGTCCCTCAAGAGTGAAATGCAAAAGTATTGAAAACCTTTCATGAAGCTTTTGCATTTGACTCGTGAGGGACGACACCCAGTGACGACTAGTTGAACTGCAACTCTTTGTAGAATTATTTTGATATTGGACACTATAATATTCACTGCCCACTGCTAATCTCGTCCCATAATGCTTTGCAGGGCCTTGGTTGGGATTGTATTTTTGCCCATAACTGTGCTTGGAGTGGTCCTAGGAGGAAGGGACCACCATTGAATCGTTCACATGATATGCTTTTTTGTGTTCAAGGCATCTGCTTGGTCCTCCCCCTAGGTTAGGGGGACTCCAAAATCATCACCTCTCTCATTGCTTGATATGTCAAAATTCATTTTTGTGAATTGGTTATATGCTTTTAGCATAAAAAATTGCTTTATCAAAGCATTTGAAGGAGTTTGTTATTATTATTAAGCCTGGGCGTAGTGCTAGCTGTGTGCTTGACTCACTGCACTGTACAATAATTACCAAAAGCAAACTTGTACAGTGCAAGTTAAGATAAAATAAATATCTCTGTCTTTATATGCTAAAATTGCATATAGTCATTTCACTAAAGTGAAAACAAAAAGCAGTGAGAGAGGTGATGATTTTGGTATCCTCGCTAACTTAGGGAGAGAACCAAGCAGATGTCTTGAAAACAAAAAGCACATCTTATTGAATGATTAGGTGGTGGTCCCATCCTCTTAGGACCACCCCAAGCACAGTTATGGGCAAAAATACAATCCCAACCAAAGGCCCTGCAAAGCATTATGGGACGAGATTAGCAGTGGGCAGTGAATATTATAGTGTCCAATATCAAAATAATTCTACAAAGAGCTGCAGTTCAACTAGTCGTCACTGGGTGTCGTCCCTCACGAGTCAAATGCAAAAGCTTCATGAAAGGTTTTCAATACTTTTGCATTTCACTCTTGAGGACGACACCCAGTGACGACTGGCTGAACTGCAGCTCTTTGTAGAATTATTTTGATATTGAACACTATAATATTCACTGCCCACTGCTAATCTCGTCCCATAATGCTTGCAGGGCCTTGGTTGGGATTGTATTTTGCCCATAACTGTGCTTGAGGTGGTCCTAGGAGAAGGGACCACCATTGAATCGTTCACATGATATGCTTTTTGTGTTCAAGGCATCTGCTTAGTCCTCCCCTAGGTTAGGGGGACTCCAAAATCATCACCTCTC
The DNA here is from genome assembly GCA_963921515.1 of Calotriton arnoldi. Classification (NCBI taxonomy): domain Eukaryota; kingdom Metazoa; phylum Chordata; class Amphibia; order Caudata; family Salamandridae; genus Calotriton; species Calotriton arnoldi. Next base: position 37,420 of record CAWUFW010013341.1, read on the forward strand.
TCATTGCTTGATATTTTATTGTCAACATTCATTTTTGTGAATTGGTTATATGCTTTTTAGCATAAAAAATTGCTTTATCAAAGCATTTGAAGGAGTTTATTATACTCCTGCTACGCTACGTTTATTAGTACAGTTATTCACTCTGCTACGTGCAATTTGCGTAGTGCGTAGTAGCACAAACTTTGCATGCTTCGTGAGCGTAGCAAAGTATTATGCCCAGGGTTAGTGATATGCTCCAATTATAATCATGGAGCGTGGTGTATCCACCCTTCAGTGGGATCCATTTGATGATTGGGCTGTATTTCTTCATATTGAAAAGTTCCTCTTTCTGTATTCAGGCTTCTGGTTGTTGTACATGGCTCTTAAGGATGCCTTATATGTATTCTAAGCAACCCCTAAAAGAGGCGTACACCTCTACATCACAACTTGGACACATGGCATGATAGGATTCTGGTTCGCTGGGGTCTCCAAAACAGACCACCCCTGTGGCATCCCACCCCCTTTGGGACCAGTGGTCACCTACATCATTTACGGGGCGTGGCACCTGTCACTTTTAGTTCATTTCTAGGGCGTGCCACCTGTCACTTTTAGTTCATTTCTAGGGCGTGGCACCTGTCACTTTTAGTTCATTTCTAGGGCGTGGCACCTGTCACTTTTAGTTTATTTCTAGGGCGTGGAACCTGTCACTTTTAGTTTGATGAGGAATGGTATCCCGATTTACTACTCCTGTACTTCTCCTTTAAACATGGTTAAATCACCTTATTCTTGATTATCTCATTCAACTTGCCTTTAAGGCCCTAGTATTTGGTGTAGAAAATTCATCCAGGGACTGGAAGGTAAATGTCTCTTGTGGACTACAGCCCCTATTGTATTAGTCACTAAGGTGATAGTTCAAACATGGCTTCAAGCCTACACTGTGCAGTCTGACTGATGCAGTGTAAAACATGTGGAGAGCCCTGTCAAAATAACCCCTTTTGACAGGCAAAGACTTCCATTTTAAAAATTAGTAGATCACCCCTAAGTAGACTTGTAGCCCACACGACTATGGGCTTGGTATGTAAATTTGGGACAGGTAGAACAATAATATTACCATATCCCTACAGTGACAAGTTCTAAAAAGCTATTTTAACCATGGGAGGCCTAGCGGTCCTATGCAGAAAAACAGAGAACAGATTGAACTATTAATACTGCTAACTTGGGGACAGGACCAACTAGAAAATTATTTAAATCACAATTTTTAATAGTTATTAAAAGTCCAATTCAATGCTGAAGCCAGATTGTTTCAATACATATTAAAGAAAAGTAACTTTTAGAAAAATACCTTAACCCTGCCTGAAGCTCCTAGAGACTAATTTACATTAACTCTCCAGCAAATCCCAGCCTTTACTTGGCATGAATGAGGTATGAATGAGGTGTGACATTTCTCCCAGGAGCAACACAATAGGTCAGTTTGAATGCCAGGTCAACCTGAATGGGCAGGAATGTCTCCCCTAGGCTCTGCAGAATAATTAGGGTGGGGGTGGGGGCTGTGGGCATCATGTTGACACAACAGTGTAAAATCCTATCTTACAGGTCAGTCTGAAGCACATGTAAAACCTTTGCACTCTGAAAAGGGATCAAACAGGACAAGCTAAACATTATTGTTTATCTCCTGTCTTGGCACTGATGGCCCCTGCTTTGTTTCACTAGAATCAGTCTCCTAGTTTGTTTGTCATGCTGGATGTTAGTGTTAGATGCGGGAAGAAACTAGTAATTTCCCTATGACACTCTCATACACACTCCCAGTCCTGTTAGTCACAGCTTAGTGTGATTGAAGACTTTTGCCATCTTGAAAATCCCCTAGCACATTACATTTTGGTCATGTTTACAGTAAGGCAAAGAGGAACTACTGAACAAGTGGGTAGGATTGCCCCTGGGAACTTTTACCTCATGGGTAAGGGCGTGACCAGAGTCAGCCTCACCCAGTAGCTGGTGCCAGTCATAAATGTGGCACCCCAAGGTGCCATCCTCAAACAATTTTTGGACCTGTTGAAGAATAGTAGAGGACTGGAGCTTCTGTCTGTGACCGGAGAAGAGTTCTGAAGGACTGCAACTCCTCCCCTTATACCCAAGAAAAAGGACGTGAACTCCAAGGGTCAATTGGTTGAACTCCTGTGTGGCTACAGGGAACAACAAGTGTCAACGGGCCTAGCCTTTTTTCTAAAGTGCCTAGTTGACCAGTGGCAACTGGACTTTGACTGAACTTTTCCTATTGAACTCTGCCCTAAGAGTCTGTAAATTTCCTCCCCTGATTTCCTGGGGGCTTTATAAGTGAACTCTTGTGGTTGTTTGGTGACTGGGAAGATCTTTCAAAGTTTTTGACGGAAAAGTAACAAAGTTGGGACTTAGAAACCATTTTGAACTTTTTTACTTCCATAATCTCACCGGGAACAATTTGCTTGTTTTATCCAGCCATGGCTCCATTGTGGTTGGTCTCAAGTCACTCCTAGGTCCCAGTCTACCACTTACATGGACTTTCATTGGCACTTTGCACTTTATTCACACTATTTCTGCTCTAACCTTTAATGATTCACATCTGGGGCTCCCCTTATTGGGAATTTGTTATTTTGGTGTCATTTTATTTAATACATTGTATTCTATTTTTGTAATTCAGTTTATTGCCTGCCTGATAGTCTGTTTTGGTACTGAAAGGGGCCATGTTAATTTGTTCAGGGCATTTCTAGAGACACACTCTGAAGAATCTTTTTGCAGCATGGAAGTGTAAAGGGGAGAACATCAGCAATGCACCTTCAATTTCATAGCATCACTCCCTGATATATAATACCAAAGGGGCAATTGAGTAAGGTTGGTTAATTTATTTCAAAGCCAAAAATAACTGAACATAGATACACCTCAACACAAGGGTTTAAAAATACAAAGGAATTAGAATGAAGCCAAATCTAAGCACCCAGTTCAAAAGATGCAGCATAAATAAAACTATTAGTTCAAGAAGGAGAATGGCAAAAATAAAGACGCATGAGTTCAAATTTCCCTGCATCGAGGTTTAATGAATTAAAAGCATTAAATCTATCCCTACTCTATCACTAAGATGACATGCTATATGAGCATTTCAAATCAGGAGGAAAGGTGTCAGTGCGTGGAGTCTTCCTAAGAAGTTTCTCCACCATCAAATGGATCAAGCAGCATACAGCCACTATCGCAAGAGAAAGATCTTGTTTTGAGATGCTGCCACTCCGAAGGCAAGAAAGAAGTAGGGCCCTTTTCCTAATTTCAACACTCATTTATCCACAGGTAGATTTCCCATAATGCACAGCTTGCACGTATTCCACAATAGGTTCATTCATGAGCATACATTTCCATGATGTTCTCCATGTACATCCTTTGCAACAATTCATCCTTGATTCCCATGCCTTCTCCCATGTGAAACCAACTTCATTCTTTATCACCTCCAAGCCATGTAACTGTAACTTCTTCTCTCCTTTTTGGGTAGCTGCAAAAACAATGACATTACTTTGTCCACATGAATGCTTCTCCAGCTGCAATACAAAACGGTAAATAGTCTAAATATCAAGGGGCATATCTACAAGGGCTTTATCTCCGCTTTTTTGGCTTTTAAAGCCAAAAAATCGGAGATAAAACTATCGCCCTATTAACAAGAGGGTGCAAACATGCATAATCGCATGTTAGCACCCTTTTTCCCAACGCCTCCCTTTGCATCTCTAATGAGATGCAAAGTGGGCGTTACTGGGCGTACCCGGATGGTCTACCTTGCAAATATCGCTGATGTTCACATCGCGATATTTACAAGGCAGCCCACAGGATTTTAGCATACGTTAGATTTTGGCGAAAACGGCCGTTTCGCCAAAATCTAACGTCTGCTAAAATCCTGACTTACCTATGTTTGACATAGGGGTGGATTATGCTGATACGACCACAGGGTCGTATCAGCAAGGTATCGCCGCTTTGCAGGGAACATCGCTGGAAAACCAGCGATGCTCCCTGCAAAACGGCGATTTCCCCCGCTATCGCTGGATTTCTTATCGCCGTTGTGAAAAGCGTTGTTAATACAGCGCTATCACGGCGATGAAATCCAGCGATAGGATAAACATCGCTAAACGCGCTTAGCGATGTTTATCTATAATCGTTGTTGATATGCCCCCAAGTCTTTTATGTCAACTTGCACTAATATCGAGTGCAGAATATCGTGATCCAAAATATCGACTGTCAGAATATCGTGGTCAAGAATATCGAGTCTAAGGTAAGTAATATCTTTTTTAACAATATCGAAGTCATTAATATTGTTTTAAAAAATATCGACGTCATTAATATCGTTTGCAAAAATATAGTTGTTAAAATTATCTTTTTTTGTTAGTGTTAGGTATTTTAGTATGTATTTTAAATGTATGTGTTCTATTTTTTTGTCTAAGTATTGCATTTGTTTTTTAATATATGGGTTACATTTTTAGAAGTTATTAATTTTATTTTAATTACATTTTGCGTTTTAGTTCCGTAGCGGGTTGTGGGATTATAGGGGAATAGGGTGGGAAGTAATTTAATTATAATTAATTTATTCATAATTTTTAGAAGTTATTAATTTTATTTTAATTACATTTTGCGTTTTAGTTCCGTAGCGGGTTGTGGGTTTATAGGGGAATAGGGTGGGAAGTAATTTAATTGTAATTAATTTATTAATAATTTTTAGAAGTTATTAATTTTATTTTAATTAAATTTTGCGTTTTAGTTCCGGAGCGGGTTGTGGGTTTATTGGGGAATAGGGTGGGAAGTAATATAATTATAATTAATTTATTAAATTTTTTAATTAATTAATATTTATGTATTTAATATTTTATATTGTTAATTGTGGGAAGTGATTTATTATTAATTATTTATTAATTGGTTGTTAATTATTAATAATTAATTGGTAATTATGTTAATTGTGTCATTTTTTTAGGAGTGGGTTGTGGGTTGATAGGGAGTAGGGTGGGAAGTAATTTAATTATAATAATTTTTTAATAATTTTTATTAATTAATATTTATGTATTTAATATTTTATATTGTTAATTGTGGAAAGTGATTTATTAATAATTATTTATTAATGTGTTGTTAATTATTATTAATTAATTGGTAATTATGTTAATTATGTCATTTTTTTAGGAGTGCGTTGTGGGTTGATAGGGGAGTAGGGTGGGAAGTAATTTCATTTTAATACATTTTTAAATATTTATAATATAATATTTATTTAATGTTCTTTTATAGTGTTAATTGTGTGAATTAATTTATTATTAATTGTTTTTATTTTGCTTGTTAGTTGTTATTAAATAATTAATTACTTGTTAATAAATTATGCTAATTGTGTCATGTTTTACGACATTGATGGTGTCATTTATAGGGGAATATGGTGGGAGGTAAAATATTTATAATTAATTAATTATTTGTTAATTAATGCTAATTAATTAATTAAATATTAAATATACTAATTGTGGAATAATTTTGATGTGTGAGTTGTGGCGTTTATAGTTGTAAATGTTGGGAAGATTTTTTTTTAATTATTTAATGATTTGCTGTTAATTGTTAATAATTTATTAATGTAAAATTTGTTATGGAAATTGTGCAAATATTTTTAGGTGTGTGTTTTTGTGTTTATTGGGGTAGAGGGTTGAAAGTAATATTCATATTCATTTATTAATTGATAAACATTGTTAGTAATTGTTTTGTTTTTATTTTGTTTGGGGATTTAGGTTCAATAGCTGTAATGTTTTGTTTTATCCCCTCCGCTATCCAACACTTTCCCTACTGTTGCAATCATTGGAGTGGGAATAGTAATATATTCCCCTCCGCTATCTAACACTTTCCCTACTGTTGCGCTCCCTGGAGTGGGAATAGTAAATTATTCCCCTCTGCTATCCAACACTTTCCCTACTGTTGCACTCGCTGGAGTGGGAATAGTAATTTTATCCACTACGCTATCCAACACTTTCCCTACTGTTGCACTCATTGGAGTGGGAATAGTAAATTATTCCCCTCCGCTATCCAACACTTTTTTACCCCTACGCTATCCAACACTTTCTCTAACGTTGTATTCATTGGAGTGGGAATAGTAATTTTTACCACTCCGCTATCCAACACTTTCCCTACTGTTGCACTCAATGGAGTGGGAATAGTAATTTTATCCACTACGCTATCCAACACTTTCCCTACTGTTGCAATCATTGGAGTGGGAATAGTAAATTATTCCCTCCACTATCCAACACTTTCCCTACTGTTGCACTCATTGGAGTGGGAATAGTAAATTATTCCCCTCTGCTATCCAACACTTTCCCTACTGTTGCACTCGCTGGAGTGGGAATAGTAATTTTTATGTCTCCGCTATCCAACACTTTCCCTACTGTTGCACTCATTGGAGTGGGAATAGTAAATTATTCCCCTCCGCTATCCAACACCTTCCCTACTGTTGCATTCATTGGAGTGTGAATAGTAAATTATTCCCCTCCGCTATCCAATACTTTCCCTACTGTTGCACTCACCGGAGTGAGAATAGTAATTTTGACCCCTATGCTATCCAACACTTTTGCTACTGTTGCACTCGCTGGAGTGGGAATAGTAATTTTTACCCCTCCGCTATCCAACACTTTTCCTACTGGTGCACTCCCTGGAGTGTGAATAGTAATGTTATCCCCTACGCTATCCAACACTTTCCCTACTGTTGCACTCATTGGAGTGGGAATTGTAATTTTTACCCCTACGCTATCCAACACTTTCCCTGCTGTTGCATTCATTGGAGTGGGAATAGCAAATTATTCCCCTACGTTATCCAACATTTTCCCTACTGTTGCACAAGCTGGAGTGGGAATAGTAATTTATTCACCTCCGCTATCCAACACTTTCTCTACTGTTGCACTCAATGTAGTGTGAAATGTAGTTTTAAAAAATAATAAATATTTTAATATTTTAATTTATAATAAATATATATATATATATTTTTATTTTACAGGTGTATGTATATATATATATATATTTATAATTTTTAATATATTTCTAACATTTTATAATTTATTAAAATAATTATTTCTTAATTATTATTAAGTAAATATATATATTACATTTTATATATGTATGTTTAATTTATTTAGGACCCGTTGGTTTTTAAGAATAACCTGAAAACGTTTCTTTTTGTCTAATGCCAGCCTTCCACTCCTCTTGGTTTCGCGCCGGGACACTCTTGAGTATCTGTGCGTGTTATAAAAAAAATAAAATAACATAACATTTATTACTTATAATTGTTAAAATTTTCTAATAATTCTAAATACGTTTTTTCAAGTTATATGTATTATTTAATTTATTTTACATTATTTTTTATACATTTAAAAAAACTATATTTTGTACTTCGATATTTTTATCAAAGATATTTTTTTTCCGATATTTTAGTACTTACCATTATGAAGATAGGATGTCGATATTTTTGACATCGATATTTATGTTCCGATATTTTGGGAACACGATATACTGTCACTCGATATTTTGTCAGTGATCCATACAAAACATGGGAAAGAAGAGCTTCCTCAGTGCACATAAAATTCAGAACATTAATCCTAAAGCAAGAGTTTATCAGGGGCTTGCATTTCAGGCCTACAGCTTTGGCTAACATAAGAACGACACTTAAGCATTACGAATTTGTATAACTATTATTGCATTTCGACTAATACATTTACCTACTTATGGAAAGCATTATCATTATTAAACACATTTAGTACATGAGTAGTGTCGGACTTCACAACACGAGTTCTGCATGTTAACATTTCCTTATAGTTACATTCATTTCCTACGTTAATTGTTCATGCTACTTGTCAATAACCTAAAATATGTCATGTAGTTACATTAATACATTTCACAATTCTAACACCTCATGTTTACGCAATACAGAATTATATGCAGGTGCGATCTACACGTGATTATGATGCACCCCTACAGAAATGAAATGAGACTTCTGCTCCATCAGTTCCCCCTCTAATGACGTTGAGTCATCACCATAATCTTCAAAACCCCTTGCAGAGTAGACCGATCTAAACAGAGCTGGCAGCCAACCTTCTCTGCCTGAACTCCTCCATTTGCTTCAAATTCCCATATTAACTGTCCTGCAGTATGTCCATCCTTCTTTCCCTTTCCCTTAAGGAGTTCTCCAGCTGCCTTGCTTTGTGAGATTTATATGCCCTTATCATCCCAACAAAGACAATGATACAGATTATAACAATCATTATCGGTTTTAGGATGTATCCAAAGATTCCACTTCCCAGATTTTTAAACCATTTTTCAACTGCACCAAATCCTTTTCCAACCTTATCCCAAACTCCTTTAGCTGCCAAATCCTGTATTTCATGATGTATATCAGTGATATTACTAATATATCCCTCTCCGATCTCTACTTCTATCAGGGATATAAGTACAACACTGTTGGACCTTCAGCATCCGACAGACTCCGTCCTCTTTTGTAAGTAGCACATCTAATGCAAGATGGTTCTGCATCACCATTGCCCTTATTGAGACCATCTCCCAATCAATGAGTATTAAAGACTGTGCAGTGTTAAAGTGTTAACAGATAACTTATCCACTATAGTAGACAGCCTTCTAATCTTGACATCATGCAACACTACTCCCAAACTAGGTATTATTGCTCCAAATATATCTCCCACAACACCTCTCGAACTCAGTCCATGTTTTTCCTTGTTGCTCAATCTCCCCTCAGAGCTCTCCAAATCATCTACATGGTATATTTTCAGAAACACAACCGCCAAATACTATTTGCTCGGCAACCGAAAATATGCATTCTTGCCACACACAAAATATGCTCCCAGTACCATTCAAACTGATTCTTGCAAAAACATCTTCCAAGGACCATTGACCAAGAAGATATGACCATATACACTCTGTCCCACAAATAGTGAATTGTAACCACTCTCACCTTGTCGTATGCAAAGCTTGCCTTGCTGTTGTGAATCCAAAGCTATCAGACCAGAACTTCCTTATGCTTAAGAGCTAAATCCTCCTCAGTCCAATCAGAATCCTTGTCCTTGTTATCGACATTGTTAACTAATCCCCTATGTCTATCTTCTACCTGATCTATACCTTTATTTTCTATATCTGTTAGTATGCAAGTTCAGTTATGTCTATGCACACAAGCAGTGTCTAACATTACAGTTGGTGCAAAATAATTTTCCATTCTTTCTACTCTCCCTTGGGCATCATACATATTCAGATGTTTATATACAGGTATGTCTGAAAGTACAACATCATAATTTGAGAAGTAGTACTCATAATGACCCTTTCCATAGACCATACTAAAGAGTAAACTACAACTAATGTCATACGTCAAGGGTAAGTGATGGTAAGTGATTCCCTCTTCAACTGATGGGGGTAATTGCATGCACACATAACAATCTCTAACTTCCATAGTGTCAACGTACTCATACAGCAACTGAGCATAAGCATTTAATGTATAATATTCCTTGGACAGGTCTACATGAAGGAAGTGACTAGTTTGCTCTATTGAGTCTTTCTCAGATCTTAGTCTACCCTCCTTTGAGACAGCAGTAGTAGGTGTGGCTGTCCCATGCACCCCCACCCCATTCTCTTCACTTTCTGGTGAACTTAAAACTGACTCTATGATGACTACAGCTATTACTACAATCACCCCAATAATAAGTGCCCCTACAATACATGTGTGTCTACGATTCGAATTTTCAGACTCCATTTTAGAATAGCTCGGATCACAGTTAAAAGAGAGGAATAACACACAGAGTCTCTTTTCTTCTCCTCTCTCCACGTATGACAAAGTTCTTGAGCAACTTTTGAAATCTTGGAAAGTTCTTTTGCGACAGTCTCTGTTTTTACAGGGTTATTGAGGGTAACAGTGAGACTATAATGGCATACACAGAGACAACAAAGGGAAGGTGGGGGGTCAGGTGCAGCAAGCTGACCACACAGGGCAGATGGGAGGGGATGTGGCAACACAGGAGACTATACATGTCAAACAGGAGGGTTAGTAGCAACACAGCAGCCAAGGTGAACAAGATGGAGGGAGCCGGGGCATACACAAAAGACCATGGAGGACAGAAGGGAGGGGTACAGGGTGTACACAGACAAAAGAGGGCAGCAGAAAGGACTTCACAACAGACCCAGCAGGGCAGACAGAAGGAGCAGTTGCAGCACAACAGAGCATGGAGGGCAGAAGGGAGAAGAAGCAAATGGACCAATAAGGACAGGTGGGAGGGGATAGGGGCATGGAACTTGGGCAGGCAGGGTGGAGGTGGCTGGGACAGGCAGCAGCCATTCGACTATGCTAGGCGGGTGGGAGGGACAGTGGCAGCTCAATAGAACACTCAGGGCAGATAGAAGGGTGGCAGGTCCAAGGAATATGGTGGGCAAAAAGGAGGGAGCAGGGGCAAGAGAAAGGAGAGTAGGGACAGCAAGCTAAGCACAGAGGCTAAGCAGGAAAACAATGATGCTGCATTGAATTGGGGAACAGAGGGCAGGAGAAGTGGACAGGGACATCGAGCTCAATGGAAGGCAGTGGCAGCACATCAGACCATGCAGGGCCGGAGGAAGGGGCTCGGACAACAGAGGGTAGGGAGGTAGTGAATGGGGCAGCAAGTGAACTCTTTAGGGCAGGCAGGAAGGGCAGTGGCAGAACAACATCGACACACAGCTGTAATGAGAGAGCAGGGTCATAGACATGGACAACGGATGACAAGGAGGAGGGGGCAGGAGCAGCAAGCTTGGCTGGGGGCAGCACAATACCAGGCTAGGCCCTGCGTCCAACCCCACCCCACTGTGCATTGCGATGGCATCTTACTTTACGTTAAAACAAAACTTCGATATTCACCGAAAAAGACAAAGGTTACAGGGACATTATAGTTAGGAAATAGAATTGAAAAAACCTTAGAAATTCACTGAAAAAACCAAAGGTTACAGGGACATTATAATTAGGCTCAGATTTCACTTGTACAAAACCAGTGAAATTCAGCAGTTATAGATAACTCGTGTCCGCGCAATGCGCTGCTTATGAACTCATATATTACATCACTCATGACATGGTCAGTGACATCACTCATGACATCACTTGTGACATTTCAAATGACATCACTGATTACATCATTGACATAATCACCAACTAACCCACTCATACCCCCATAGAACCTTTCATATACCCACTCCCACTCCCACACAATGATTCACAAACCCATTTGAAGACTTACACACCCACTCACTGATTCATAGATCTACACATAAATCTACTCATTGGCCCATAAAGCCACTCATACACCCACATACTCACTAATACAGCCACTGGCATATCCACTCCTATACCCATACATCCCTTCACACACTGAGTCAGTCACCCATAGAGCTACTCACACACCTACTCACTCATCTATACAGTCAATCACACAGCTGCTTACTCACCCATACAGTTACACATACACCGACTTACTTACTCATACATATACTAACATGTACTCACTCACCTATACAGTCACAGTCACTGACACAAGCACACACTCACCCATACAGACACTCTCACATTTACTCACTCAGCCATACAGTCACTCATACAGCTCATCAATCACCTATACTGCCTTTATCATACCCAGCTACTCACCCATATACCACTAACACATCCACTCACTCACCCACACAGCCATACACACACTCAGTCACCCATATAGCCTTTCACACCACACACTCACTAGCCCATATAGCCACTCACTCATGCATCTATACAGGCAGTCAAACACCCCTTCACCCACCCACACAGAACCTCATATAGGTACTCAGACAACCAATCAATCACCCATACAGTCACTCACTTACCCACTCTCAGACCCATAAAGCCACTTAGACACCAACTGACAGACTGTTATAAACATTCACACAGTCTCTCACCCATACATTCACTGAGACACCTAATCACTCACTTATATAGTCAGTCATGCACCCACAGAATCATCCATACCGTGGTATATATATTTAACACCCATACACTTTTTAAAAACACTCACAGTCGCTGGATGATGTAATCAGTGATGTCATTTGAGATGTCATCAGTGATGTCATCAGTGATCTCACTGACCACTCACTTGAAAGAAGTATGTATATAGTAATATGTCTAGGCAATGTTACGTTTGGATGTGTTGCTGGCCATTGAATGCCTGCTTTTGTTTTTGACGTGTCAGCGGGGATCGCAACGTCATCGCGAAGATCCCCAAAAACTAAAGAGAAAAAACACTTTAGAAAACACTTCACAATATTTTGGGTAGTAGGTGGCTCTGACAAGAGCCATTGTGTTGGTTGTGTTTATATGGCTGCTACTCATAAGACTGGATGCAGAGTTTCAGGTTACTTAGAAACACCCTATTGCCTTCATCTGTAAAGTGCACTCCATCATTTCTATAGATTCCATGCATAGTCAAAATGCAGATTGTTGTTATAGATACAGCACATACGATGGTCTCTAAGGAATACAGAAACAGTTTTATTAACAAGTTTCCTGGCTTTGTCAATCTGTGGACAGAATTTATTTGACCACTTCCATTTCTGTCTTTGGCATATATTAGAGTACACAAAGACAGTGTGAGGGAAAAGCTGCATCAGTTCTGCAAAGGTTTCCTTCATTAGGATTTCCAGCCCTACCCCAGTCAATGTGCCTAGGTTGTTGCCACCACAGTGCACAATCATGAGGTGAGGAGTTTGGGAATCCACAATGGATTTAACCAAAGCCAGCAACTGATAAAACATTAACCCTCTCTGGCCAAACCAATTAATCTGCACAATTGGCAAACCCAAGTCCCTGTCAATACCTCTCTTTTTGCAGCCTCTTTAGCCCAATATAGATGTGGCCCACAGTCCATACTCTAAGCATTTTGACGTGAAGGAGCAATAGTAGTCAGGAGAAGGCTGGTAGTCAATGAGGTAGTTTTACAAAGGAAAAAAAATTAAAATGGAGGTTAAAAAATAAATATATATATATATATATATGGGTCGGGCTTTTTGCAGAGAAAAATTTGTTGGATTTGAGTTAAGGAAGCCTGACTTGCCCACATTTCATCAAGCAATTATGGTATGGAATGCCCAACCTTTTATTTATCTTGAAAGACGTGCGTGGCAAGGGAATGCAAAGGGACACTTGTTCTTCTGCTGATGATCTCTGCAGTTGTTGGGGGTACATTTATGGACACAGTAATGACGGCAAAAATACGAGCAAATATGTTGCTGCTTTGAAGAGACCCAAATGTTTGTATAAAACTGCAAGGTCCCCGGAATTGAATAGAACGAATGGGAGAAGGATTTGCAGTAGTGAACAGAAATGGGAACTGAAAGACTTTCAAAGTGCATGCTGGGAAATGTAGTAGACAAGGACTACGTTGTAATGATACGGATGTGTCTGGGCATATAAAGAGACGTTACTACGCCACATATTCAAAGATGGCTCACCTGTGAACAAGGCTATATACTAGCCGAATTGCGTCAAGAAAAAGATTTGAGATTAGCCCTCATTTTGGTGTTTGGAATAAACGCACGATACTGCAGCAGTCTGGTGTGCGGCGCTCTTCTTTGATGGTAGAGTTAGAAGGTCTTTGGGAATACAGATGGGGCGCTCCATCCCCATGTGCAGAGGCCGCCCTGCACGGGTCGTGCTTTTTGCGGAGAAAAATCTGTTGATTTGTATATATATATATATATATATATATATATATATATATATATATATATATATATATATATATATATATCCAAATGGGTCTCTTCGCTCAGAATCAACCAGAGGGACACAGCAGGGGCCAAGGAAATTCTTTAATTGCAGCAAATTGGCATGACGTGTTTCGGAGAGTGTGCCTTTATCAAATGCCTATGACACCGGCAGTTCACACCAATCACATCTTTAAATGTTGTAATGTTCACCCATTGGTGGCAGTTCAGCTGGGCCGGATTAATGTTGAGAACTACACTGCAGCCTACGTCGGTAAACTACAGATCCCAGGAAGCACCATGACGGTCCACTGGGTAAGTCTCTCACATCGGTCACTTTAATACTCATAGTGAGTGCTGCAAATTGGGTTCCTGTAAAGCGTTGTTTTGTGTGCAAGTGGATTCAAATCCGATGTTACTGCTGCAATAAATCTCCTCTGGGAACAGCAATGCAATGATTCTATTCCTCCGTGCAGTCACGGACTGTGACCTCACAGCATTACCTTTCGTTCTTTGGATGCGGCGGTCCGGAGTAGACCGATACCTCGGAAGCTCCACATGTTGTTGCCCATGAAACTCCGGACACTTGTTGGACGGGTCCCCCAGCACCCCAGGGGCTAGCACGCAAACATATCCAAAAGGGTCTCTTCGCTCAGAATCAACCAGAGGGACACAGTGGGGGCCAAGGAAATTCTTTAATTGCAGCAAATTGGCATGACGCGTTTCGCCGAGTGTGCCTTTATCAAGTGCCTGTGACACCAGAAGTTCACACCAATCACAGCTTTAAATGTTGTAATGTTCACCCATTGGTGGCAGTTCAGCTGGACCGGATTAATGTTGAGAACTACACTGCAGCCTACGTCGGTAAACTACAGATCCCAGGAAGCACCATGACGGTCCACTGGGTAAGTCTCTCACATCGGTCACTTTAATACTCATAGTGAGTGCTGCAAATTGGGTTCCTGTAAAGCGTTGTTTTGTGTGCAAGTGGATTCAAATCCGATGTTACTGCTGCAATAAATCTCCTCTGGGAACAGCAATGCAATGATTCTATTCCTCCGTGCAGTCACGGACTGTGACCTCACAGCAGTACCTTTCGTTCTTTGGATGCGGCGGTCCGGAGTAGACCGATACCTCGGAAGCTCCACATGTTGTTGCCCATGAAACTCCGGACACTTGTTGGACGGGTCCCCCAGCACCCCAGGGGCTAGCACGCAAACATATCCAAAAGGGTCTCTTCGCTCAGAATCAACCAGAGGGACACAGCGGGGGCCAAGGAAATTCTTTAATTGCAGCAAATTGGCATGACGCGTTTTGCCGAGTGTGCCTTTATCAAGTGCCTGTGACACCAGAAGTTCACACCAATCACAGCTTTAAATGTTGTAATGTTCACCCATTGGTGGCAGTTCAGCTGGGCCGGATTAATGTTGAGAACTACACTGCAGCCTACGTCGGTAAACTACAGATCCCAGGAAGCACCATGACGGTCCACTGGGTAAGTCTCTCACATCGGTCACTTTAATACTCATAGTGAGTGCTGCAAATTGGGTTCCTGTAAAGCGTTGTTTTGGGTGCAAGTGGATTCAAATCCGATGTTACTGCTGCAATAAATCTCCTCTGGGAACAGCAATGCAATGATTCTATTCCTCCGTGCAGTCACGGACTGTGACCTCACAGCAGTACCTTTCGTTCTTTGGATGCGGCGGTCCGGAGTAGACCGATACCTCGGAAGCTCCACATGTTGTTGCCCATGAAACTCCGGACACAGTTTAGTTAGTCAGTTAGTGTGTAAGTGGTTGCATGGGTTGGTGAGTAGCTAAATAAGGGTGTATATGGGTTATTGATTGGTTGTCTGAGTATCTGTATGGGTGCCTGAGTATCTGTGTGGGTGGATGGGGGTATGACTCTGTGCATAGATGTGTGAGTGGGTGATTCACTGGGTGTATGCGTTCAAGAGTGCATCTGTGAAGGGCTATATGTGTGGGTGAGTGTGTGTATGGGTGTGTTGGTAAGTGAATGGATGCCTCAGTGGTACATGTGTGAGTAACTGCATATCTGAAAGGCAGTAGATGTGAGTGTTGGAGTATAGAAATGACTATATGTGAGAGTGAGTGATTGTGAGAGTGGCTGTATGGATGAGTGTGTGCTTGTATTAGTTATTGTATAAGAGTGTAAGTATGTGTTAGTATATGTTTGAATAAGTGAGGTGGTGTATGTATAACTGTATAGGTGAGTAAATGGGAGTGAGATTGATTCTTTGCTTGACTGACTAGGTGTGTGAGTAACTCTATGGATGAGTGGCGATGTGTGAGTGTCTGTATAGATATGTGAGTGCATATGATAGAACCGTATTGATGATTGACTGCATGTATGAGTGACTGTATGGGTGAATGAGTGGATGTGTGTGTAGACATAGGAATTAGTGAGTGAGTTTGTACTAACTGGTATTGGTGTGTCTATGGTTTCGAAAATGGTAGTCTGTATTTTAGAGTGGGTGTATCAAAGGTTATATTAGGGTATGAGGAGGTGCATCAGATTATCACATGGATGATGTCATCAGTGATGTCATCAGTGATGTCATTTGAGATGTCATCAGTGATGTCATCAGTGATGTCATTTGAGATGTCATCAGTGATGTCATCAGTGATGTCACTGACCATGTCATGAATGATGTAATATGTGACGTCATCAGCAGTGCATTGCGGGGGCGCGAGTTATAGTTAGCTGAACTAACTATAACGGCTGAATTTCTCTGGTTTTGTACGAGTGAAATGTCCAACTAACTATAACGTCCCTGAAACCTGTGGTTTTTTCAGTGAATTTCTAAGGTTTTTTAAATGCTAATTTCTAACTATAACGTCCCTGAAACCTATGGTTTTTCAGTGAATTTCAAAGGTTTCTTAAATGCTAATTTCTAACTATAACGTCCCTGAAACCTGTGGTTTTTTCAGTGAATTTCAAAGGTTTTTAAATGCTAATGTCTAACTATGCCTACAAAAGTAGGACATGTGCAGAAAGAGGAAGAAAGGCGCAGAAAGAAGCAAGAGAAATGCAGAAAGAGGCAACAGAAGTCCAGAAAGATGAAGAAAGGTGCAGAAAGAAGCAAGAGATGTGCACAAAGAACCAACAGAGGAGCAGAAAGAGGCCTTGTTGCAAAGTCATCCTGTGCCCCTAACTTATTGCTGACAGGTACTGGTGGTAACTGACTCTGACTAACCAGGCCTGGAGCAAGTGCTATGCAGAATGACACTCAGAATACAGTGAAAACACCTACATACACTAGGGTACACTATGGGTTGGGGTACCCCTGTGATTGGCATGACCTCCTCTGTATGGCCCTAGTACATAATAGGGCAGGGGGAATAAAACTACCTCTAACTAAGAGGTGCAGAAGGAGGCAAGAGAAGTAGAGAAAGAAGCAACACAGGTGCCGAAAGATGCAAGAGAGGTGCAGAAAAAAGCAAGTGAAGTGCAGAAAGAGGCAAATGAGGTGCAGAAAGAAGCAAGAGCAGTGCAGAAAGAACCAACAGAGGTGTAAAAAGAGGCAAGAGAGGTGCAGAAACAGGCAAGAGAAGTGCACAAAGAGGCAAGAGAATTGCTGAAAGAAGCAACAGAGGTGTACAAAGAAGCAAGAAAAGTGCAGAAAGAGGCAAGTGAGATGCAAAAACAGGCAGGAAAGGTACAGAAAGAGGAAGACGAGTGCAGAAAGAGACAACAGGGGTGCAGAAAGAAGCAAATGAGGTGCAGAAAGAGGCAACAGACGTGCAGAAAGAGGGAAGAGAGGTGCAGAAAAAGGCAAGAAAAGTGCAGAAAGAGGCAAAGGAGGTATATCAAGAGACAACAGGGGTGCAGAAAGAAGCAAGACAGGTGCAGAAAGGAGCAAGTGAGGTGCAGAAAGAGCCAACAGGGGTGCAGAAAGAGGCAAGAGAAGCGCAGAAACAGGCAAGAGAAGTGCACAAAGAGGCAAGAGAATTGCTGAAAGAAGCAACAGAGGTGTAGAAAGAAGCAAGAAAAGTGCAGAAAGAGGCAAGTGAGATGCAAAAACAGGCAGGAAACGTACAGAGAGAGGGAAGACGAGTGCAGAAAGAGACAAAAGGGGTGCAGAAAGAAGCAAATGAGGTGCAGAAAGAGGCAACAGACATGCAGAAAGAGGGAAGAGAGGTGCAGAAAAAGGCAAGGAAAGTGCAGAAAGAGGCAAAAGAAGTACATAAAGAGACAACAGGGATGCAGAAAGAAGCAAGAAAAGTGCAGAAAGAAGCAAGTGAGATACAAAAACAGGCAGGAATGGTACAGAAAGAGGGAAGACGAATGCAGAAAGAGACATCAGGGGTGCAGAAAGAAGAAAATGAGGTGCAGAAAGAGGCAACAGACATGCAGAAAGAGGGGAGAAAGGAGCAGAAAAGCCAAGAAAAGTACAGAAAGAGGCAAAAGAGGTACATATAGAGACAACAGGGGAGCAGAAAGCGAGCAAGAAAAGTGCAGAAAGAGACAAGTGAGATGCAAAAACAGGCAGGAAAGGTACAGAAAGAGGGAAGACGAGTACAGAAAGAGACAACAGGCGTGCAGAAAGAAGCAAATGAAGTGCAGAAAGAGGCAACAGACGTGCAGAAAGAGGGAAGAGAGGTGCAGAAAAAGCCAAGAAAAGTGCAGAAAGAGGCAAAAGAGGTACATAAAGAGACAACAGGGGTGCAGAAAGAAGCAAGAAAAGTGCAGAAAGAGGCAAGTGAGATGCAAAAACAGGCAGGAAAGGTACAGAAAGACGGAAGACGAATGCAGAAAGAGACAACAGGGCTGCAGAAAGAAGCAAATGAGGTGCAGAAAGAGGCAACAGACATGCAGAAAAAGGGCAGAGAGGTGCAGAAAAAGCCAAGAAAAGTGCAGAAAGAGGCAAAAGAGGTACAGAAAGAGACAACAGGGTGCAGAAAAAAGCAAGAAAAGTTCAGAAAGAAGCATGGAAAGTGCAGAATGAATCAACGGGGGTGCAGAAAGAGGCAAGAGAAGTGTAGAAAGGAGCAAGTGAGGTGCAGAAAGAGCCAACAGAGGTGCAAAAAGAGGCAAGAGCGGTGCAGAAACAGGCAAGAGAAGTGCACAAAGAGGCAAAAGAATTGCTGAAAGAAGCAACAGGGGTGTAGGACGAAGTAAGAAAAGTGCAGAAAGAGGCAGGTAAGATGCAAAAACAGGCAGGAAAGGTACAGAAAGAGGGAAGAGGAGTGCAGAAAGAGAAAACAGGGGTGCAGAAAGAAGCAAATGATGTGCAGAAAGAGGCAACAGACGTGCAGAAAGAGGGAAGAGAGGTGCAGAAAAAGCCAAGAAAAGTGCAGAAAGAGGCAAAAGAGGGACATAAAGAGACAACAGGGGTGCAGAAAGAAGCAAGAAAAGTGCAGAAAGAAGCAAGTGAGATACAAAAACAGGCAGGAAAGGTACAGAAAGACAGAAGACAAGTGCAGAAAGAGACAACAGGGGTGCAGATAGAAGCAAATGAGGTGCAGAAAGAGGCAACAGACGTGCAGAAAGAGGGAAGAGAAGTGCAGAAAAAGCCAAGAAAAGTGCAGAAAGAGGCAAAAGAGGTACATAAAGAAACAACAGAGGTGCAGAAAGAAGCAAGACAGGTGCAGAAAGGAGCAAGTGAGATACAAAAACAGGCAGGAAAGGTACAGAAAGACGGAAGACGAGTGCAGAAAGAGACAACAGGGGTGCAGAAAGAAGCAAATGAAGTGCAGAAAGAGGCAACAGACGTGCAGAGAGAGGGGAGAGAGGTGCAGAAAAAGGCAAGAAAAGTGCAGAAAGAGACAAAAGAGGTACATAAAGAGACAACAGGGGTGCAGAAAGAAGCAAGAAAAGTGCAGAAAGAAGCAAGTGAGATACAAAAACAGGCAGGAAAGGTACAGAAAGAGGGAAGATGAGTGCATAAAGAGACAACAGGTGTGCAGACAGAAGCAAATGAGGTGCAGAAAGAGGCAACAGACGTGCAGACAGAGGGAAGAGAGGTGCAGAAAAAGGCAAGAAAAGTGCAGAAAGAGGCAAAAGAGGTACAGAAAGAGACAACAGGGGTGCAGAAAGAAGCAAGAAAAGTGCAGAAAGAAGCAAGTGAGATACAAAAACAGGCAGGAAAGGTACAGAAAGACGGAGGACGAGTGCAGAAAGAGACAACAGGGGTGTATAAATAAGCAAATGAGGTGCAGAAAGAGGCAAAAGACGTGCTGAAAGAGGGAAGAGAGATGCAGAAAAAGGCAAGAAAAGTGCAGAAAGAGGCAAAAGAGGTACATAAAGAGACAACAGGGGTGCAGAAAGAAGCAAGAAAAGGGCAGAAAGAGGTAAGTGAGATGAAAAACAGGCAGGAAAGGTACAGAAAGAGGGAAGACGAGTACAGAAAGAGACAACACAGGTGCATAAAGAAGCAAATGAGGTGCAGAAAGAGGCAACAGATGTGCAGAAAGAGGGAAGAGAGGTGCAGAAAAAGGCAAGAAAAGTGCAGAAAGAGGCAAAAGAGGTACATAAAGAGACAACAGGGGTGCAGAAAGAAGCAAGAAAAGTGCAGAAAGAAGCAAGTGAGATGCAAAAATAGGCAGGAAAGGTACAGAAAGAGGGAAGACGAGTGGAGAAAGAGACAACAGGTGTGCAGACAGAAGCAAATGAGGTGCAGAAAGAGGCAACAGTTGTGCAGAAAGAGACACATGAGGTGCAGAAAGAGGCAACAGACATTCAGAAAGAGGGAAGAGAGGTGCAAAAAAAGGCAAGAAAAGTGCAGAAAGAGGCAAAAGAAGTACATAAAGAGATAACAGGGGTGCAGAAAGAAGCAAGACAGGTGCAGAAAGAAGCAAGTGAGATACAAAAACAGGCAGGAAAGGTACAGAAAGACGGAAGACGAGTGCAGAAAGAGAAAACAGGGGTGCAGAAAGAAGCAAATGAGGTGCAGAAAGAAGCAACAGACGTGCAGAAAGAGGGAAGAAAGGTGCAGAAAAAGCCAAGAAAAGTGCAGAAAGAGGCAAAAGAAGTATATAAAGAGACAACAGGGGTGCAGAAAAAAGCAAGAAAAGTGCAGAAAGAAGCAAGTGAAATGCAAAAACAGGCAGGAAAGGTACAGAAAGAGGAAGACGAGTGCAGAAAGAGACAACAGGGGTGCAGAAAGAAGCAAATGAGGTGCTGAAAGAGGCAACAGACGTGCAGAAAGAGGGAAGAGAGGTGCAGAAAAAGCCAAGAAAAGTGCAGAAAGAGGCAACAGAAAGAGGGAAGAGAGGTGCAAACAAAGCCAAGAAAAGTGCAGAAAGAGGCAAAAGAGGTACATAAAGAGACAACAGGGGTGCAGAAAGTAGCAAGAAAAGTGCAGAAAGAAGCAAATGAGGTGCAGAAAGAGGCAACAGACGTGCAGAAAGAGGGAAGAGAGGTGCAGAAAAAGCCAAGAAAAGTGCAGAAAGAGGCAAAAGAGGTACACAAAGAGACAACAGGGGTGCAGAAAGAAGCAAGAAAAGTGTAGAAGGAGGCAAGTGAGATGCAAAAACAGGCAGGAAAGGTACAGAGAGACGGAAGACGAGTGCAGAAAGAGACAACAGGGGTGCAGAAAAAAGCAAATGATGTGCAGAGAGGCAACAGACGTGCAGAAAGAGGGAAGAGAGGTGCAGAAAAAGGCAAGAAAAGTGCAGAAAGAGACAAAAGAGGTACATAAAGAGACAACAGGGGTGCAGAAAGAAGCAAGAAAAGTGCAGAAAGAAGCAAGTGAGATACAAAAACAGGCAGGAAAGGTACAGAAAGAGGGAAGATGAGTGCATAAAGAGACAACAGGGGTGCAGAAAGAAGCAAATGAGGTGCAGAAAGAGGCAACAGACGTGCAGACAGAGGGAAGAGAGGTGCAGAAAAAGGCAAGAAAAGTGCAGAAAGAGGCAAAAGAGGTACAGAAAGAGACAACAGGGGTGCAGAAAGAAGCAAGAAAAGTGCAGAAAGAAGCAAGTCAGATACAAAAACAGGCAGGAAAGGTACAGAAAGACGGAGGACAAGTGCAGAAAGAGACAACAGGGGTGTATAAAGAAGCAAATGAGGTGCAGAAAGAGGCAAAAGACGTGCGGAAAGAGGGAAGAGAGATGCAGAAAAAGGCAAGAAAAGTGCAGAAAGAGGCAAAAGAGGTACATAAAGAGACAACAGGGGTGCAGAAAGAAGCAAGAAAAGGGCAGAAAGAGGTAAGTGAGATGAAAAACAGGCAGGAAAGGTACAGAAAGAGGGAAGACGAGTACAGAAAGAGACAACACAGGTGCATAAAGAAGCAAATGAGGTGCAGAAAGAGGCAACAGATGTGCAGAAAGAGGGAAGAGAGGTGCAGAAAAAGGCAAGAAAAGTGCAGAAAGAGGCAAAAGAGGTACATAAAGAGACAACAGGGGTGCAGAAAGAAGCAAGAAAAGTGCAGAAAGAAGCAAGTGAGATGCAAAAATAGGCAGGAAAGGTACAGAAAGAGGGAAGACGAGTGGAGAAAGAGACAACAGGTGTGCAGACAGAAGCAAATGAGGTGCAGAAAGAGGCAACAGTTGTGCAGAAAGAGACACATGAGGTGCAGAAAGAGGCAACAGACATGCAGAAAGAGGGAAGAGAGGTGCAAAAAAGGCAAGAAAAGTGCAGAAAGAGGCAAAAGAGGTACATAAAGAGATAACAGGGGTGCAGAAAGAAGCAAGACAGGTGCAGAAAGGAGCAAGTGAGATACAAAAACAGGCAGGAAAGGTACAGAAAGATGGAAGACGAGTGCAGAAAGAGACAACAGGGGTGCAGAAAGAAGCAAATGAGGTGCAGAAAGAAGCAACAGACATGCAGAAAGAGGGAAGAAAGGTGCAAAAAAAGCCAAGAAAAGTGCAGAAAGAGGCAAAAGAAGTACATAAAGAGACAACAGGGGTGCAGAAAAAAGCAAGAAAAGTGCAAAAAGAAGCAAGTGAAATGCAAAAACAGGCAGGAAAGGTACAGAAAGAGGGAAGACGAGTGCAGAAAGAGACAACAGGGGTGCAGAAAGAAGCAAATGAGGTGCTGAAAGAGGCAACAGACGTGCAGAAAGAGGGAAGAGAGGTGCAGAAAAAGGCAAGAAAAGTGCAGAAAGAGGCAAAAGAGGTACAGAAAGAGACAACAGGGGTGCAGAAAGAAGCAAGAAAAGTGCAGAAAGAAGCAAGTGAGATACAAAAACAGGCAGGAAAGGTACAGAAAGACGGAGGACGAGTGCAGAAAGAGACAACAGGGGTGTATAAAAAAGCAAATGAGGTGCAGAAAGAGGCAAAAGACGTGCGGAAAGAGGGAAGAGAGATGCAGAAAAAGGCAAGAAAAGTGCAGAAAGAGGCAAAAGAGGTACATAAAGAGACAACAGGGGTGCAGAAAGAAGCAAGAAAAGGGCAGAAAGAGGTAAGTGAGATGAAAAACAGGCAGGAAAGGTACAGAAAGAGGGAAGACGAGTACAGAAAGAGACAACACAGGTGCATAAAGAAGCAAATGAGGTGCAGAAAGAGGCAACAGATGTGCAGAAAGAGGGAAGAGAGGTGCAGAAAAAGGCAAGAAAAGTGCAGAAAGAGGCAAAGAGGTACATAAAGAGACAACAGGGGTGCAGAAAGAAGCAAGAAAAGTGCAGAAAGAAGCAAGTGAGATGCAAAAATAGGCAGGAAAGGTACAGAAAGAGGGAAGACGAGTGGAGAAAGAGACAACAGGTGTGCAGACAGAAGCAAATGAGGTGCAGAAAGAGGCAACAGTTGTGCAGAAAGAGACACATGAGGTGCAGAAAGAGGCAACAGACATGCAGAAAGAGGGAAGAGAGGTGCAAAAAAAGGCAAGAAAAGTGCAGAAAGAGGCAAAAGAGGTACATAAAGAGATAACAGGGGTGCAGAAAGAAGCAAGACAGGTGCAGAAAGGAGCAAGTGAGATACAAAAACAGGCAGGAAAGGTACAGAAAGACGGAAGACGAGTGCAGAAAGAGACAACAGGGGTGCAGAAAGAAGCAAATGAGGTGCAGAAAGAAGCAACAGACATGCAGAAAGAGGGAAGAAAGGTGCAAAAAAAGCCAAGAAAAGTGCAGAAAGAGGCAAAAGAAGTATATAAAGAGACAACAGGGGTGCAGAAAAAAGCAAGAAAAGTGCAAAAAGAAGCAAGTGAAATGCAAAAACAGGCAGGAAAGGTACAGAAAGAGGGAAGACGAGTGCAGAAAGAGACAACAGGGGTGCAGAAAGAAGCAAATGAGGTGCTGAAAGAGGCAACAGACGTGCAGAAAGAGGGAAGAGAGGTGCAGAAAAAGCCAAGAAAAGTGCAGAAAGAGGCAACAGAAAGAGGGAAGAGAGGTGCAAACAAAGCCAAGAAAAGTGCAGAAAGAGGCAAAAGAGGTACATAAAGAGACAACAGGGGTGCAGAAAGTAGCAAGAAAAGTGCAGAAAGAAGCAAATGAGGTGCAGAAAGAGGCAACAGACGTGCAGAAAGAGGGAAGAGAGGTAAAGAAAAAGCCAAGAAAAGTGCAGAAAGAGGCAAAAGAGGTACACAAAGAGACAACAGGGGTGCAGAAAGAAGCAAGAAAAGTGTAGAAGGAGGCAAGTGAGATGCAAAAACAGGCAGGAAAGGTACAGAGAGACGGAAGACGAGTGCAGAAAGAGACAACAGGGGTGCAGAAAAAAGCAAATGATGTGCAGAGAGGCAACAGACGTGCAGAAAGAGGGAAGAGAGGTGCAGAAAAAGGCAAGAAAAGTGCAGAAAGAGACAAAAGAGGTACATAAAGAGACAACAGGGGTGCAGAAAGAAGCAAGAAAAGTGCAGAAAGAAGCAAGTGAGATACAAAAACAGGCAGGAAAGGTACAGAAAGAGGGAAGATGAGTGCATAAAGAGACAACAGGGGTGCAGAAAGAAGCAAATGAGGTGCAGAAAGAGGCAACAGACGTGCAGACAGAGGGAAGAGAAGTGCAGAAAAAGGCAAGAAAAGTGCAGAAAGAGGCAAAAGAGGTACAGAAAGAGACAACAGGGGTGCAGAAAGAAGCAAGAAAAGTGCAGAAAGAAGCAAGTGAGATACAAAAACAGGCAGGAAAGGTACAGAAAGAGGGAGGACAAGTGCAGAAAGAGACAACAGGGGTGTATAAAGAAGCAAATGAGGTGCAGAAAGAGGCAAAAGACGTGCGGAAAGAGGGAAGAGAGATGCAGAAAAAGGCAAGAAAAGTGCAGAAAGAGGCAAAAGAGGTACATAAAGAGACAACAGGGGTGCAGAAAGAAGCAAGAAAAGGGCAGAAAGAGGTAAGTGAGATGAAAAACAGGCAGGAAAGGTACAGAAAGAGGGAAGACGAGTACAGAAAGAGACAACACAGGTGCATAAAGAAGCAAATGAGGTGCAGAAAGAGGCAACAGATGTGCAGAAAGAGGGAAGAGAGGTGCAGAAAAAGGCAAGAAAAGTGCAGAAAGAGGCAAAAGAGGTACATAAAGAGACAACAGGGGTGCAGAAAGAAGCAAGAAAAGTGCAGAAAGAAGCAAGTGAGATGCAAAAATAGGCAGGAAAGGTACAGAAAGAGGGAAGACGAGTGGAGAAAGAGACAACAGGTGTGCAGACAGAAGCAAATGAGGTGCAGAAAGAGGCAACAGTTGTGCAGAAAGAGACACATGAGGTGCAGAAAGAGGCAACAGACATGCAGAAAGAGGGAAGAGAGGTGCAAAAAAAGGCAAGACAAGTGCAGAAAGAGGCAAAAGAGGTACATAAAGAGATAACAGGGGTGCAGAAAGAAGCAAGACAGGTGCAGAAAGGAGCAAGTGAGATACAAAAACAGGCAGGAAAGGTACAGAAAGATGGAAGACGAGTGCAGAAAGAGACAACAGGGGTGCAGAAAGAAGCAAATGAGGTGCAGAAAGAAGCAACAGACATGCAGAAAGAGGGAAGAAAGGTGCAAAAAAAGCCAAGAAAAGTGCAGAAAGAGGCAAAAGAAGTACATAAAGAGACAACAGGGGTGCAGAAAAAAGCAAGAAAAGTGCAAAAAGAAGCAAGTGAAATGCAAAAACAGGCAGGAAAGGTACAGAAAGAGGGAAGACGAGTGCAGAAAGAGACAACAGGGGTGCAGAAAGAAGCAAATGAGGTGCTGAAAGAGGCAACAGACGTGCAGAAAGAGGGAAGAGAGGTGCAGAAAAAGCCAAGAAAAGTGCAGAAAGAGGCAAAAGAGGTACATAAAGAGACAACAGGGGTGCACAAAGAAGCAAGAAAAGTGTAGAAAGAGGCAAGTGAGATGCAAAAACAGGCAGGAAAGGTACAGAAAGACGGAAGACGAGTGCAGAAAGAGACAACAGGGGTGCAGAAAGAAGCAAATGAGGTGCAGAAAGAGGCAACAGAAAGAGGGAAGAGAGGTGCAGACAAAGCCAAGAAAAGTGCAGAAAGAGGCAAAAGAGGTACATAAAGAGACAACAAGGGTGCAGAAAGTAGCAAGAAAAGTGCAGAAAGAAGCAAATGAGGTGCAGAAAGAGGCAACAGACGTGCAGAAAGAGGGAAGAGAGGTGCAGAAAAAGCCAAGAAAAGTGCAGAAAGAGGCAAAAGAGGTACACAAAGAGACAACAGGGGTGCAGAAAGAAGCAAGAAAAGTGTAGAAGGAGGCAAGTGAGATGCAAAAACAGGCAGGAAAGGTACAGAGAGACGGAAGACGAGTGCAGAAAGAGACAACAGGGGTGCAGAAAGAAGCAAATGATGTGCAGAGAGGCAACAGACGTGCAGAAAGAGGGAAGAGAGGTGCAGAAAAAGGCAAGAAAAGTGCAGAAAGAGACAAAAGAGGTACATAAAGAGACAACAGGGGTGCAGAAAGAAGCAAGAAAAGTGCAGAAAGAAGCAAGTGAGATACAAAAACAGGCAGGAAAGGTACAGAAAGAGGGAAGATGAGTGCATAAAGAGACAACAGGGGTGCAGAAAGAAGCAAATGAGGTGCAGAAAGAGGCAACAGACGTGCAGACAGAGGGAAGAGAGGTGCAGAAAAAGGCAAGAAAAGTGCAGAAAGAGGCAAAAGAGGTACAGAAAGAGACAACAGGGGTGCAGAAAGAAGCAAGAAAAGTGCAGAAAGAAGCAAGTGAGATACAAAAACAGGCAGGAAAGGTACAGAAAGACGGAGGACGAGTGCAGAAAGAGACAACAGGGGTGTATAAAGAAGCAAATGAGGTGCAGAAAGAGGCAAAAGACGTGCGGAAAGAGGGAAGAGAGATGCAGAAAAAGGCAAGAAAAGTGCAGAAAGAGGCAAAAGAGGTACATAAAGAGACAACAGGGGTGCAGAAAGAAGCAAGAAAAGGGCAGAAAGAGGTAAGTGAGATGAAAAACAGGCAGGAAAGGTACAGAAAGAGGGAAGACGAGTACAGAAAGAGACAACACAGGTGCATAAAGAAGCAAATGAGGTGCAGAAAGAGGCAACAGATGTGCAGAAAGAGGGAAGAGAGGTGCAGAAAAAGGCAAGAAAAGTGCAGAAAGAGACAAAAGAGGTACATAAAGAGACAATAGGGGTGCAGAAAGAAGCAAGAAAAGTGCAGAAAGAAGCAAGTGAGATACAAAAACAGGCAGGAAAGGTATAGAAAGAGGGAAGATGAGTGCATAAAGAGACAACAAGGGTGCAGAAAGAAGCAAATGAGGTGCAGAAAGAGGCAACAGACGTGCAGACAGAGAGAAGAGAGGTGCAGAAAAAGGCAAGAAAAGTGGAGAAAGAGGCAAAAGAAGTACATAAAGAGACAACAGGGGTGCAGAAAGAAGCAAGAAAAGTGCAGAAAGAAGCAAGTGAGATACAAAAACAGGCAAGAAAGGTACAGAAAGACGGAGGACGAGTGCAGAAAGAGACCACAGGGGTGCAGAAAGAAGCAAAAGAGGTGCAGAAAGAGGCAACAGACGTGCAGAAAGAGGGAAGAGAGGTGCAGAAAAAGGCAAGAAAAGTGCAGAAAGAGGCAAAAGAGGTACATAAAGAGACAACAGGGGTGCAGAAAGAAGCAAGAAAAGTGCAGAAAGAAGAAAGTGAGATACAAAAACAGGCAGGAAAGGTACAGAAAGAGGGAAGACGAGTGCAGAAAGAGACAACAGGGGTGCAGAAAGAAGCAAATGAGGTGCAGAAAGAGGCAACAGACGGACAGAAAGAGGGAAGAGAGATGCAGAAAAATCCAAGAAAAGTGCAGAAAGAGGCAAAAGAGGTACATAAAGAGACAACAGGGGTGCAGAAAGACGCGAGAAAAGTGCAGAAAGAAGCAAGTGAGATACAAAAACAGGCAGGAAAGGTACAGAAAGAGGGAAGACGAGTGCAGAAAGAGACAACAGGCGTGCAGAAAGAAGCAAATGAAGTGCAGAAAGAGGCAACAGATGTGCAGAAAGAGGGAAGAGAGGTGCAGAAAAAGCCAAGAAAAGTGCAGAAAGAGGCAAAAGAGGTACATAAAGAGACAACAGGGGTGCAGAAAGAAGCAAGAAAAGTGCAGAAAGAGGCAAGTGAGATGCAAAAACAGGCAGGAAAGGTACAGAAAGACGGAAGACGAATGCAGAAAGAGACAACAGGGCTGCAGAAAGAAGCAAATGAGGTGCAGAAAGAGGCAACAGACATGCAGAAAGAGGGAAGAGAGGTGCAGAAAAAGCCAAGAAAAGTGCTGAAAGAGGCAAAAGAGGTACATAAAGAGATAACAGGGGTGCAGAAAGAAGCAAGAAAAGTGCAGAAAGAGGCAAGTGAGTTGCAAAAACAGGAAAGAAAGGTACAGAAAGACGGAAGACGAGTGCAGAAAGAGACAACAGGGGTGCAGAAAGAAGCAAATGAGGTGCAGAATGAAGCCACAGACGTGCAGAAAGAGAGAAGAGAGGTGCAGAAAAAGGCAAGAAAAGTGCATAGAGGCAAAAGAGGTACATAAAGAGATAACAGGGGTGCAGAAAGAAGCAAGAAAAGTGCAGAAAGAAGAAAGTGAGATACAAAAACAGGCAGGAAAGGTACAGAAAGAGGGAAGACGAGTGCAGAAAGAGACAACAGGGGTGCAGAAAGAAGCAAATGAGGTGCAGAAAGAGGCAACAGACGGGCAGAAAGAGGGAAGAGAGATGCAGAAAAATACAAGAAAAGTGCAGAAAGAGGCAAAAAAGGTACATAAAGAGACAACAGGGGTGCAGAAAGACGCGAGAAAAGCGCAGAAAGAAGCAAGTGAGATACAAAAACAGGCAGGAAAGGTACAGAAAGAGGGAAGACGAGTGCAGAAAGAGACAACAGGCGTGCAGAAAGAAGCAAATGAGGTGCAGAAAGAGGCAACAGACGTGCAGAAAGAGGGAAGAGAGTTGCAGAAAAAGCCAAGAAAAGTGCAGAAAGAGGCAAAAGAGGTACATAAAGAGACAACAGGGGTGCAGAAAGAAGCAAGAAAAGTGCAGAAAGAGGCAAGTGAGATGCAAAAACAGGCAGGAAAGGTACAGAAAGACGGAAGACGAATGCAGAAAGAGACAACAGGGCTGCAGAAAGAAGCAAATGAGGTGCAGAAAGAGGCAACAGACATGCAGAAAGAGGGAAGAGAGGTGCAGAAAAAGCCAAGAAAAGTGCAGAAAGAGGCAAAAGAGGTACATAAAGAGATAACAGGGGTGCAGAAAGAAGCAAGAAAAGTGCAGAAAGAGGCAAGTGAGATGCAAAAACAGGAAAGAAAGGTACAGAAAGACGGAAGACGAGTGCAGAAAGAGACAACAGGGGTGCAGAAAGAAGCAAATGAGGTGCAGAATGAAGCCACAGACGTGCAGAAAGAGAGAAGAGAGGTGCAGAAAAAGGCAAGAAAAGTGCATAGAGGCAAAAGAGGTACATAAAGAGATAACAGGGGTGCAGAAAGAAGAAAGAAAAGTGCAGAAAGAGGCAAGTGAGATGCAAAAACAGGAAGAAAAGGTACAGAAAGACGGAAGACGAGTGCAGAAAGGGACAACAGGGGTCCAGAAAGAAGCAAATGAGGTGCAGAAAGAGGCAACAGACGTGCAGAAAGAGGGAAGAGAGGTGCAGAAAAAGGCAAGAAAAGTGCAGAAAGAGGCAAAAGAGGTACATAAAGAGACAACATGGGTGCAGAAAGAAGCATGAAAAGTGCAGAAAGAGGCAAGTGAGATGCAAAAACAGGCAGGAAAGGTACAGAAAGACGGAAGATGAGTGCAGAAAGAGACAGCAGGGGTGCAGAAAGAAGCAAATGAGGTGCAGAAAGAGGCAACAGACGTGCAGAAAGAGGGAAGAGAGGTGCAGAAAAAGCCAAGAAAAGTGCAGAAAGAGGCAAAAGAGGTATATAAAGAGACAACAGGGGTGCAGAAAGAAGCAAGAAAAGTGCAGAAAGAGGCAAGTGAGATGCAAAAACAGGCAGGAAAGGTACAGAAAGAGGGAAGACGAGTGCAGAAAGAGACAACAGGGGTGCATAAAGAATCAAATGAGGTGCAGAAAGAGGCAACAGACGTGCAGAAAGAGGGAAGAGAGGTGCAGAAAAGGCAAAGAAAAGTGCAGAAAGAGGCAAAAGAGGTACATAAAGAGACAACAGGGGCGCAGAAAGAAGCAAGAAAAGTGCAGAAAGAGGCAAGTGAGATGCAAAACAGGCAGGAAAGGTACAGAATGACGGAAGACGAGTGCAGAAATAGACAACAGGGGTGCAGAAAGAAGCAAATGAGGTGCAGAAAGAGGCAACAGACGTGCAGAAAGTGGGAAGAGAGGTGCAGATAAAGCCAAGAAAAGTGCAGAAAGAGGCAAAAGAGGTACATAAAGAGACAACAGGGGTGCAGAAAGAAGCAAGAAAAGTGCAGAAAGAGGCAAGTGAGATGCAAAAACAGGCAGGAAAGTTACAGAAAGACGGAAGACGAGTGCAGAAAGAGACAACAGGGGTGCAGAAAGAAGCAAATGAGGTGCAGAAAGAGGCAACAGACGTGCAGAAAGAGGGAAGAGAGGTGCAGAAAAAGCCAAGAATTGTGCAGAAAGAGGCAAAAAGGTACATAAAGAGACAACAGGGGTGCAGAAAGAAGCAGGAAAAGTGCAGAAAGAGGTGACTGAGATGCAAAAACAGGCAGGAAAGGTACAGAAAGAGGGAAGACGGGTGCAGAAAGAGACAACAGGGGTGCAGAAAGAAGCAAATGAGGTGCAGAAAGAGGGAACAGACGTGCAGAAAGAGGGAAGGGAGGTGCAGGAAAAGGCAAGAAAAGTGCAGAAAGAGGCAAAAGAGGTACATAAAGAGACAACAGGGGTGCAGAAAGAAGCAAGAAAAGTGCAGAAAGAGGCAAGTGAGATGCAAAAACAGGCAGGAAAGGTACAGAAAGATGGAAGACGAATGCAGAAAGAGACAACAGGGCTGCAGAAAGAAGCAAATGAGGTGCAGAAAGAGGCAACAGACATGCAGAAAGAGGGAAGAGAGGTGCAGAAAAAGCCAAGAAAAGTGCAGAAAGAGGCAAAAGAGGTACATAAAGAGATAACAGGTGTAGGAAGGTGGAATCTGACTATATGGTTGCCCCCACTTTTTTTATGGTGTTTTGCTGGTTTATGACTTAGTTGGACTGGGATCCTGCTATTCAGGGCCCCAGTCTATCTGCTCTCTCTAAATGACATGGAGTGCACTCTAGGTGCACTAGTGATTGGTTACTGTGGTGCCTTATGAGTCCCTAGTATATGGTACCTTAGGTGCCAAGGGCATAGGTACTTCACAGGCCTACCAGGGGCTGCAGCATGTATTATGCCACCCCTGGGAAGCAGACTAAATCTGACACCACAGGCCTGCTACTGCAGCCTGGGTGAGGTGGTGCTAGCACCCCTCACTGAGATATAGGTTTCCTATATCTCTCCTGCACACACATATAACCCTATCAGTCACCCCTATGGCAGGCCCTATCAATCCTGAGGGCAGGGTGCTTGGCTTCTATGTGAGGGGGTGCCTCTGCATGAGCAGGGCCCCTCTGCAGTTCTCAGAGTCCATTCTCTGGTGCTGTTTGTGGATGCGGTTAAACCATATACTCTTAAGTGCATTATATCCTCGCAGTAGAATGCTAACTTTGGAATGGCTGCATCAAAACATGTCGTGTTTGGTGTCAAACATCTTGGAATACTACCCCCCGCCAATCCTGGCGGCGGGGGTAGCATTCCACCCTTCTAGAGGGATAAGACATGTACCTGCTGTGGAAACGCGGTAGAATCCTGCAGAGCCCTGGCATCACAAAATGGATGCCACCAGTCACAGACACTGGGCTGCCCTCCTGCTGATGACTGACACTCACAGTGGAGGAAGCCCAACAATAGGCATCCTGTCACAGGGAGGTGTGACCACCTCCCAGACAGGGTTTAGTGTATTGGGGCTGGGTGGGTGCACTCTTAGAGTGCTTTGAAGTCCTGCACTGGGGGAGCAGAAGGCTCCTCTGTGCATATGCCAGTTCAAACCAGCTCAGGGGCTACCTGCCCCTGCTCTGGCGCGAAACTGGACAAAGGGAAGTGGGTGTAGCCACCCCTCCCTTGACCCTCCCATAGGTGGGGTCATAGAGCTAGTCCATCCCCTCGTTTTAGTATAAGAGGGGGAACCTTGCCATTGCAAAGCAGATAACCCCTGGACGACGCTCTACAGAAGAATCCTGGTCCTTCGACGTTCCACTACCTTTGGAAGACAGAAGAATCTCCCTTGGAGTCAAGGAGTGACTCCCCTGCTTGGCAGGCACCAAAAACGACAACGACGGTCGCAAACTACGCCGCTCCCGCCGGAGTCCGAAGTCCCTGCAGCCCAAGAAGTAGATTTCCTGACCTCTCCCAGGCCATCGTGAGTCCCCAGCGAAGCTGAGGCAAGTGGACCCCACGAGTAACGAGGAACCGCGACCCCTGGGTACCGTGCACTATTGTCGAGTGCAACCCCTTCACAACGTTCTACGAACCTGTGCTTTGGACCACGTGTGGTCCCGACCTCCAGCAGGAATCCCTCCGAAGATCAGAGGCCTACACCGTCCCGAGTGACCGTGGGCCCCTGTTGAGTGATTCCGCCCGAGGTGTCTTCGCGATCCCTTGCCCGCTGGCTTGTGGGTCCCCAGAAGACTTCTTAACCAAACCAAAGGGCTCCCCTGGTTGCTCCAGGCCTGCCCTGACTCACCCTCGCTGGGTGAGTCCCTCAGACCTTGCTGGTCTGCGCCATCGACTTTTCTTTATCTCCCCGAGACTTGCGGCTGCCAAGGCTTGTTGGCTCCAATCGAGTTGCCGACACCGCAGTCAGCTGCAGACGTCGAGGGACACACCGAATCCAGCTCCTGGTCGTCGTCGACGCCTCCTGGACCACGTGGCTGAAGAGTCAAGGCACCTGCAACCGACCTGAAGCGACCGACGACGGTGGGCACCCAGCTTCCTTGCCCCGGGTCACTGCCAAGTGACTTTGAACACTGTCCCCTCTGCTTTCAGGTCATCCTTCTTCAGAATCCAGGCTTGGATTCCACCGGACACTTCTTCAGCTCCCGCAAGCAGCAAGTCTTCTTTGGTCGCCATTGAAAACGACGCCGCGACCCGACACCAAAGGACACCTGTGCACCCGGCTTCCCTGGGTGAGGTAACTCCAGCACTACGGTGCTCCCGTGGGTGTGGGCCCTAGAACTACTTACCCTGTAAGTGACTTGCTTGTAGGTTCTCCCGAAGTATCCTAAAACTCTTTATTTCCAACCGCGACTTGCCCCATTGAAGTTAACGGCGAATCGCGCCTTGTGTATCCACACTGCACGCGTCCCCGTGGGTCCTTTACTTACCTGCCTTGGGTGGTTTCGTGAGGCCCCAGCACTTCTGAAGGCCCTAGGCCTTGTCTCCTTGCAAGTCGTTGTTTCTAAGTCTCTTACTTAGTATATGGTCTGGTACGCCCCTAGGGCCCCAGCCATATTTTGTGCTTAACTTATTGTGAAACGTTGATTTGTGCATATGTTTGTCTTCTAATCTCATAAAGAGATTAGTAGAGAGTTATTTAGAAATAAATACATATATATTTGATATATATACCTGTGTGGTGTCTTTTCATTTGGTGATTCAAGAGATTATATGGTAAAACAAGCTGCTTTACATTCCTCTGAGACTTAGCCTGAAGGCTGCTCTCCACAGCTACCACTAGGATAGCTTTCTTTAAAAGGTTGTCTTAAACCTATCTACCATAAGAGTCGATTTGCCCTGGTGCAAGGTGTCCACTTTAATTAGTGAACAGCATATACCAGGCCAACTTCTCACATTGGTGGGCAGCGTGTGGGATTCCAGCTTGCCATTGTTTTACCAGAAAATCTCTATTTGAATTACTAACTGAAAACCATTATAGGTACTCAAGGTACATATAAAGTCAAGCTTAGTATCAATAAGTTCTACTGAACTTAGAGCTGTGTGCCAAGGGATAGCACACCCTTTCCACAGCTCAAGCTAGGATCAGTAGGCCACAAACTAGTGTAGGTAGTACAACACTGCACAACACTAGAATGTCCTTAAGGGGTGGACCCAGTGGATCCACTCAGCCTCAGTATAAGGACATGGCTTTCTCTGACTTGAGAGCCATGTGTGTTGACAGACACCTGAGGATAGGACAGAGTCCCTCAACCCTGCACCTGATAGATCTGCTGACAGCAGATGACCTGAGATTGGCTCTAGGAGCTAAAGGGTTTGAATCAGTGGGTGGTTCAGTCATAGTATCTGGGTCAGATGATGAAAATCAGAATGACCAAGACTCTGTGATTGAAGGGCCAGGCTCCAAGGGGCCTGAAAAGGACAGAGGAATTCTCCATAAGAGAACTGACAGAGAGGAGGAGAGGCACAGATCCCCTTCCAGGGAATCTGACCACTCTTATCACTCTGGCAGAGAATTTGTCCAGCAGAGGAACTCATACTTTCCCTTAAGAGAGACCTCCTCTGAGAGAAGGTGCAAACTGCTCCAGTATGAGGAAGCCAGAGTGGCCCTCAGAACCAAGCAGTTGGCACTGGATAGGGAAGCCCTGGAGATCCAGAGAGCTTCTAGAAAAGAGGGGTTAGAACCCCTGGTGGCAGCAACAGTGTCCCTAGAGGCAGAGAATATATTCCTGACCATAGGAACCTGAGCAAGGTTGTTCCTCCCTACCAGAGTGGGGATGATATCCACAAGTGGATAACTGCTATGGAGAGGGCCTGTAGAGTACAGCAGGTCCCCCAAAAGCAGTGGGCAGCAATCTTGTGGCTCTCCTTTTCAGATAAAGGAAGAGACAAGCTCCTCACTGTTAGAGAGGAGGATGCTGATGATTATGAGGTCCTGAAGAGTGCACTGATAGATGGGTTTGGCTTAACCACTGAGCAGTACAGGTTGAAGTTCAGAGATACCCAGAAGGCACAGACTCAGGACTGGACTGACTTTGTAGATTGTGCATCCAAGGCTCTGGAGGGTTGGCTGGTTGGCAGTAGGGTTACTGATTTCAAAGGATTTTATAATCTAATGATGAGAGAACAGATCCTTAATAATTGTCAAAACCAGCTTTTACACCAGTACCTGGTGGACTCTGATCTGACCTCTCCCCAAGAATTGGGAAAGAAGGCAGACAAATGGGTCAGAACCAGGGTAAGGCCTAAGAATCAGGGTGGTGACCACAAGAAAGATTCTACCCAGTCCCAAGAGAAAGGTGGGGATAAATCCAAGGATAAGTCCACTACAGGGCCCCAAAATTCCTCTTCTGGGGGTGGGTCCCAAACTCCTTCCTCTCCTGAAAAGAAACCCTATTGCCATGTCTGTAAAAAGCCTGGGCACTGGAAATCTGATCCCAGTTGTCCCAGGAATGGCAATAAAGAAAATGTTCCTCCAACAACTACTACCACCCCTCCTGGTACTACCAGTAGTAATCCTCCAGTTGGGAGTAGTGCACCCAAAAAGTTAGGTGCGTTTGCAAGAGGAACAGAGGTGGGCCCTAGTTTAGACAGGACCCCTCAACAGACTCCTCAGATTCTGATGGTGGTATAGGATTTGCCACCTTTACCGTGGGTCCCACAGCATTGGGCAGGTACAGACTGGAGCCAATAATTAATGGTCAGAAAGCTGTGGCATTTAGGGACACAGGGGCTAGTGTCACCATGGTGGCAGGGAAACTAGTCCCCCTCACCAGCTTTTACCTGAGTTTAAATACCAGGTGACCAACATTGATGGTGTCAGAACAGATCACCCCATGGCCATAGTCAATCTCAGCTGGGAGGGGGTCACAGGCCCAAAAGAGTGGCAGTGTCCCCAACCTTACCTGTAGATTGCCTGATGGGCAATGATCTGGAAATTTCAGCCTGGGCTGAAATTGAACACCAAACCCATCTGAAGATGTTGGGTGTCCCTGTAAAGGTTAGTGGGGCTGTGATGGCCACAGCCCCAGCCCAAGATTTTGGAGAGATGGAGCCTGGAAGAATGGCCCACTCTCCCCCAGAAGAGAGCACAAGGGTTGAAGAAAAGTCTTCTTCCCTCCAGACAGTAGGTAAGGGTCAGCCTCCTCAGGGAACTGACCCTACCCCTAGTGAAGGAACTGCCACAGAGGTAGTCAGGCCTGGCCTGGCCACCCCCTGATGGCAGAGGACCCTTACAAGGTGGTACCCAGTCTGGAGCAGGTAACCTACCCCTCTCTACCCTGCCTCAGTCAGCCCAGGGCTGCAGAGGTCAGGGAGGTCAGTGGACCCCCAGGGCCCCCTGTCCAGAGGAACCCCCCATCAGCAGATTAGGGGCACCCAGGCTAGTAGCCCTAGCCAGGTAGAAATTCCTCAACCCACTGAGGGATCCCCCATACCTTTATGTAGGGACCTCCCCCAGAAGGACTCTGTTAGGCAAGGGCAAACCTGGGACCAAAAGGTTCCAAACATGCCATGTCCCTCCAGTGTTCCACCCAAAGGGACCCAACGCCCGGCTGTAGGCAGTCAAAGGTTGACCCTTAGAGCAGAGTACCACTCAGTCATGGAAAGACAGGCATACATGGTGACCAGTGAGCTGAGAAAGCTGAGGCCAACATTCCTAGGGCCACACTTCCCTACTCAGACACCTCACCAGCCTGGTACTTTACCAAAGCACACCACAGGTAGTGATTCCCCATGGTGGAGACCCTCTCATACCCTTAGGGTGAGGGATTGCTTAGTGGACCATAAGACAGGGGGCAACCATGCTAGTGCAGGTGCTTCCTTATATGGCCACTTAGTCAATAAAGGCTCACCTGGCCAAGGTTAGCCTTATCTCCTTTCGTTTGGGGGGTTATGTAGGAAGGTGGAATCTGACTATATGGTTGCCCCCACTTTTTTTATGGTGTTTTGCTGGTTTATGACTTAGTTGGACTGGGATCCTGCTATTCAGGGCCCCAGTCTATCTGCTCTCTCTAAATGACATGGAGTGCACTCTAGGTGCACTAGTGATTGGTTACTGTGGTGCCTTATGAGTCCCTAGTATATGGTACCTTAGGTGCCAAGGGCATAGGTACTTCACAGGCCTACCAGGGGCTGCAGCATGTATTATGCCACCCCTGGGAAGCAGACTAAATCTGACACCACAGGCCTGCTACTGCAGCCTGGGTGAGGTGGTGCTAGCACCCCTCACTGAGATATAGGTTTCCTATATCTCTCCTGCACACACATATAACCCTATCAGTCACCCCTATGGCAGGCCCTATCAATCCTGAGGGCAGGGTGCTTGGCTTCTATGTGAGGGGGTGCCTCTGCATGAGCAGGGCCCCTCTGCAGTTCTCAGAGTCCATTCTCTGGTGCTGTTTGTGGATGCGGTTAAACCATATACTCTTAAGTGCATTATATCCTCGCAGTAGAATGCTAACTTTGGAATGGCTGCATCAAAACATGTCGTGTTTGGTGTCAAACATCTTGGAATACTACCCCCCCGCCAATCCTGGCGGCGGGGGTAGCATTCCACCCTTCTAGAGGGATAAGACATGTACCTGCTGTGGAAACGCGGTAGAATCCTGCAGAGCCCTGGCATCACAAAATGGATGCCACCAGTCACAGACACTGGGCTGCCCTCCTGCTGATGACTGACACTCACAGTGGAGGAAGCCCAACAATAGGCATCCTGTCACAGGGAGGTGTGACCACCTCCCAGACAGGGTTTAGTGTATTGGGGCTGGGTGGGTGCACTCTTAGAGTGCTTTGAAGTCCTGCACTGGGGGAGCAGAAGGCTCCTCTGTGCATATGCCAGTTCAAACCAGCTCAGGGGCTACCTGCCCCTGCTCTGGCGCGAAACTGGACAAAGGGAAGTGGGTGTAGCCACCCCTCCCTTGACCCTCCCATAGGTGGGGTCATAGAGCTAGTCCATCCCCTCGTTTTAGTATAAGAGGGGGAACCTTGCCATTGCAAAGCAGATAACCCCTGGACGACGCTCTACAGAAGAATCCTGGTCCTTCGACGTTCCACTACCTTTGGAAGACAGAAGAATCTCCCTTGGAGTCAAGGAGTGACTCCCCTGCTTGGCAGGCACCAAAAACGACAACGACGGTCGCAAACTACGCCGCTCCCGCCGGAGTCCGAAGTCCCTGCAGCCCAAGAAGTAGATTTCCTGACCTCTCCCAGGCCATCGTGAGTCCCCAGCGAAGCTGAGGCAAGTGGACCCCACGAGTAACGAGGAACCGCGACCCCTGGGTACCGTGCACTATTGTCGAGTGCAACCCCTTCACAACGTTCTACGAACCTGTGCTTTGGACCACGTGTGGTCCCGACCTCCAGCAGGAATCCCTCCGAAGATCAGAGGCCTACACCGTCCCGAGTGACCGTGGGCCCCTGTTGAGTGATTCCGCCCGAGGTGTCTTCGCGATCCCTTGCCCGCTGGCTTGTGGGTCCCCAGAAGACTTCTTAACCAAACCAAAGGGCTCCCCTGGTTGCTCCAGGCCTGCCCTGACTCACCCTCGCTGGGTGAGTCCCTCAGACCTTGCTGGTCTGCGCCATCGACTTTTCTTTATCTCCCCGAGACTTGCGGCTGCCAAGGCTTGTTGGCTCCAATCGAGTTGCCGACACCGCAGTCAGCTGCAGACGTCGAGGGACACACCGAATCCAGCTCCTGGTCGTCGTCGACGCCTCCTGGACCACGTGGCTGAAGAGTCAAGGCACCTGCAACCGACCTGAAGCGACCGACGACGGTGGGCACCCAGCTTCCTTGCCCGGGTCACTGCCAAGTGACTTTGAACACTGTCCCCTCTGCTTTCAGGTCATCCTTCTTCAGAATCCAGGCTTGGATTCCACCGGACACTTCTTCAGCTCCCGCAAGCAGCAAGTCTTCTTTGGTCGCCATTGAAAACGACGCCGCGACCCGACACCAAAGGACACCTGTGCACCCGGCTTCCCTGGGTGAGGTAACTCCAGCACTACGGTGCTCCCGTGGGTGTGGGCCCTAGAACTACTTACCCTGTAAGTGACTTGCTTGTAGGTTCTCCCGAAGTATCCTAAAACTCTTTATTTCCAACCGCGACTTGCCCCATTGAAGTTAACGGCGAATCGCGCCTTGGTATCCACACTGCACGCGTCCCCCGTGGGTCCTTTACTTACCTGCCTTGGGTGGTTTCGTGAGGCCCCAGCACTTCTGAAGGCCCTAGGCCTTGTCTCCTTGCAAGTCGTTGTTTCTAAGTCTCTTACTTAGTATATGGTCTGGTACGCCCCTAGGGCCCCAGCCATATTTTGTGCTTAACTTATTGTGAAACGTTGATTTGTGCATATGTTTGTCTTCTAATCTCATAAAGAGATTAGTAGAGAGTTATTTAGAAATAAATACATATATATTTGATATATATACCTGTGTGGTGTCTTTTCATTTGGTGATTCAAGAGATTATATGGTAAAACAAGCTGCTTTACATTCCTCTGAGACTTAGCCTGAAGGCTGCTCTCCACAGCTACCACTAGGATAGCTTTCTTTAAAAGGTTGTCTTAAACCTATCTACCATAAGAGTCGATTTGCCCTGGTGCAAGGTGTCCACTTTAATTAGTGAACAGCATATACCAGGCCAACTTCTCACAACAGGGGTGCAGAAAGAAGCAAGAAAAGTGCAGAAAGAGGCAAGTGAGATGCAAAAACAGGAAAGAAAGGTACAGAAAGACGGAAGACGAGTGCAGAAAGAGACAACAGGGGTGCAGAAAGAAGCAAATGAGGTGCAGAATGAAGCCACAGACGTGCAGAAAGAGAGAAGAGAGGTGCAGAAAAAGGCAAGAAAAGTGCATAGAGGCAAAAGAGGTACATAAAGAGATAACAGGGGTGCAGAAAGAAGCAAGAAAAGTGCAGAAAGAGGCAAGTGAGATGCAAAAACAGGCAGGAAAGGTACAGAAAGAGGGAAGACGAGTGCAGAAAGAGACAACAGGGGTGCAGAAAGAAGCAAATGAGGTGCAAAAAGAGGCAACAGATGGGCAGAAAGAGGGAAGAGAGATGCAGAAAAATCCAAGAAAAGTGCAGAAAGAGGCAAAAAAGGTACATAAAGAGACAACAGGGTTGCAGAAAGAAGCAAGAAAAGTGCAGAAAGAAGAAAGTGAGATACAAAAACAGGCAGGAAAGGTACAGAAAGAGGGAAGACGAGTGCAGAAAGAGACAACAGGGCTGCAGAAAGAAGCAAATGAGGTGCAGAAAGAGGCAACAGACGGACAGAAAGAGGGAAGAGAGATGCAGAAAAATCCAAGAAAAGTGCAGAAAGAGGCAAAGAGGTACATAAAGAGACAACAGGGGTGCAGAAAGACGCGAGAAAAGTGCAGAAAGAAGCAAGTGAGATACAAAAACAGGCAGGAAAGGTACAGAAAGAGGGAAGACGAGTGCAGAAAGAGACAACAGGTGTGCAGAAAGAAGCAAATGAAGTGCAGAAAGAGGCAACAGACGTGCAGAAAGAGGGAAGAGAGGTGCAGAAAAAGCCAAGAAAAGTGCAGAAAGAGGCAAAAGAGGTACATAAAGAGACAACAGGGGTGCAGAAAGAAGCAAGAAAAGTGCAGAAAGAGGCAAGTGAGATGCAAAAACAGGCAGGAAAGGTGCAGAAAGACGGAAGACGAAGGCAGAAAGAGACAACAGGGCTGCAGAAAGAAGCAAATGAGGTGCAGAAAGAGGCAACAGACATGCAGAAAGAGGGAAGAGAGGTGCAGAAAAAGCCAAGAAAAGTGCAGAAAGAGGCAAAAGAGGTACATAAAGTGATAACATGGGTGCAGAAAGAAGCAAGAAAAGTGCAGAAAGAGGCAAGTGAGATGCAAAAACAGGAAAGAAAGGTACAAAAAGACGGAAGACGAGTGCAGAAAGAGACAACAGGGGTGGAGAAAGAAGCAAATGAGGTGCAGAATGAAGCCACAGACGTGCAGAAAGAGAGAAGAGAGGTGCAGAAAAAGGCAAGAAAAGTGCATAGAGGCAAAAGAGGTACATAAAGAGATAACAGGGGTGCAGAAAGAAGAAAGAAAAGTGCAGAAAGAGGCAAGTGAGATGCAAAAACAGGAAGAAAAGGTACAGAAAGACGGAAGACGAGTGCAGAAAGGGACAACAGGGGTCCAGAAAGAAGCAAATGAGGTGCAGAAAGAGGCAACAGACGTGCAGAAAGAGGGAAGAGAGGTGCAGAAAAAGGCAAGAAAAGTGCAGAAAGAGGCAAAAGAGGTACATAAAGAGACAACATGGGTGCAGAAAGAAGCATGAAAAGTGCAGAAAGAGGCAAGTGAGATGCAAAAACAGGCAGGAAAGGTACAGAAAGACGGAAGATGAGTGCAGAAAGAGACAACAGGGGTGCAGAAAGAAGCAAATGAGGTGCAGAAAGAGGCAACAGACGTGCAGAAAGAGGGAAGGGAGGTGCAGAAAAAGGCAAGAAAAGTGCAGAAAGAATCAAAAGAGGCACATAAAGAGACAACAGGGATGCAGAAAGAAGCAAAACAGGTGCAGAAAGAGGTAAGTGAGATGCAAAAACAGGCAGGAAAGTTACAGAAAGACGGAAGACGAGTGCAGAAAGAGACAACAGGGGTGCAGAAAGAAGCAAATGAGGTGCAGAAAAAGGCAACAGACGTGCAGAAAGAGGGAAGAGAGGTGCAGAAAAAGCCAAGAATTGTGCAGAAAGAGGCAAAAAAGGTACATAAAGAGACAACAGGGGTGCAGAAAGAAGCAGGAAAAGTGCAGAAAGAGGTGACTGAGATGCAAAAACAGGCAGGAAAGGTACAGAAAGAGGGAAGACGGGTGCAGAAAGAGACAACAGGGGTGCAGAAAGAAGCAAATGAGGTGCAGAAAGAGGGAACAGACGTGCAGAAAGAGGGAAGGGAGGTGCAGGAAAAGGCAAGAAAAGTGCAGAAAGAGGCAAAAGAGGTACATAAAGAGACAACAAGGGTGCAGAAAGAAGCAAGAAAAGTGCAGAAAGAAGCAAGTGAGATACAAAAACAGGCAGGAAAGTTACAGAAAGAGGGAAGACGAGTGCAGAAAGAGACAACTGGGGTGCAGAAAGAAGCAAATGAGGTGCAGAAAGAGGCAACAGACATGCAGAAAGAGGGAAGAGAGGTGCAGAAAAAGGCAAGAAAAGTGCAGAATGAGGCAAAAGACGTACATAAAGAGACAACAGGGGTGCAGAAAGAAGCAAGACAGGTGCAGAAAGAAGCAAGTGAGATACAAAAACAGGCAGGATAGGTACAGAAAGAGGGAAGACGAGTGCAGAAAGAGACAACAGGGGTGCAGAAAGAAGCAAATGAGGTGCAGAAAGAGGCAACAGACGTGCAGAAAGAGGGAAGAGAAATGTAGAAAAAGGCAAGAAAAGTGCAGAAAGAGGCAAAAGAGGTACATAAAGACACAACAGGGGTGCAGAAAGATGCAATAAAAGTGCAGAAAGAAGCAAGTGGGATACAAAAACAGGCAGGAAAGGTACAGAAAGACGGAAGACAAGAGCCGAAAGAGACAACAGGGGTGCAGAAAGAAGCAAATGAGGTGCAGAAAGAGGTAACAGACGTGCAGAAAGAGGGAAGAGAGGTGCAGAAAAAGGCAAGAAAAGTGCAGAAAGAGGCAAAAGAGGTTCATAAAGAGACAACAGGGGTGCAGAAAGAAGCAAGAAAAGTGCAGAAAGAGGCAAGTGAGATGCAAAAACAGGCAGGAAAGGTACAGAAAGAGGGAAGATGAGTGCATAAAGAGACAACAGGGGTGCAGAAAGAAGCAAATGAAGCGCAGAAAGACGCAACAGACGTGCAGAAAGATGGAAGAGAACTGCAGAAAAAGCTAAGAAAAGTGCAGAAAGAGGCAAAAGAGGTACATAAAGAGACAACAGGTGTGCAGAAAGAAGCAAGACAGGTGCAGAAAGAAGCAATAGAAATGCAGAAAGAGGCAAGAGAGGCGCAGAGGGAAGCAAGAGTGGCTTGCACACCGTTAGTATAAATTTAACACCCACATTTAGCAATAAGTAACACCACGACCATTCTAGGTTTGCAAAGTGCCTTCCACCACGCTGTAACACTTGTCGCTGCATTTTTGGTAACGTTTGACCCGTTTCAGCTAGAAACAAGGCTTTTTTTGTTCAAATCTGCAGATTAGGGTGCAGATGATGAAATATGTGGCTAATGCAGAAAATGTATAATTGTGCGAAAGTCGGTGCAGCCAAACAGTCACATAATTCCAGTGGCCCTGCTCATACCTCTGACTAGGTCCACAAGTGCCCCTCAGTGATTCCATCTTTTTTGTCTCAGTGAGTTCATAGTTGAGCTTCTATGGATACGAGGAAGACTAAACCTGAGGTTACCACTCCACAACACAGACTACCATACCACATAATTACTCTCCATAACACATAATCCCACTCTACATAATTCCTATACACTAAATACCACATACTTTCTATCCACATAATTTCACTGCACAACATACCACATAATTCCACTACACACAACGTACATCCACTCCACTCCAAAAAACATTAGTAAAAAACTTTTGCATTTACAACGCCAATAGCTCTAATTCTCGCAAATGTGAAACCTATTACATTGCAAACACTTCTTTAACTAGTAGTCGTGTTTGCAGAGTGATGGAGAAAGGGTGCTGGGCCTCCGACCAGCGCTCAGGAATTCCGGTGCGTAGGGCTTACAGGAGGTACCAGTAGGTCTTCTTGGCCCCCAAAGTCCCTCAGGAGTAAATTGGACTTCATCCCCCATCCCATAGTCTGCCAGGAGGTGCGTTTGCAGAATGGTGGAGAAAGGGGGGCATGGCCTCCGAAGACGTCTTAGCAATCCCACTGTGTGGGACTTACTGGAGGTAACAAGAGGGGTAGTTGGCCCCCAAGGACATCCTTGGGGCCAACTACCCCTCCTATTACGTCCAGTAAGTACCACACAGCAGCATTGCTAAGTTTGAAGAGCAGGCCATGCCCCCTTTGCCCACCACTCTACAAACGCACTCCCTGGCACGCTCTTGGATGGGGGTTGAAGTCCCCTTTGCTGCTGGGGGTCCTTTAGGGGCCAACTAGCCTACCTCTTACCTCCAGGAATCAGGGAGAAACCCCCGTGAAGAACACCAAGCAGAGAAATTCCTCCAGTGACGTTCGTAGACGTTAAGGGTACTGCCCTTCCGAGAATTCTGTATAGACAGGGCCACTGCAGAGGAACAACCCACAGACATTAGCATTCCCCTTTCAACTTCCAAACCCCCAACGCCAACTGACTGAGAGCCTGGCGAGACAGGTGAGGAAAGCGGAGTGGAGAAGGGGACAGCGGGGACCTCCACGGAGGAGCAACCGCCAAACGAAGAAGGAGGGGATACCAAGGCAGGCGAGGCCAAAAGGGGACCACCAACAGCACCACCACCCTCTCCATCCTGATCTTTGCCAAAACCCTGCTGAGAAGGGGAAAGGGAGGAAAAGCATAGAGAAGACCCCGAGGCCAAGGAAAGCTCAGGGCATCCACCTCCCACGCCTCCCCGCAAGGAAGAAGGGCGCAAAACCTCGGCAGAAGAGCATCCGGAGGGGACGCAAAGAGATCCAACCAGGGCCTCCCAAACCTCCCCGACAGCTCCCGAAA
This sequence comes from Calotriton arnoldi, assembly GCA_963921515.1. Taxonomy (NCBI): domain Eukaryota; kingdom Metazoa; phylum Chordata; class Amphibia; order Caudata; family Salamandridae; genus Calotriton; species Calotriton arnoldi. The sequence continues at coordinate 81,998 of CAWUFW010013341.1, forward strand.
GACCAGAGGAAACAGGGACAGAGAAACCGAAGAAGGAAGAAGGAGACTCAGCTGATCCGCACGCCCATTCTCCCTCGCCCGTTCGTAAGGATTCATTTCAACAGAACTGTGGCACGTTGGAAACTTGAAAGTTCCAGCCAGTATTTCTAATGAATGTGCTGTTTTTTCTCTTCCGGTCATTAGGAGCCACGTAGGCCCTAGCATAACTCCAGCCTCCAAGGGCGGTCTATGATCCCCTCACCCAACCTCACACCACAGTCCTGATGAAGACCCCGGCATAAGGATTTGAATAGCCTACGGATATATTGGGGTCGAAACGTCGACATTTCTTTATCAAGCCAGTTTTAACACCAGAGATTTAGCACTGTGTAATTTTTATCATGGCGATACAAGTTGTTTTGTGTATATTTTGATTAATAGGCTCAATCAAGGAGCCACATGTCTTTTGAATATTAAATTGTTTTGTTTTGATTCGAACTATACTTCTGAAGTCAAACAGAAACCTAGGCACACATAAATGTTAAGTTAACACAGTATGTAAAAGTAAGTATTACAGTACAAAATACATAAAACGGAAAGGAAATCTCTTCAAAGTTGTCGATTAAAATTCAGCCTTTTAATTATATCTTAGGTTTCTTTGATAGGTAGAAAAACCAGCCAACACGTGTTTCGTCGCGTGTGGAAATTACTTTCGCGACTTCCTCAGGGCTGAATACAAATGAAGAGTATTCGGATTGTCGCTCAGCCGGTGATAATTCCAACCCGGCTGGGCAAAAAAACCAGTCAGGGATAAGTCTGTTCGTTCTGGAACGTATCAAAACTGCGGTAATGTCAAGTATCCCGCATACAAAGGGTAAATTGTGAAAGTATTTCTTAAAGATTGACGATCATCACATCAGGTCACGGTGGACCAACTGCATAACGAGATGCCGTGAGGGGGTGAAAAACCGGAACAAGTACTTCCAGCGTTGTATTAGATCTCAAGGCGGGTGCGCCCGGGAGCCCTTCTGGCAGATCACTGCGTTCCGGGTTGTGGCTTCTGAAGTCACTACCCTTACCTCACTTGAATCCCCTTCACTCCACTTTCCCTCCTTTCCCTTTTCCCACCTAGGGATATCATTGTATATAATATGAACTATGTCAATAATAGACTAATGCTTAGTGTGAATTAAACACTAGGAGCAACAAAATACCTTGTGTCTTAGTTTTTATAATCACGTTGTAATTTTGGCCTTTGAATTGTATGGTCGCTTTCTGGGACCACTGTTCTTATGTACTGTCCTTTACCCAGGTCCCAGAGACTAGTATTGGGTTTACCCTTCTTAGGTAACTATTCTCCCTCCCCAGCAGATAGATAGCCGTCAGACACAGCAGATTGGCCTCCGCCCACGACCCAATCGGCTCCGCCAGGAGAGCCAAAAGAGGAGAGCGAAAGCCCCTCAAATGATTCAAGTAGGCACAGGCCACCTGATTGTCCTGTCCGGACCTGAACCCACCCGTGCCCCCAGGTGATGGGCAAAGTGCAGGAGAGCCTTGAACACAGCAGCCAGTTCCTTCCAATTTGAGGACATCCAGCTCTCCGTAGGGGACCAAGGACCCTGAGCAGAAAGAACCCCGAGGGTGGCACCCCAACCCCAAGGGCTGGCATCGGTAGTCAGGGTACAGGGAAGGGGAGGGTCCAGGGGCACCCCCCTCGCCAGGTTGTCCGGAACCAGCCACCACTGCAGTTGGAGAGAAATGGCGGGAGTCACTGGAACAGAGGCATCGTAGTCCTGGAACCCCAGATCCCAGTGAGCCAGAAGGTGATACACCAGATGGAAGAGGTGTCTGCGAGCCCAAGGAACCAGAAAGAGAGAAGCAGACATGTCCCCCTGAACCTGCAACAAGTCCCTTGCGGAGGCCAATGAGGCTGACAGGAGGGACTCCAGATGAGACCGCAGCCGGAGCTGGTGAGCCGGAGGAAGAAATACCATCCCCAACCTGGTATTGAAGAGAGCGCCGATGAACTGGAGTTCCTGAGACGGGATGAGGTGGGACTTGCTGAGATTCACAAGGAACCCATGGGACTCCAGGCAAAGCCGCACCAACGCCACATCCTCCAGGGCCTTCAGGAAAGACGAGGAAGAAATTATCCAGTCGTCAAGGTAGCGAAACAAAAGCACCCCTTGAGCATGCAACAGACCCACTAGGGGAGCCAGGACCTTAGTAAACACCCGAGGGGCAGAGGCCAACCCAAAGGGGAGGACACAAAACTGGAAGTGCTGACCCACGGCAAAGAACCGCAAATACCTCTGGAAGAGAGGATGCACAGGAATATGGAAATAAGCATCCAAAAGGTCCAAGGATGACAGAAAGGCCCCAGAGGAAACAAGGGGCAGGATCTTCTGCAAACTCACCATCTTGAACCTTTGGTAAGGCACATAGAAGTTCATGGTTTTGAGATCCAGGATAGGACGGAAATCCCCAGAAGGCTTCCGCACCAGGAACATCAGGGAGTAGCAACCCTGATCCAACTCTGCCCCGGGAACAGGAACGATGGCACCCTTCTGGAGAAGATCCAAGATCCCCCGCTTCAACCCCAGCAGCTTCAGAGGATTCCGAGGAGTGGGGGTGGGAACAAAAGATCTGGCGGACGAGAAGTCAATAGAATAACCTTTGACCACCAGACGAAGAACCCAGGAATCGGTGACGTTGTGAGCCCAAGCGGAAGAAAACTGACCAATCCGGCCGCCCACCTTGAGATAGTCACGTCTTGGGGGAGGCATCGGTAAGGGCAGCACCTGCAGGCTGTTGCCGGGATTTGGCAGAGAAGGGGGTGCCACGGCCACGACCCTGTAGTAGTTTCTCATTAGCATGCTGTTCTTCCAGTCTCCTATTCTTATGATGTCACTGTCATGACAATGGAATGCTATGGTTTGAATCCCAGGAGGTTGTCAGTTCCTGGAAGCTGTGGAGACGAACAGTCAATAAAGTACGTGCTCTTACACTTACCTGTCTGGTGTAATCACTACAAATTTGGCGACGAGTTAGACTGTTCCTCTCTCCACCCACGTGTACAGTGACAGTCTCCTGCGTAAATTGTCTTCTGAGACAGCCTGCTATCTTCAGTGCGGAAGATCTTTTTGTAAATATCTCCAGACAAGACTTAGGGGCATATTATCAAGAACGGCGTTAAAATTATCTCCGCTTTAGCGGCAGAAAACTGCTGCTAAAGCGGCGATAATGGGCTTGATAATATGCCCTTGAGAATTCAATAGAAGCCCATGTTGACACCAGAACATGGGCTTCTATTGGAATTCTCAAGGGCATATTATCAAGCCCATTATCGCCGCTTTAGCGGCAGTTTTCTGCCGCTAAAGCGACGATAATTTTAACGCCGTTTCTTGATAATATGCCCCATAATCTTCACAACCGTCTTGATTTTGCCTCTTTGGACTCTTCACACCACTCCTTCGTGTACCACTTGGTTGGTGAGCATTTTCTACTGCTTTTACACTTCTATTTGGCCTGCGCTTCTGGGTGGAACATTCCTCTTGGAATATCTACGTGTGGTATTTCTTGGGTGTGGAAGCGTGACTGCACTTTGTGCTCGAGTTTGATTTGGAGTCCTTTTGGCTATCTAACACAATCTTGCCTGGCTGTCCCTCTGCGCTGCTCGCAGTTGAAATTACTTGGGTGAGAGGTCGTACCTTCGCTGTGGCTGTTCTCAACTGATGACACGATAGAACCTCCCTCAGGAGTTAGCGGAGGAGGGCTATGCGTTATCTCCTGTCTTACGCGTCAATCAGGAGTTTGTTGTTGCCTGGTTACAAAAAGAGTTGCGGATCAAGGCATTCCAGAGTGCGTGCGTCATCGCGCAGATGAGGAGCATCGCTCAGCAACGTCAACACGTTACTCTATGCGCGTTGTCATTGCCAAGCTACGTGATACTTGGCTGTACGGAGTAGCACACGGAGTGCACACCTTCGCGCAGAAGCAAGCCGTGTTCCAACTTATTTAATGCTTGATCTGGGATAAAGGTGTATGCTGATTTCTGTGCCCTATTTCACGGTGAGCAAGTCTGAGTGAAGTGTTTACTGTACAGTGACTGTTGCCTTCAGTGACACCGCGCATTACATCGGAGTAGGTGCTTAGCGCAGTGTGAGCGAAGCGTTTACTGTACAGTGTCTGTTGCCTTCAGTGACACCGCGCATTATATCAGAGTGGGTGTTTAGCGCAGTGTCTGTTGCCCGGAAAGACACAGCATTTGACTGAGAGACACACGGTGCACGGCGCAGTGTCCCTTGCCCTGAGAGACACACCGTGTTGGACTTCACATTGTTTGTTCAGCATTTGGAAATGTCTGCATGTTTATAACTGCTCTATTTTCAAACTCTTTTGACTTATGGACTGTTTGTTGTTCTGGAAAAAGTCTTTCAGTATCTATTTTTATCCCTTATCATCGCAAGGGTGATTATCGTTTTTTAAGAAGGAATGTGCAATTATTTATAACTTTTGTCATTATTGCCAAAGTACTGCACAGCGACATTTCACTGCATAGTGTTCTCTGTGACTTTTAACATTCAAAGTGGATGTCCATCTTCAACGTGGGGTTGTTGTATTCATTCATCAATAGTAACCTTTTATTTCACAGGTGGACTATCTATTTACTGTATATTTCACAGGTGGACTATCTAATTATTTACTGTAGTGTATTAGGATTAACTTCTTTACTCCTCAGGTATTTTACCGCATACTGTAATTGTTTCTTCTTGTCTTCACCATGCAGAATGTACAACCCCCTCCTCCTTTTTACAGCTTCCAGGTGATCCACCAGTCAAGTGGAAAGTGTGGTATAGAGCCTTTGTCAAATACCTAGGCGCTATGGGGGCTCAAGATTTAGCGCTGAAAGGAAGCGTTTCATCTTAGAGCATAACCTGGGGTTTGAAGGACAAGCTGTTTTGGAACATCTGCCTCCCCTAGTTGTGGTTGTGGGTGAAGAAGAATTAAATGTGTATGATCAAGCTGTGGGCATGCTAGAGAAACAGTTTGATGTAGAGAGCAGCATAGTTGTTGCTAGGCACAAGTTCTTTACGAGAAAGCAAGAGTGTGAGGAGAGCATTTTGTCTTATGTAGCCGCTTTGCTCATTCTCGCTTCTGAATGCAAATTTGAACATTTTACTTCTCAACTTATTCGAGACCAGATTGTTGTACATTGCTGGGAGAAGAAAGTTCAAGAGAAATTACTCACTTTAAAGAATCCTTCTTTAGATGAAACAATCACCATTGTCAAGAGTATTGAGCTCTCTCAAAAGGCATCGAAAGAGCTCAAAGCTGAGAAGAATGTTGTAGGTGTAGTTAAGGACCATAAAGATTTGAGTGAAAAAAATCAGATAGACAAAGCTAAACCGCAATTTGAACAAAGAGGGAACAGGTTTGTGTCCACTAAAGTTGAGAAGAAAGATTCTTACTCCAAAAATGTATGTAATAAGTGTGGGTTCCCTTTGCATTTGCCCAATTCAAAGGTGTGTCTGGCAAAGAATGCTTCTTGTCGCAAATGTGGGAAACAAGGTCATTTCGCCAAAATGTATGGTTTCCGGGGGAGTATAAATGTTGTGTATTCTGAGGAACCTAAGAGTGATCCTGTATGTGAAGTTGTTAGCTCTCATACTGATTTTGTAGTAGTTGTCAAAGATGATTCCGAAGATTGTGTCGATCCCATTGTAGATGTGTTGGTGGATGGGAAGTGTCTGCACCTACTGGTGGATTCGGGGGCGCGGATGACTATGATTACGGAAGAGTTTTTTGAGAGCACTTGGGGGAACAGACCCCTCAATCCTCCTGACAGAAGTCCGGTCTCTTATGAAGGGAGAAAAATTGATTTGACAGGGTTCTTTGTGACTTCTCTAGTTTTTAAGGACAGGCACATCCAAGGGAAGGTTTATGTGGCCAAAAGGGTCTCAACATTCTGGTTTGGTACCACCAGGGGTTGTTCGAGATGACTCTTAGGCCTGGCACCTCTGAACAGGTTTCAGCAGTGGGTGAACAATCCGAAGTGGAGAGTTTAGTTTCCTGGTCCATGAAGTTTCCCAAAGTTTTTGGTGATAAACTTGGTTGTGTTAAAGGGTTCAAACACTTTATCAAGGTCAAGGAAGGGGCTCTCCCGATCAAACACAAATTACGCAATGTGCCTTTTAGTATCAGGGATGATCTCTCATTGGAGCTTAAGAAAATGTGTGAGTCTGGAGTCATTGAACCCATTGAGTCCTCACTCTGGTTATCTCCCTTGGTGGTTGCGTGCAAAAAGAATGGTACTCTTAGGGTTTGCATTGACTTGCGCAGCCTCAATAGGGAGATTTGGGTGGATTCTTACCCTCTTCCCCGTATCGACGACATACTTTCAAAATTTGCTGGTGGGAAGTACTTCTCCAAGATTGACTTAGCATCAGCATACCATCAGGTTGAGCTTGATCCTGCTTGCAAGCATTTGACTGCTTTTGTATCACCTGTCGGTACCTTCCAATTTAGCAGGATGCCTTTTGGGCTAGCCTCGGCAGCCTCTGTTTTCCAGCGTGTTATCGAGAAGGTTTAGGAGGGCGTCACTGATACGGCCGTCTTCCAAGATGATATTTTGGTGGCTGGGAAGAGCAAGAGTCGCATGACAAGAATCTTGCTGATGTTTTGAGAAGGTTGGAAGGCAAAGGCATTGTTGCTAACAAGCTCAAGTGTGTTTTTGGTGTTGATTCCATTGAATATCTGGGACACCGTATTTCTGGAGACAGTATTGTACCAAGAGAAGGTCTCATCGCAGCTATTTCTAATGCTCCTTGTCCCACCTCAAAAGAGCAAGTCTCCTCATTCTTAGGTTTGTGTGAATTTTACACGAAATGTATTTGCTGCAAAGACTGTCCACATGAGGGGTCTCCTCAAGAGAAAATCTGTGTTTCTCTGGAATGACTCCTGCCAAGAAGAGTTTTTGCAGATAAAAAAGAGTTAGGGTCATGCAACATTCTTACCCCTTTTGATCCCCTCTTTCCATGTACGGTGTCCGTCGATGCAAGTCTTGATGGACTCGGTGGTATGATCTCCCAAGTCAAGCAAGGAAAGGAGTTCACAATTGGTTTTGCCTCACAAGCATTACGCCCGAGGGAAAAAAACTACTCGGTCATTGAGCGAGAATTGCTTGCATGCTGTTCGGCTGTTGTTGAGCGTTTCAAGTGTTTTTTGTGGGGAAGACGTTTACACTCCTTACTGACCATAAGCCTCTCATTCCCCTCTTAGAGGGTAAGATTGTCAAAGACCATACTCCCAGAATCGCTAGGTTGAGTTCAAAGTTGCTGCAATACAATTTTGGGGTGGCGCATATTCCTGGTGGGCGAAACACACGAGCTGATTATCTCTCAAGGTCTCCCTTACCCTTAGGGAAATCTGAACATGACAAAGATGCAGATGAAGATTGCCTGCTTGCTGCAGTTGATGCTTGTGGTGTAGGTTGTTTCACTGAACGTGATTAGTTTAGTGGTATGGAGTCTGATTCTCTGCTTAAGAGGGTGAAGGGGTTTATTGTATCTGGTTGGCCCAAGGAAAAGAATCTAGACAGTGATTTACATGCTTTCGCCAAGGTCGCTGATGAGCTTACCTTGGAGGGCAGAGAGATAATCATGCGTGGGGATAAGTTTGATCCCCCTGGATCTCTCAGAGGTTGTATCATAGAATATGGGCATGAGGGACATCTTGGACAGACAAACACTAAGAAAAGGATACGCAGTGTTTATTGGTGGCCTTCTATGGACCGTCAAATCAATGATGTTGTGGAAATGTGTCTGACTTGTTCTACTAGTGATAAGGTTGTCAAAATTGTTTCACCTCCAGTACAACAGGTCGAGGCACCTGATGGACCCTGGTTGAGATTGGCCATCGACTTTGTGGGACCTTTTAATGTGCTGGGCAATAAATACAAGTTCGCTCTGGTGGTTGCTGATTATTTCAGCAAGTGGTGGGAGGTCCATTTCATGACAGATCCCAACTCACAGGAGGTTAACAGGTTTCTTCAGAGTCTGTTTGCCAGAGAGGGTTTCCCCAAGGAGATTGTATCCGATAATGGGGTACAGTTTACTTCCAAGGAGATGTCTGTTTTTCTGTCTCAGTGCGGTATCACCCACCGGCATGTGGCTTTATATCACCCACAGGCCAATGGTTTCATTGTGCGCAACAACCGCATTCTGGTTGAGTGTCTTCAGTGGGCTGTTTCGTCCCGAGTTGACATTAAGGAAGCTGTCCAAAGTATGATGTGGGCACATCGCACTACCCCTAGTTCCATCACAGGTTCTAGTCCCTTCGCTTTTCTTAGGGGTAGACAAGCTTCTTTCCACATGTGTCCTGCTTGGATGAAGAAGTGGGGTTTGGTGTCAAGGTGCCGGGAGACACAGGAAGACAGAGACATACAACCCTTTCCCACGGTCCTGACACAGCCTGTTGTTCCGGATGTGGCCAATTCTAAGTCCTCTGTCTCTGTGGCAGATTGGGTCAGGATTAACTCCCTTCTCAATGTTCCCAAGGGACAGTCAAAGTTTGGTCCTCCTGTTAGGGTGGATGCTACCTCTCGGTTTGCTGTAAGAGTCAATGGAAAAAATTGGTGGAATCTATCCAGGATTAATAAGATTCCAATGAAGGTTGTTTTGCAACTTGGTCTTGAGAAGAGCAACAACGTTCAGTCTGATTCTGTTCCAAAAAGTTCCCAACCTTCTCAGGTCGGGAAATCCTCCTTGAGATAAGTTCCTCCACGGAGGAGTGGTAGGACGAGAGTCCCGCCGAAACGTTTAAATCTTTAGTCTATTTTATTTCTGTAATGCTTTTATATTTGGCCTTCTTTATTTGTATGCTTTTGTGGACGCCTTCTTCATTTTATCTTCCATTCTTTTTGTTTTCTAGAAGGTACTCACTCTGCCTTTCTTCTCTTTTTGTTCCTTGGTGTATTTTCTCCTTTTGTCCTTCGCTGTGTCTTTATTTCCCTCTACCTTTGTGTGTTCTCTCTTCCTTGGTGTATTTATGGAAAGAGAGGAGATGTTGTAGTAGTTTCTCAATAGCATGACGTTCTTCCAGTCTCCTATTCTTATGATGTCACTGTCATGACAATGGAATGCTATGGTTTGAATCACAGGAGGTTGTCAGTTCCTGGAAGCTGTGGAGACGAACAGTCAATAAAGTACGTGCTCTTATACTTACCTGTCTGGTGTAATCACTACAGACCCCTCCCCCGAAAGGGCTAGGAGGAACCCCACCCGGCAGAGGGAGATTCACAAAGGCATGCCGAAAGCCAAATACCCGACCCCTCAGAGCAGGCGGCAGAGGTGTCAGGAGCTTACGATCTTCCACCGACCTCTTCAGGAGATCCTCAAGCCGAGGTCCAAAAAACTTAGCACCATCAAAGGGTAAGCGGGAAAGAAGGGATTTCTGAGAGGCATCCACCTTCCAAGATCTCATCCAGATGTTACGACGAGCAGAAACAATGGAACCAGAGATTGCAGCAGCAGCAGACAGAGAGTCGAAAGTAATGTCCGACAAAAAGCGAACCTGCAGTTCCATAAGGGACAGATGGGAATTAACGTCCTCCCCTGCTTGAGTGCCTCAGACAAGACGTGAAAATCATGCAGGAGAGACTGGACCACATACGAGGCAGAAGCCCCCACCCTGATGGAAAAGTTAGCAGCGGAGTAAGCACGTTTAGCAGCATCGTCCACTCTTTTATCCACTGGATCACTAGGAGAGATGTCCTCCAAGATAATAGAACCACTCGAGGTTAGACCTACCATGAGCGAGTCCACCTTCACCTGAGGGGGAAACTCAGTCAGAAAGTCCTGAAGAGGGTACTTCTTGGCAAGGAACCGCGGGAACCCAGCCTTCTCAACATCAGCCCAGTCCCTGGACCGAAGTCCCCGATTGGCTTATGAATGGGAAGGGCGTCAGGCTCCTTCCGACGGTACTGGGAGAAAAATCCTCCTCCACCTCCAAAGGAACAACAGCTGGAAAGGCCAAATTGTCCTTCAAGTGCGTCAGGACCTCCCTCAATTCGGCGCCCTTAACAAAGCGCCCACGCTGCTCCTCATCAGAACCATCAGAGTCAGGGTCAGGCTGAGAAGAACCCCTAGGGACCTGAGGCACCGGCCCGTCCTGAGCTGCAAAGGCAGAATCCACCGCCTTATTAATCATAGCCTGCAGGACATCAAGATCCATGCCCCCAGGCTGCAGGGAGGAGGCAGGATCAGAATCCGACCCAGAAAACCGGCGAGGACGCTTCTCCGAACGTTTTCCCTCCATACAAGAAACACAACTGCTGTGAAGGAGGAGGAACCCTTAAAAAAGGGGCGAGAACACCGCCGCCATGCAACCGGCCCTGCCCCCCCCCTGACACGGCACGCCGAAGACGGACAAACAAGAGACCATAAGAAGGCACAGGAACCGCCCACGCGGTCAGCGGGAAATCCAAGGGAAGCCGGGCACCCTGCCAAAAGGTAAAGAACAGCACTTAAGAACGTACAAGGCACAATGTCAGGCATGGGGAGAATCGCCTGTATGCGCCACACAGTATTCCTAATGAAACACCAGGGGCAGGGAACCCCAACCGCACCTGACGGCTAAGCATAGGAGTGGCAATCACTGTGAGCCCAAGTGCCATCACCGCCGCACCCCAGTCGCTCAGCGCGGGGCGGCGGCGCGCAGAACAAACAGACAGGCAGCCGCTCCCCATCGCTCAGCGTGGGAGAGGCTATAGAAGCAAACTGCCGCACCCAGGGGGCAGCGGCTGCACACAAAGGGGATGCTAGAGCAGACCCCAGAGTACACATACTCACCGAAACCGGACCGCATACATGAACCGCCTCGATATGAAGAATGGGTGTTCCAGCTGGAACACAGAGAAAAAACAGGATGTTTACTGTGTTTGCCCCACCCTTATAGGTTAGGTGACAGGTACTTCCTGTCTGGCCACCATATTGGGTGGGGACTTTTGTTTATGGGTGAATGCTGTGCCTGGAACACGGGGTGCTCCTTGGTGACATTGAGGGCCTTAAAAGCTACGCAAAGGGCCTTAAAGCGTGCCCTTAGCTTCACGGGGAGCCAATGTAGTTGTTTTAACTCCTTCTTTACAGAGACAAATTTGGGAGTGCTAGTAAGCAGTCTGGCTGCGGCATTCTGTACAATTTGCAGCCTGTTAACGTGCTGTTTTTGGGCGTTTAAGTAAAGACTGTTACAGTAATCGATTCGAGACATAATAAGGGCCGTGACCACTGTCCTGAGGCTGTTATCAGGGAGGAAAAACTTAATTTTCCTTATGATTCTCAGGATTCGGAAACAGGCCGAAACCACCGAACTTATGTGATCACTGAAAGAGAGCCTATTGTCCATGATCACCCCTAAGTTTTTTGCTTTCAGCGTGGGAGTAGGACAGAGGCCCAACTCAGCTGGCCACCAATCAGGTGTCCACATGTTGGGGTTGTTACCGAACATGAGGACTTTAGTGAGAGGCCGAAACACACATTGACTCATTCACTGTCACACTGAGGCATACGCTTATTCATGAACTGAGAGACCCATACATACACTTATACATACATTAACACAAGTAGGCTCACACCTACACATGCAGTGACACAGGTAGACACACAGGCATACATACACTGACACACCTATTAACACATTGATTGACTCACTGACATAGCAAGGCTCACATCTACTGATACACTGATACACCCAGACACACTGACATATACACTAACACATCCATGCACACCATCATTCAATCACTGACAGACCGAAAGCAACACAGTAAAGCATATAGGGCCAGATGTACGACCCTTTTTGAGGTCGCAAATGGGAGATCGGCCTGTTTGCGATCGCAAAAAATGGTCCAGGCATGCACAAATGCTATTTTGCGAGTCACTGACTCGCAAAATAGCGTTTGCTGACTCTGGCTATTTGGAATGGGCGTCCCTTCCTAATAGCGAGTCTCAATGCCATGTACTATTGTTTTGTGACCGCATTTGCGGACGCAAAACACTCGCAGTTTACCACCTACTTCAAGTAGGTGATAAACCACTCGCAAACGGGAAGGGGTCCCCAGGGGACCCCTTCCCTTTGTGAGTTTGTGCGAAAACATTTTTAAGAGCAGGCAGTGCTCTCAGGGTCAACTGCCTGCCCTTAAAAAATGATACTGAAAAATGTCATTTTCTTTTTAAATGCATCCCGTTTTCCTTTAAGGAAAATGGGATGCATTTAGAAAAATAACTGCTTTATTATAAAAGCAGACACAGACATCGTGGTCTGCTGACCCCAGCAGGCCACCATCGCTGTGAGTGCTGGCCATTCCCAATAGGGTCGCAAATTGCGCTTGCCTCATGAATATCAATGACGCATGCAATTTGCGACCCCATTGGGAATTGCAGTGTCTGAGACACTGTTGCACATTCACTTTAGCGAGTCGCAAATTGCGAGTCGCAATTAGGCGCAATTTGCGACTCGCTAAAGTGAATGGTTGTACATCTGGCCCATAGAGTTGCACTGAGACATACACTGACAGGTATATTGACTCACCCACATACACACTTTTTCTGCAGAGACACATCCAAACACAGGGTAAGACATACACTGACACATCAACACACGCTTATTTAAACACTGACATTCCTAGTCACAAACATATGCATACATTAAGACACCCAGGTATACACTTGTTTATACAGTAACACACCAAAGCATTCACTAACGTATATATTTCTACATGCAGGCACACATTAACACATGCACTGACACATCTATGCACATATTTATTCATAGTGTAACACACCCAGATACATAGTAACATATGTAGTAAGACAGTCACACACGCACTTATTAAAACACTCAGACAGCCAAAACAATAAGAACATTGACACAGGTCTTTTAGCAAGATGTGGTGTTTTTTAATTTTTTAATTTTTATTTTGCAGAAATAAATGCTCTACTTCTGATAGTAAATATGTGCAGAGAGTAAAATTCTATGCAAAAATGTTGCATATGAAAAAAAAGCATCTGTTTTAAAACAGTAAAAAATAGTACAAAAATTACCAAACGTCACTGTTGTATTTCTTCGAAAAGAAAATAATGTCCTCAGATATCCAAATGCCATCTTGGGCCAACCGTTGTTTAAAGTTCACAGATAGTTGGATGATGGTAAAACTTTATCATTCTTTGTCACTTGAGGAACTTCCTCTTCACCTTTTCCAGTGTGGTGATACTGTCATCATTTTGTTTTAAAACAAGTTCTTGACATTTAGAACAGTGAATAACCGTGTCTTTGATTCTGTACAAGTTGGTGCAATGCTGATATTTCCAGAAGGTTGGTTGGACATAGAGCACGCTGCTCCTGTGTCACTAGAAGATGCTGCTTTCTCCATCAGCTTTCTAAGATAGGCACATTCGTGATTACTCTTGATGTGCTTCCACATCGAGGATGTGCCGTAACTATTCTTTTTCATGGTACCTCTTGAAAGCTGCTTCCCACACAACTTGCATTCCACATACCTGGCCGTGTCTTTCTTTTTTCCAGAAGGCACAAGGAAGCAGAACCAGACATCACTTTCCTTCCAGGTGCAGGTAACTTCTTCTTCCACTATTCCTTCTTCCTCTAATGGAGCTACAGCAGGTGATATATTTGCTTCTGCCATACTGAAAGGCACCAATTAACTTTCAATATTTCTTTACTAATAGTCGAGATCAAAGTGACTGTTTTGGGTGTGGTTTTACCAAAATTAGGGTGTGGTTCAAGAGGAACAAATAAAAATTAAACTGTGGTTTTCATTATTGAGCGACTCCATGGATTCCATAGCAAATCCTCGAATTTGCATAATAATAAAACAACTCATTTGAGCAGGAAATTAAAAAGAAGTAATGTAAAAAGTTTCAAATATCTTCAACCTAATACTTTAATGTAATTATAAAGTTCCTATACTGTTTAGTACTTCACAGGATCTGCAGATCGGATCCCCAAGTTCGTTGCTGTCAGGTGATCGCAATGAAAAACTATAGAGTTGGAACCAGAGAAGCCCCGCAATTTTGTGGGAAATCCGTGGATTCCAAATTTTACTTTAAAAAACCCCACAGATAAAATACTTATATATAAAATATTAACAATGTTCAATTGTTTTTTCCAAAACAACTTATTATCATTATGTACATCTTACTAAGATTATCAGTCATCTGCCATCTATTTTTTAACTCTATGTAGTATATTGCTTCCTACCTTTTTGCATCATTGTCACAGCTGTCAACTTATTATTTTTGTATCATTTCGAGTACTTTGTTATTGAGTTTTTCTACGAAATGAATGCTTTCACCTTTTTTTGTCATATTCTACATCTGCATATTCTTTATTTTTTAATAATGTATAAACTAATATTAATCTATGGGATTAGCGAAAGACTGTGTTCATAACACACATCTTCTACAACAACAATCTACTACAGTATGAAAAAATAAGAAAAGTAGAGAGATGTTATACTTATTAAACGTAATTAAAAGAGCTATAGTAATTTAGTAAAAAGAAAAAAGGTTAGAACACTGTTACACTAATAAAATTTTAATTCAAAGAACTATAGAAATTCACTGAAAAAAACAAAGGTTACAGGGACATTATAGTTAGAAAATATATCTGAAAAAACCTTAGAAATTCAAATGAAAAATTCCAAAGGTTACAGGGACATTTTAGTTAGGAACTAGATAAAAAAGGTTATAAATACACTAAAAAAAAGGTTACAGGGACGTTATAGTTCGGCTGACATTTCACTCATACAAAACCAGAGAAATTCAGCAGCTATAACTTACAGCCCCACAATGCATTACTTATGACCTCACATATTACGTCACTGATGACATGGTCAGTGACATCAGTGATGACATCACTGATGACATCTCAAATGACATCACGGATGACATCTCAAATGACATCACAGAATCATTCACACACCCAATCACACCCCCATACAACCTCTCCTACACCCGCTCCCAGACAATCACTGATATACCAATTCACAGACCCATACACTCACTCACACACCTACTTACTGATCCACACAGCCACTCACACATCAAGTTACCCATACAGCCACTAACGTAACCACTAACTTACATATTCAGCCACTCATGCACCTGATCACTTACCAATACACCCATTCACATATCTACGTAT
This sequence comes from Calotriton arnoldi, assembly GCA_963921515.1. Lineage (NCBI taxonomy): Eukaryota > Metazoa > Chordata > Amphibia > Caudata > Salamandridae > Calotriton > Calotriton arnoldi. The sequence continues at coordinate 97,196 of CAWUFW010013341.1, forward strand.
ACAGACATAGAGATACTTATATAACAACGCATACATCCATACAGCTGCTCACACACTGAGTCAGTAACCCATACAGCTACTCACACACCTGCTCACTCACCCATACAGTCACTCACATATCCACTCACTCACCCATACAGTTACTCACACACTCACCCACTTACCTATACATATACTAACACATGTACTCACTCTCCTCTACAGACAATGAGACAAGCACATACTCTCCCATACAACCTCTCTCACATTCACTTAATCACCCATACAGCCACTCACACACCCATCCACTCACCCATACACCCACTAACTCACCCACTCACTCACCCATACAGCAACGTCCACATCTATTCATGCACCCATACAGCCATTTATGTACCCTGCCACTCACACATACAGATACTTATTTGCCTGCTCAGTCACCGATTCAGCCTATCATGCACGCTCTCACTCATCAGTTAAAGCCACTCATAGACACACCTGCACACTCACACATACAGCCACTCATTCACCCTCTCATTTATGATTACAGCCACTTATACACCCACTCACCCACCCATACAGAAACCCACACAGCCACTCACTTACTCATACACCCAGTGACACTCCCATTCACTCACCATATAAAAACTCATAAACCCACTGACTCATGTATACAGTTCCTTACATACCCACTCAATGTTCTATACACCACTTACACAACCACTCACTCACCCATACTGGTACTCCCACAGCCAGTTACCTTAGTATATATAATTAACACTCAGTAACTTTTACAAAGCACTCACAATCACTGGATGATGTCATCAGTGATTTCATCAGTGATGTCAGTCGAGATGTCATGAGGGATGTCATGACTGATTTCACTAGGGATGTCATGACTGATGTCACTAATCATGTTATCATATGTTCGTGTTTTTGCAAAATATAGAGGTGACTGTTTTCTTCAAACACATCTTTAGGTGAGGGCTAATAAGCATTAGCTGTTTCACTGCCCTGACATAATGAAAAAATAATAAATAAAAGACCATAAATATATACATACATAGACGCACTTTAGGTCAGCTCTCGTCGCTCACTGCTCTTTTAAAAATCATTCACATTTTGCTTTCACTAATTGCAACATACAATATGAAGCAATGAGTCAGCCCACTTCATGCACTATTTTTATTTTTTAATTATTATTGCAGGCATGTGGTGTATGCTTAGGCTTCATACTTTATTATTATTTTTGTGGCATCCCCTTGCAATACGAAAATTTTAAAATCTCACCAACTTGCCAAGGCCATCACTTTTGGCTTTACCAATGCTTGTTTTTCTTGTATTCAAAATAATGAAACATTGCAACAAGTTAAAAAAAATGTTTTTTGTTTGTTTCATTTTATGATGCACTGGAAAGAGTGTTGTACTACTGAATGCATTTCTTTTACAAGCATACTATCCCATTCGGAGCAATAGAAAGTAAACAGTGATCATCAGCTCAGTGTTGACCTTCTGTTCTTGTGGTGCTTAAATTGTACCCAGAATGTTTTAGAAGGCTGTCACCACTTCCATCACTAGAACAGCCCATTTGCACTACTGCAGTAGGCCACTTTCACCAATGCTTGGCCTTTGCTGAGTTTGTAAAAAAAAAAAAAGATATGGTGTTGGTGCTACCCATCGCCACCACTTAAACTGTTTTACTCTGACAACACTCACTCTGCTGTGGCATCACTCACTCTATGCTACTCAGACAAAACTCCTGGTTCCCTTCTGTGGGAGCAGCCAATTTGAAAAGGGAGCACATTAAAATATCTACTCTGCCCCCCTTCCTTATAAAGATTCCACTGCTTCCATATTTGATCCATTTTTTGGGATCTGCAGTTGTAATCTGACTGTAGAGCAGAGAAATGGCTCTGTCCTAAACCAATGACTTTCATTGGCAGGGTTCCTAAGGTCATATAAGAGCTCACATAGGATGTGCAAGTCAGGTCTCACAGAATGTGAGAGTCATTTTGTAGTACTGTCCTTCTTTAAAACTTATTGTTTATAGTTGTGTTGCTTTAATTCTGCTCATTCTCTCTTGGAACACTGCATTGTTCGTGTACAACAGAGTGGCGGTTTGCTGTCAATGTTTGCCTGAAGCTGCCGGGGGCACTTGTGTTTGTATCTCAATAAAGACATTTACTTCTTTAAATGTTGTCAGCCACTTACTTCACGTGGGGACGAGCTGGACTGGTGTGCCCCCAAGCAGAGAACCCTTCGTCATCGCGTAGAAGTACTGTCCAGAAAGAAGGCACTTACCTGCATTGGGTGTGGGATTATCAATCGCCGCAACTGTGCCATTCCTGTTGTGTGCTGTGATTTCCTGGAGGGTGTTGGTGTGATGCCGGAAGCAATCTGACTTCGCTGTGATGAAAACTGGATGTCGGCACGGAGCAGCGCACAGAAGGGCCCTGCAACTCATCCCTGTTCTCTGCTGCGACGTTCAAGGAGGTGTGTGTGTGGTGCCACATACCGTTTCGGTCTGCTGTAAGGAACGCAGAGTATCGGCACCGTGTGCTCCTGAATTCAGCAGCATCCCACTCAAACTGTGGGGAATTTCGCCATCATTTGCGGGAGGCAGAGCACTCGTTTTGGCCCAGGTAAGGGCGTCTGCGCATGCGTCGAGGATGCTTTTCTTAGCATTTAAGCGGGATTGCATGCAAAAACAAGAAATAAAACACAATGGCCATCTTGACTTGTTGGGAAGGATACTTAAGCATTGTATCCATAAGGAAAGTGCCTAATATCTTTAATAATAAAAGGAAAAACTTGCGTCCATCTTGCGCAATTGGGATAACTCAGGAACAATTGCACTGAAGCACTACTTTCTTCTACTCTACGCTTCAGGCATCTTCACAAGTTTCAGTGACAATATGTTTTGAAGTCGGTTCTTAAAGGCGTGTTAGTGGCATTATTTATACAATTATGCATGTTGATCCCTACATAAAGGAAGATACATTTATAACAAAAACAAAAAACATTTAATTTTGTTTTTTTCTCAAGAAAGGAAATTTGCATTTAGGTTGGTTCTGCCTTACACTGTGTTTTGTGCATCAAAATACAATGCAGTCTGTAAATCCTCCACCACCTTTTTTGGAGACACCAGGAGATCCACCTATTAAATGAAGGCAGTGGCATGATGCCTTTGAAACCTACCTGGGGCAGTTGGTGCCTCACGATTCAGACCTGAGAGGAAAAGGTATCTACTTTTACATTCTTTGGGCTTTGGGGCCAGATCCACATTTAAACATCTGCCTGATGTTCAAGTCGAGGGGAGGATGAACTGGACGTCTATGAAGAAGCCGTAAAGAAACTAGTTCAAAGATTTGATGTCGCTCCCAGTCTGGTGGTGTTAAGGCACAAGTTTTTTAAAAGAGAGCAAAAACTGACGGAAGACGTTGATACCTACATCTCTGCTCTGCCAAGTTGGCAGTGGAATGTCAATTCGGGAATTTTTCAGAGCAGCTCATTCGTGATCAGTTCATTTGCCACTGCACCGACAAGTCCATCAAGCAGAAGTTGCTTTCTTTAGGCAACCCTTCTTTAACCAAAACCATCAGGATTGCTAAGAGCATTGAGACGTCGATCAAGTCAGCAAGAGAACTAGAGGACAAAACCACTGAACAAGTTAATGCTGTGCTCTCCAAAGTTGACAAGGAGAGAGTGTTTAAAGCATCTTCTTTGTCATTTCCATCACCTGTCCACCCGATGCAGCAGAACTCTTTTTTAAACAAAGTAACATATGCTAGAGGTGTGGTTATCCTCCACATCAAAAGGGGGGTCGGGCGTGCCCTGCTAAAAATGCCCAATGTACACTTTGTGGGAAATCTGGGCATTTTGCCAATGTGTGTCAAAGTGCCAGATGCAAAGGAACCAGAGTATCAGCTGTGAGTGATGATTGCGAAGATGATGTTGAGAACTTATTGAGTGAAGTCCATGATACGGTTTTGGTGGTGGGCGAAGGCAACTTGGGCAAGGCTGAGCAAGATGTGTGTGTCAACCCTTGGTGCCTAGTTCTTCACGAAACTGGATTTAGCGTCTGCCTATCATCAGGTAGAATTGGTCCAAGAATAACGTCATCTTACAGCGTTTGTTTCCCCTTTGGGGACATTCCAGTACTGCTGCATGCTGTTTGGCTTGGCATCGGAAGCTTCCGTCTTCCAGAGACTGATGTCTGAATTGCTCAAGGGAATCTCAAATGTCTCTGTTTTTCAGGAGGGCGTATTGATCCATGCCAGTTCTTGCTCGGAACATGACCAGATCTTGAAGCAAGTGCTAATGGCTTTTGACAAAGCTGGGGTTGTGCTCAAGAGGGAAAAATGCCAATTCGTAAAACCTTCTGTAGAGTATCTAGGTCACGTTGTATCTGAGGAGGGTGTGTGTCCCAAGCCTGGATTATTGAAGCCATTCTGGATGCCCCTCCAATGTGTATAAAGCAGGAGTGAAATCTTTTTTGGGCCTCTGTGAATTTTATTCACGGTTTATAGCGGATTCTGCATCCAGAGAGAGGTTAATTTCTCAGCTATTGAAAGACAGGTCCGATTTTGTGTGGGACGATGAGTGCTCTGCCGCATTTTCTGACATCAAACAGCAGTTGGTCAGCGTAAGTGCACTCAAAAGTTGTTCAACTGGCGATGTAAGTTTGGTGTTGGTGCAGTGTTGACACAGTGGAATGCTGACACAGAGAATACTCTTGGGTTTGCGTCCAGAGTCCTAAGGGATGCTGAAGTTTACTATTCAGTAATAGAAAAAGAACTCTTAGGGGTATATTCACAAGAACGTGTGATAACTACCTCAAGAGTAGCGTAACGCAACTTACAATAATGCAGCCTATCACGGGAAAATAACCCTGTGTCAACGTGGAATTCACAACAAGGCGGTACCATGCGATAGTCACCAGATAACGCGTCAAATGTCAGCGTGAAAATCAACGCCACGCCGAAAAAATGCGAAATGCGAGAAATCATGCGTTGAGGCCAATCGCGGTACAAAAAGTAGAGAAGAGCAGCCTCAGGCCTGCAAATCCCACGCATCTGGCAGGAAATTGCACCATAAAAACCACAGACACAGAAACAAGCCAAAGCACGTAGCAACATGGATGCACCCTGACCCAGCGCAGAGGGCAACGCGAACCACACAACCCCCACAGACCACCAGCAAGGAACAACGGGGTCGGGGAAGGCCAAGGAGAAAAGGGAGAGGAAGACCGGGTGCAGACTGCAGGAAAACAAGACCAAGGCCACGGAGGCGACAGAACACTACCAGCAACTGACCCACAAGCAGACCACCTGGAATGCAGTCGGAATGCCCAGGAGGCCAATCCAGGAGGCCAAGAGGCGCCGGCAGGATGTGACAACCTAAACCAGGTACAAACCCGCTGCCAACAGGAAGGCAGCAACGGCAACAGGAGGTGGCAGTCCAGTGCCACAGGAGGAGCAGGAGGAAACCCAGGCCACAGTCATCAGTGTGGAGAGGGTGCAAGGAGTAGGGAGTACGGACACAGCTCGACAGGACCTGACACAACAACAACAGGGTGAGGATCCAACAGGGACAGGGGGGACAGGGGGTGATGGGCACAATGCCACACATGCACAATGAGGTGTAACACACTGCACACCCACAATTACCCAGGGACATGTCCCCCATCCCCGTGGCACACTGCAGCACACACACATAGCAATCACAGCACATACCATGACAATGTGGCACAAAGTGCAACACCCACACTGCAGAACAGGGAACACAACTGGGTCCACCCAGGCACGGAAACAGAACAATCACATTGGACAGAGCAGGGAACTGTGAGATGCACATCTACCCCTACAACCCCACATCAGCCATGTAGGCCAAATGTACACTGTCCCAACTCAAATAGCCACCACCGCCCAAACAGTCACAATGTACATTGCCACACAGTCTGCATGTCGACAAGAACAAGGCGCCAACACAAAGCCAACATGCACCTCCCCTTCACAATGCAGAGGGACAAACAACACCTCCAGCAGGTCAGAACAGACAACCCATCAGTGATGCCCAAGACGAACACCACAGCCCAGACACCGATGCCCTACAACAGCCCATGGACATCCCACACAACCCACCACCAGGACCAGGGCAGACAAGCTACTCAGAGGAGAACCCAGACCCTGCAACAGACCACACAGCATGAAGCACCAGCAATCACGGCTGCCTCACAACACTTCACCCACCCACACATGGCACCCCTATGCCAGGTGGCAGAACGCCAAAAGGAGGTGGCCCAACAGGTGCGGGTGTTGCCCAACCCATGGAATGCGAACTAGAACACATACGTGGGTGTCCGATACCCTTCAGGGACCACCTACACCCCACAAAGGAGACCCACACTGCCATAGAGACACATGCAGATGCACATACCCAGGGGCATGCACATATCAGTCACACACCCACGTTGGCTCTGCGTACAACGGCACAGTCCACTCCCCTTATGAATTGAGTGGGTGACCACAAAGCCACATGTCCAGGTTCTAGCCTGCTGCCTGCGGTGACATGTCTGCGTTCCCTGTACACAGCACAATGTAATGTCGTAGGGCCCAGGGCCCCTATGCATACAACAAGAACACAGGGACACATGCACATATCATTTTGAACTGGCTACGGGCACGTGCACCTAGCCCCTTTATTGGCAGGGCCACATGTACAGTGACGCCTGTGCTGAACGTGTGTGGGGTGAGTATAAGCCAGCCCGCACGGAGTGCTTGGCGCTGCCAACAACCTGAAAAGTGGACACCAGTGTCATGGAAACAGAAAACACCAGCATAACAGAGTCAAATGCAGAGCAACATGGAGGGATCTGGAGTAAGGCCAGAGGTCACCCAATATTCAGTCTGGACGTTCCGTGAGTTGCAGTGCACTGAGGTAGGGGCACTAGAGAAGAGCGCGCTCATGTGAAGAAATTGCTAGGATTTTGTCCCTTCGGGTTAGCCCTGATGCAGATGCAGTGGGGTGTGTTACACCTTCATCAACTTCCTCATCAACGTCCCAGGTCTCCCACACTGCCTGAGGTGACAGTTGCGTCCGCAGTCCACAGCGCAATACTCAGTATTAGATCCGGGTGTGTAGCTTGACTACCGCCACCAGTCTGCATTCCTGCCTTGGGGCTGTTGCCACCTGCTCTCCCATTGTCTGTGCCTTCTCCCATCCGCACACTTGACACATCCTCCTCCTCATGGTCCCAGGTCTTCCCCACTGCATGAGGTGGCATTGCTGTGCAACCTCACAACAGCACAAAGATCAATCAGTAATGGACAATGGCTTGCGGTGCACTGAGTCACTGGCACGTGGAGTGCTGAGCAGGGTATCAGGCCGATGATGGCATCCACGACAGGTCTGAGCAACTCCGTAGGTCTGTCAGGACCACCCTTTTGACTCTGGCAGATGGCAGTTGAAGGTGGTCCTTGCGGTGGTGGCGTGTGCCTCCTGCGGTGATGCGACGTCTGGGCCGGTCAAGACTCGATGCCCTGTGTGGGACCTGGTGGCCCACAGTTGGGGCCGGAGGAGGCAGACAGCGCAGGGCCACAGACACATGGCATTGATGACCCCAAGACCATCGCTACAGAGGCCATTGAATGTCTCAGAAGAAGGGGTCCCAGGCCTGAGCAGCACAGAGTTAGTGGCCCCAGATGCACTGCGGCCGGCACAGGCACCCAGCCACGGGACGGTGACTTGCGGTGCAGTCAGATGGGCCATGCGACCTGAGCGGGTCCCCATCAATGTCCGAGGTGTATTTTGCGGAGGGTTTCGAGGGACAGTGGAAGGTGTCCTCCAGGGCATGATGCGGAAGGTCTGATGTCATCTGGAAGCAGCAAATGGAGGAGTGGAAAGCGCAACCCTCGTTTGCACCAACAGTTCGGGATCAGCTACATGAGGATGAAAACTAGCCCCTAGTCCATAGACTCAAACGCCACCAATGTACGACAAGTGAGTATCCATGAATGTCCGGGAACAAACGTAGTGGCACAGGTGCTGTGAGGGGATGCAGTCTGCGATGATGCCGGTACACAGATGTGAACTCCAAGAATGCCAAATCAAGGCTCAGTGACCTACTGGACCGCAGTGTAGGCCGGAGGCAGCGGTCAGCAGTGGCCCACAGCCACGGGTCGTTGGCTCGCGAGGCACAGAGTTAGTGACACAGTGCCAGTTGTCGGTAGTGTTCAATCACCTCCGTGACGCTGATCCTGTTCCCTCCGTACTGCAACGTGTCATCCTCTTACGCCCCTCCGTGCGTGCGAAGAAATGTATTCTGCCTTTTGAATTACCGATGTTCAGTTCCAAATCTGTGATCCCACTCGTGCACAGCGTAGGCCGAGGGCAGTGTTCCGCGTAGGCCCACAGACACGTGTGGTTGTGATGCCATGCACAGACTTGTTGCCACCACATCAGAGCGTGTATTGTGAATTGTTCTCTGCCATAACTAATGTTCAATGCCATGGTGTAATCAAGACTCAGTTCCAAATGTGTGACCTACCTGACCGTGGTGTAGGCCTGAGGCAGCGGTCAGCACGGCCCATTCACTGAGTGTCTCCGGCATAGGTTGGATGGCCCCACCGGCCTGCGTTGTTCAGGTTCAGTGGCACCACGTGTAGCCGGCTGGTGTTGAACAGGGTTAGTGGCACCACGTGTAGCCGGCTGGCATTGAACAGGGTTAGTGGCACCACATGTAGCAGGCTGGCGTTGAATAGGGTTAGTGGCATCACGTGTAGCAGGCTGGCGTTGAACAGGGTTAGTGGCACCACGTGTCGCAAGATGCCCATATGGAACTATACCTCACTGATCGGGGGGTCTGGTGCTGTGGCTGCTGGCCCGGATTTGGGGTCACTGCCATTCATGACTCAGGACACAGTTTCACATATGGGACCTACTGGTCCGAAGAGTAGGCCGGGGGCGGCAGTGGAGTACGTCAACGAAAAAGGAATAAAGCGGGCCGGTGTCGTGGAGGCTGTGATGGTCTGAGGGGGCTGCCAAGCTCTCAGGCCTCGGTCTTGGGGCTGGCCTGACAGGTTTGTGGTCCAGCGTGCAAGGGTCCGGCAGGCGCACGGCATCGCAGGCAACTCCGCTCACGAGGATGGCATCGGCCTCGTGGTGAGGTGGGAGGTGCCGCCCTGGCAGAGACGTGGGTCTTTCCGGAAGAGGACCACGCCCAGGCCTACATGCTTTTTAATCACACCCTTATGCTGGCGTGGCATACGCCGGGCCATCCCACTCCGCTGACGCTTAGGGGGGGGCGTAACAGGCAACATTTCCGCGAGGTCCCCCACTGGCTGGGGTGACATGGTGGCGTCCACTGTCCACTACACTCCATACGCAAGCGGTGTATGTCGCATGGTTATGGGTGTGTTCTGCATACTGCGAGGTGTCCAGCACATCTCCGGCACTCTTGAAACTGTGTACTTTCCCAATCATGGTTCTACTGCATCCTTCACACATGCCTGGTTGCCACCTCTCCCCACATTCAGCTATTATGTGGCTGAGGTGCCATGCCGTTGCTGGCTCATGTTCAGGGCTTGCTCATGTGGACATTGTAAGTTGTTCTGTCATGTCTGGTGGGTGGGCATATTGTTGTGCCTGTTGTATGTGATTTTGTGACGTGTGCATTGCCAGCGTTGTGAGTTGCATGGTTGTGGAGTTGAGGTGTGTGGGGTGTTCATTTGTATATTGCCAAGGGGCTGTGCATTTCCCTTGTTGCCATCCTGGGAACGCAGGTTGATGATGGGCTGTCGGAGGATGAAGGTATCATGCACACTGGCTTGGTATTTGAAGGCGACATTGTTAGGTGTTCCACGGTGTTCTGTTGCTGCCTGCACATTGGTGTGAGACGTGTGCTTCCTGTTGCGGTGATTGTGTGATGTGTCACCAGGGGGCACAGGAAGTACATGTGTGCTGTGTATTGCCCCCGATACGTGCGTGCATCCTGCTATGGCGTATGGTCCTTGCTTGGTCTCCAGCGTATCCTGTGCATTGTGTTGTACATATGGGGACTGGGGTACCAGGGTGATGGTGATGTCCAGGACAGGTTTGGGGGACTTGGATGTGGCTGGCTGTGAGACTCCTCCGACTCTGGCGGGTGTTGGATGGGGGGTCCCAGGGGCCAACAGGTGCAGCCACGCCATCAGCTTTGTGTGGGGTGGGATGTTGGTTGTCCGCTGTGTTGTTGCCGTAGGCCTGTTAGGCACTGATGGTCAGGATGCGTAGGTTGGTTGTCCCTTTCAGCCTGTAGTGGACGGTGACATTGTCAGATGTTGGGTCTGTGCGGCTGGTACGTTTCCTGGGGTTCCGCTGTCTTTGTCTGCGCTGCGTCTGTGGTGGTCCGGGGAGGGGGTGTTCCGGGTGTGGGTTGGGGTCCTGGGGTGGTGGAGGTGGGTGTTGTGGCCCTCTTGGGTGTCCGGGCCACATGATGGGTGGCTCCATGGCATCTGTTGCCCTTCAGATGTGGCCCTGGGCTGTGCTCCCTTTTGTGGTGCTGGCTGCCGTCCGACTTTACACCAGGTCAGAGCAGGTGTAGATTTCCTGGTGCTAACGCGCCTTATCGCCTGTTTTGTGTTTTTATCGCGGATGTGGCTGGTTGTTGTGAATGTTGAGGTGAGCTGTTGTCTCAGCTTTTGTCACGGGAACGCCTACTCTGCATCTCATTAACGATATTTGCGGGGGTCCTCTGTGGCGATGTTTTTTGAGGCTGCTATCGCGGGTAAACTGGTGCTGTGGGCTGTTAACACCGGCTTCTGAATGGGGGGTAAATTTATCACGACTTTGGCTGCGATAATGTGCCGTTAATTTGGCGATAGCTCCTTGTGAATATGCCCCTTGGTGTGTTGGTGGGCCACAGAACAATTTAAGTGCTATCTCTGGGGGAGAAGTTTCACATTACAAACTGATCACAGACCTTTAGTCTCTATTCTTAATGGCACCAATTTCAAGAGTAGCACTCCCAGGACTGCAAGATTTGCCGCCAGATTGCTCCAATTCAATTTTGAAGTTGTACATTTTTCTGGAGGGAGAAATGTGAGGGCAGGTTATTTGTGGAGAAAGATGAGTTGACAAGTGAATGTGAAGATGAGTGTTGTTTCATTTCTGCCATGGAAGTAGAGAATTCCTGTCAATTCACTGAAGAAGAGTGGAGAAAATGTTTTGCTGATGATTGGGTAATGAAAATAGTAATGGAAAATGTACTTCTTGTTGGCCTAGATAAAAGTCCTTAGATTTGAATTTGCAACCTTATTTTAAAGTGTCAGAAGAATTAACCATTGAAGATGGTTTACTTTTGAGAGGTGACAAACTTGTTCCTCCAATCGAGCTGAGGCGCAGTATTTTATCCAAAGCACATGAAGGTCACTTGGGGTCTACGTTGACTAAACGCAGGGTGCATGAGTCATTTTGGTGGCCACAAATTGATGGCGAAATTGACTACTTAGTCAAGAGTTGTGTTGTGCGTTCCACTTCTGATAAATCTGTTAAAACGTCCACTCCATCATTGAAACCTATTGATTGTCCCTCTGGACCTTGGAGGAAACTAGGCATTGGTTTAGTGGGACCATTTAATGTTTTGTCACATAATTTTTGTTTTGCATTAATCCTTATGGACTACTATTCTAAATGGCCTTTTGACAAATTTATCGATGAACCAGACTCCGAAGCTGTGATTCTCTTCCTCAAAGATATTTTCTTGAGTAAGGCTCTACCTGATGAGATCATCTCAGACAATGGGGTGCAATTTGTCTATGGTGAGGTTGAGAAATGTTTGACTGTTAGTTCTATTCAGCATCTCAAGAGTTGACTTTACCAACCACAAACCAATGGCCTTGTGGAATGTTTAAATAGGGTGCTTGGTGAGTGTGTGAGGTGGCGTTAGCTAATAAATGTGATGTTCAAAATGCAATCCAATCGATGTTGTAGTTTTATAGAACCACTGTGCATTCCACTACTGGTTTTTCCCATTTTGAGGCTCTTAAAGGAAGGAAACCTGCAATGCAGTTTAGGCCGACTTGGATGAGTACGTTTTAAAAAGTGAAATGTAACATCAAGTTCGTAATGAGTTGATTCAAAACAGTGTTGAATGTGCACATCACAAACAGAAAATATACTATGATGCAAGGAAAAAAATGAAAGTGTGCCCTTTTAGGGTAGGTGTGTCTGTACACATCAAAACATCGGGGTTTGTGAAGAATGGTGAGCTGAAGCTTTCTGACCCTTTGGTCATTAAGAAAGTGTGTGGTAATGCTGTTAGGGTCCAAGGTTGCAATTGGTGGAATACTGCCACACTTGTCAAGGTTCCTGTACATACTGAGTCGATGTCTCAGTCTGTTAAGTGCAGTTTTGATAAATACGTCAATCCTGGTTTGGGTTTGTCACAATCGCTGACGTTTCCTAACGAGTCTCGTGGGGTTTTTTCTGGAAATGTTGAAAGGGATTTGGCTCCTGTTGAACCTCTACGGAGGAGCCTCAAGGCTCGAAAGATTCCTGGCAGGCACCGTTAGTACCTTTATTCAGAAGTGATGCTGGTTTTTACACTCTGTCTCTGTGTCCCTTTTCCTTGTACACCCCCCTCTCTTTGTTCCCTTCTGGCCCCCCCTCACTTCTCATTATCCTTTTTGGTTGTTTTTCTTTTTTCATCTTTTCTTGTTTTTGTTTCCCTTGCAGGTGTTCATTCAAGATAAATGAAGATCTCAAGACTTGTGGTTTATCACAAAAAAGGGGAAACTCAATGTAGCAAATTTTCCAATGTCTTTCATTCGCACTTTGCTTTTTGGGTTGTGTTCGACAAATGTTTCATCAAAAGGGAAAGCTCAATGTAGTATTGTCCTTCTTTAATATTTATTGTTTATAGTTGTGTTGCTTTAATTCTGCTCATTCTCTCTTGGGACACTGCATTGTTCGTGTTCCAGAGAGTGGTGGTTTGCTGTCACTGTTTGCCTGAAGCTGCCGGGGGTACTTGTGCTTGTATCTCAATAAAGACATTTACTTCTTTAAATGTTGTCAGCCACTTACTTCACATTTTAAATGTCGGTAGATCAAAAAAAGCAGGAAGGTAAGAGTAAGAGAAAGCATGCATATTAGAAGGCATAAAACTTGAACTGAGCAGAGATAGAACATGCAGGCAAAACAGAGATACCAAATTCGGGCAGAGCAGAGATGCATCATGTGGGATGGGCCAGTGCCTGGCTTTCCACTTTTGCTACTAACATCAGTTCTTCCCTGGCAGGATTAAGGGCCCGAGCAGGAGTGCTGGAGAGCAGCTGGTTTAAGCACTAGAGGACATACCTGCACACTAGTGTTAGCAGACGCAACATGATCTAACAGGCAGCTAAGCCCCATTGTGGCACATCAATACAGATGTGCCAAACAATACAGGTTTGGTTGGATTGGGGTATGTGAGCAGGTATGTGAGGTGGATCAAGTGGTGATTGCTGAAGAAGATGGAAGATGCACTCAATGCCTTCATCTTGACAGAGGAGAACAAATACTTGATTTAACGCTTACCATACTGCTATTCAGGGTGCAGTTTGGCATAAGAAAGTAAGCAGTGAGCTATGCAGTTATCTAGGAGGAACTGCCTGCTGTGCAGTTATTTGGGTGCACGGGTCAGTATGTGATGCACGCCATGGAGTGTGCAGAGCACAATGAATATGATACAATAAAGATGCCACAATAAACATGGTAAGCAACTTACAGCATCCAATCAGCAGTGTGTGTTGTGTGGCTGGGCTTCAAAGTGAGCAGTTAGTATTTTTTTTATCCTCATACACCACCTCAGGTTGCCCCTCTAAGATCTTTTCCTGTTTTCACCCTTCCTAGAGACAACCGCCACAAAAGAGAGGTAGTTTGCTGGTTCTTTGGTATACCACAGCTTTTACCCGATATCGAAGTGCAAGAGCAGCAATTAGGTGTAATCATGGGACAAGCTTTAACTTTTATCACTCGTGTGATTCTTGCTATTTCCGCAACCCTGGTGCTCTAGCCACTTCACCAGCAGCAACCAGAACCTGTATCTTCTAGCCTCCAAATCTATTGCATCCAATGTTAAATTGTATGTTGCCAACCTCAACAAATCCACATGTCAGTGGGAATATACTTAGCCACTTCCTGCTGATCCCCTCGAGCCAGGAGATTTATGTAGAAGAGCAATTTTGCTCTATCTTTGTTCAACTTAAACTGACCCTCCAGGGTCCCAAAGAGAACAAGGAAAAGGCTTACCTGAATATTTATAGTAACAATTTTACTCAGAGCCTTACACATGTCTTCCCAGAAGTCATGGATCCTCGGGCATTCCCCAAACACACAAATATAATTTGCCTTCTCAACCCACACTTCGTGCAATTCACTACACCTCCTTTTTCCATCTTTGACATTCTGTGGGGTGTCCAATACGCTCTGTGGATAGAAAAAAGATGATTCCCCCTTAATCAAGCAGGCTTGTCAGTGCTGTATAAAAGATTCATAGATACTTGCCATATATCTTTTAACTGCATCCCTGGCAAGTACTTTACCCGCAACTCCCCTGTCAACATGAAATCTTCATCTTCCAAATCCATCAGCAGCCACTACCATCTTGAGACTTCTTTGCTCTTTAATTTCCCTTGAATTAGCATCTCTTCCAGCTCATTGGGGCCCGCCATCTCCATAGCCGGCATCTGAGACCAGCCTTTTAACTGAAGGTATTTAAACTCTGAAATATTTCCATCCGGCAATACCCAGAGCTCGTGCCATGGTAACAGCATGCCATCCTGAAATAGTTGGCCCCATTTTGCACACCAGCCCCTTTAATGGGGAATGCCAGTTTGTCCTTGATTCTCTCAGGGGAATCAGGGGAGTCCCAGGTAGGGGCACATTTGCTGAAATAGGGAAGGTTGGGAGCCTTCCTGATATGATACCACAGCTAAGCTAAGTCATGCAACATCTTGAGCCTCATGTTCTTGTAATATTTGGGATCATCACATTTAAAAAAAAAATGAAGTATCTCCACCCCAAATATCCTGTAGCATAACCTTGAACATACATCCTATCTTTGAGCTGTCAGGGCTATTTAACAACATTCTCCTGTTCTTTTGTAAGAAAGCCCAGGCACAGTACTGCAAATCTGGAAGGGTCAAACACCCTTTTTCTCTTTTCCTTCGCAGCTTTTTACAGGCTATACGTGCCCTCTTTGAGGCCCAGATGAAACTAGTTATCCTACATTGTAGCTTATCTAACCACTCCTTCTTAAACATCCAGGAGATTGCATTGAATTTAAACATAAAGTTAGGGAGAATACACATTTTGATCAGATTTGTTCTTCTGAGAATAGTGAGAGGTAGGTGGGCCCAGCTCGTCATCAATTTACATGGCTCCATCATAATTTAAGAAAAATGTACTTTCTGGGAGTCTCATGATGTCCTGCATGATCTTTACACTTTATTACCTCATTTTCTCCTTGATCAGACCATTTCCCCCGCTATGTGCAAGACCATGATTTCTGTTTTGGTGTTATTGACAGAGTACCCTACAATCTATCCAAAATCTAAGTTCAGCCTTTCGATAATTAGCAGAGAAGTCTGCAAGTCTGAAGTGTAAACAATAAGGTCATCTGCATATAAAGCAACCTTTTTTCCCAACCATTTCACCTGAAAGGGAGAATGGATTTTTCTTTTCTGACTTTACATGCTAATGGTTCAATATACAGTTTGAACAATAGAGGTGATAATGGGCATCCCTGCCTCGTTCCCCTAGTTATTTTGAAGACTGAGCTGTGACTCACATTTACCAATACTCTAGCACAGGGGTCTTGAAAAATCGGCAATAATGTTCTATAAAAATTTGCCCCCAAATTAAAGTGCTTAAGCATAGTTTGCAGATAAGTCCAGTTCACTCTGTTGAATGATTTTGTAGCATTTAGCATTACCACTGCCAAGGGTGCCTCATATACCATAGCCAGATTTATCGAGCCATTCAAACTATAGGTCAGCTCATGCAGCACTCTCCCCCTTAAGAAGCGCTTTTGATCATCATGCAGGAGACCCCCAATCATTCCAATCAGCCTCTCAGACAAAAATTTAGCGAAGACAGTTTGGGAGCGAGATTGGCCTATATGATTCACAATTCCTTGAGAATTTCCCTGGCTTCAGGATTAAAGTGATTTCTGTTTCAACAGACTCAAAAGATTACGTTCCTTTATGGTATAGGTCTGAACATTTACTAAGATCTTCCTGGGTTTGCTTCTGTTAGAGATCTTTCTAAAGGATTCACAATGCACTCTTTCAATATCATTTAAAATGACCTGCTCTGATTCCTCAATTTGGACCTCTGCTTTAAACAGTTTTACAACAAATGCTTTCAAATCATCACCCTCTAGTGCCTCCGGGACATTTAGGATCCTCTGGTTATTTTCTAGGGCATCTAATTTCACCAGGCACCCATCTTCATTGGCCATCAAGAAGCAGATGTCTTTTTATTAGTCTCAACTGCAGCTTTTGGCTCTTTCACCGCTCTCTCCAGAGTGGAGTATTATTTGCCAAATCATGCCATTTTTCTCCAGATTTTCACACATTCCTCGGATCTGCTTTTTTTGGTTTACTTGGAAACTTAAAATGTATTACTAATTTCTAAAAGGAGGGCGCGAATCCAGTGGCGGCTCGCTGAGGAGTGCTGCGGGGTGGTGGGGTGGGGGAGGGGCAGGGTGAGGGGGTAGTGGAGTCTGACATACGACGGACAGGAGTAAGGTAAGTAATGAAATAAATAAAACAATTTACTTTGCGCTCGCTGCATCCCCAACTCGGCGATGCTGCGCGTGCAAGGTAAATAGTTTTATTTATTTCATTCCTTACCTTACTCCTGTCCTTCGTATGTCAGACTCCAGTACCCTCCCACCCTGACCCTCCCCACCCTGCCCCACCACCCCGCAGCACTCCTCGGCGAGCCACCAATGCGCGAATCATGACTTCCACGGACTAAGTTGCTTCTGCCTTTACCTCTATTATGGGATTTGGGGTATCCAAAGACCCCATGAGCACTGATATAACCTCGGAGGGGGTCTCATTCACTTACTCGATTGCAAGAGTTTTCTTGTCATTATTGGGTTTTGCTGGGTGGCTGTACTTACTTCATCTAACTTCTTGACCCCAAGGACTTGAAACCTATAAGGTCTACTTCAACTCAAAAGTCCACCGGTAGCCATTTTATCTACTATGGGGACTTGATATAAGCCCCCAAGACTTGATGGTATCTCCAATAATCTCCAGTGGACTCTCGTCTCTCTGCCTCTAGTTCCCTTGCATAAAACCAGGGTCTTGGGCAGCATTTTAAAGTAGGTTCGAAGTGAGGAAGTAATCTTGACCTTTTGTGCTAATTCCCCTCCCAAGATTAGACTTGTCATTGAACATAGGGTTTTTGACAATAACCAAAACTTTAGGTGAACTTGGCACGTAATCTAACTTTCCTATGCTCTCTGCCTTCAATGGTTTAGCTTGTGGTGGTATTTTTGTAGTGGCTTGGAGACTTGCTTTATAAAACTCTTTATGGGCGCTTCTTAGCGTGTACCTCAACGTTTTACCCTGCACATTCACGCTTTCATTTGGATCCCTAGGAACCATGGGCCCAATTCACAAAGGCAATCTGAGCCAAAAATCTAACTTTACGACTTTTGGTATTCACAGAGGTCATTTACAAGTCATATCTTTACATCCGCTGGAATCTCCGGTGTAGGCCGTACTCTCTGCACCTGGGCCGGACTCTCCTGCTCGGGCTGGATGAAGTGCAATCAATGGGCCGGAATGCAATTTTTACAAAAAGGAACATTGAGTGATTTGATCTAAAGAATAAATGACAATACAAGTGTAATCTCAGGAACAATTGTGTTTGTAGAAGTGTTTTTCAAGGGCTGCATACTCAAATGGCCATTTTGGTTTGTAATTTTTGGATTAAAGACTGGACGATATCCGCAAGAAGGCACCATGACAGCCATTGAAGAAAACACAAAGCTGGAATGCGCCCTCCAAGGACACAGCCAGGAGGAAAAAAGCCAAGAGCAAAAAACCTTGCAAACAACAATAGCACAGAATAAATCACAGGGCTCAGCAGGAACAAAGGGAGACAATAACCAGGGCAGAATCCAGCATCTTTGTGGCTCACAGTACAAAGACTCTTGTAGGCTTATATAGTAAAACATGACCTGGAAATGGAACTAGGGAATATGCCAATCAAATCAAATGACATGCTGACAATAGTGGCTTGGGTCAATGACCAGGAGATCCTGCCCAACAATGGCACCATTGTTTCCTCTCATTGGACTGCCAACCATCCTGGATGGATGCTGTAGGTAAGTTACTTTGCGAGCGCATGCTGTGGAGCACCCACAATACTACAAAAAGGAAGACCTCTCATTGGCAGGAACGTTCCATGGGAGGGTCCAGAACTGAAAAGAGTACACGACCTGCAGTCGCATCCAACAGTATACCCTCCAGGCTTATGACGATGTACTTGAAAGAATCTTCGTACCAGCCGAGGGGTTTGAACAGGGGTAGCTGATTCCCAAGACATCACTAATAGAATTACATTTCCATCGTACCAAAAACTGCAGTCTCCCATGACAAATGCGCAAATCTCAAATCTCAGAAACCTCAAACTCAGGAATACCCTGAACTAAAATTGGAGGAGGTGGAGACTTACCACAAGGAAAAACTGATCAGGAATGTAAGGTTTGGGTTGTGTGACATGGAACACAGGATGCACTCGCCAAGAGGGAGGAAGCTGAATATGTACTGCAATGGGATTAATGATTTTAACTATGGGAAAGGGACCCATTAAACCTAACTATATCTCCCACGATAAACAGGAGAAGGATGACAACATTTATAAGCATCTTCTTTCATTTTCTCTTTGGCTAATGCTAATTTCTCTTTGACTATATCTCTTACAGAAACTAAATGTTTCAGAAATTCAGAAGCTGCAGGCAACAAGAAATCAGTGGGTACTACTTTAGACCTCATCCTAGGGTGACGTCCCAGTAAGCAAAAGAAAGGGGATATCCCAGCAGTGTTGTGGGTGGTATTGTTGTATGCAAATTCCAAATAGGGCAACAAAGAGGCCCAGTTACTTTTAGTAGCATTACAAAAGCATTGTTAATATTGCTCCAAAGTCTGATTGGTTCATTCAGTGAGGCCATTGGTCTCGGGATGGAACCCTGATGATAATGCTCTGGAGATTGTTATGTTAAAATGTTATGTTAAAAATATTTGTTAAGCGCACTTACACCAAGCGGATTCATGGCGCTGAGAGCGGGAGGGCGACAGTGGTACGATAACAGAAGCTTTACTCATATGCCTGAGAGAACAGAAGGGTCTTAAGAAGTGTTCTGAATTGGGCGTAAGAGGTTACTGACCTCAGTCCGGTAGGGAGAAAGTTCCAGAATTGAGGGGCCAGGAAAGAGAATCTGAGACCACCGTGTTTTTTACGTTTGAAAGTGGGGGTGGTAAGCAGGTTCAGAAGGGAGGAGCGAAGTTCGCGAGAGGGGGCATATCGGTGGATCCTAGACGAGATGAATGCTGGGCCGTGTCCGGCAAGGGCTTTGAAGATGGTGCAGCCCAATTTGAACGCACAGTGTTTAGCCACCGGAAGCCAAGAGCTGAATAAAGAGTGTTTCAAAACTTCAAGATAAACTGTGGCCCTATATCAGAAACAATCACAGAAGGAAGACCTTGAAAATAAAAACAAATCCTCAATAAATATTTGGCCCATAACCTGTGGTGTAGGAGCTCCTTTAAATGTGGATAACGTTTTCCATTTTAGATGATGCATCTACAGCCACCATGATCATAGTGAAATATTTAGATAAAGGCAAGTCCATGATAAAATCTGTTGAGATTATGTGCCATGAGCTGTAGGTAGAGGTCCAAAATGACCATGGGTTTTCAAATGAGAAGCTTTAATCTGAGCACACATGGCACAAAAAGGCACATATTGTTCCACATCCTTCACAACTGTGGGCCACCAGAAAGATCACAGGACTAAATCCAAAATATGTATTTAGCTACAATGGCCTGCCCTTAAGGAGTCATGGCTCAGATTCAAAACTGGTACAGGAATGAGCAAGGCCTTTTAAATGAAATATAATTCAACTTGCTTTCATATTTCACATTTGCTTTGAAATTCTCTCAATTCTTCCTGATTCCGAGAAAGATAGGCTTGTTGAACTTCATCCAAAACGAAAGTAGTTAAAAATAGAACTCACCCATGAGTCAACATATTTTGAGGTTGCACCTCTGAACAGGAGAAATCTCTGCAAGATAACACATCTGCAAGGACATTACTAGATTCAGGAATATACATGATTATAAAAGTCTGAGAGAACAAAATATGCCCAACGTGCCGGTCTACTATTCTCACATTGAAATTCTTGTAACACTTGAAGATTGCGATGATCTGTCATGACCTCAAATGAATGATTAGAACATTGAAGAAAGTGTCTCAACTCCATGCTGGCCTCCTTCATCGCCAATTCTTTCTTGATCACTGAATGATTCTATTCAGAAGGTGATAAGGTTCTTGAGTGATAACAATAGGATGTTCTATTTTGTCATCCTCTTGCTGCTGGAGCAATACAGCTTGAGGGGCTTTGTCGGAGGCATCTGTCTCCACTACAAATTTTTTCAAAGGATCCGGTTGGCTAAGTATAGGGGCTGTACTGGAAGGGCTTGAAAAGTGGCTACAGCTTTCACATCTTACAAAAACCCCGAATTTAAATTTTCCTTCATTAATAACCAAGAAATGTTACATTAATACTCTGAGAAATTATGGATGAGCTAACTATAAAAATTGGCAAACCCTAAAATACTTTGGGTTTCTTTGACTGAAGAAGAAGATGACCAATTCAAGAGCCTGTATTTTACTTGAATCAATAGACAGGTTACTGGGAGGTATTATAAACCCAAGATGCTCTATCCTTGTCTGCTCAAACAAACATATCTTTGGTTTACACAAGTGATTCTATAATCATTGAAGTACTTCACAGACACGTTGACAATGTTCTTCGAGTGAACTGGTTAAAATCAAAATGTCATCCAGATAATCTATTACATTTTGATTCAGAAGGTCAGAAATTATTTTATTCATAAAATGCTGGAAAATAGAGGGAGCATTGCTGAAGCTGTAGGGCATCACTTGGTACTCAAAATGTCCAAACAATTTTTGAAAAGCCTTTTTCCATTCATCTCCTGCTTTTATCCTTAACAAATGGTAAGCTCTTTCAAGGTTGAGTTTCAAATGACCTAAAATCCTCATACAGATTCTAAGATAGCTTTAATTTTTTGGCAAAGGATAACAATCCTTTATCTTGATCTTATTCAAGCCTTCATAATCAATACTCATTTGATTTCTAGGGTGCAAAGAAAAGAGAAGCCCCTGCAGGAGATGTTGATGGGCAATAGTTCTTTTCTCCAAATTTTCATCAAGATATTGTTGTAGCACCTTCTTTTCTGACTCTGAGAGTAGGCACATTCTACCATAAGGAATTTAGTATCCCGGCTCCAGGTTTATAGCAGAGTCACAACTTTGATGCAGAGGCAGCATATTAGTCTTAGATTTTTTAACACATCACCGAAGTCCAGGTAATTCAGGAATGAAAGGAAAAGCAGCAATTAGAGATTCTAGTGTATCATGAGATACCTGGGCTTCCTGAACCTTGGTTTAGGTTGAACATAGACAATTTTGAGCACAAAATTCAGAGCTAAAGGACAATACTTTAGTAAATCAGCTAATATACGGGATTTGAAGCACTAACCATGGAAAATTACTGGAACATTTGGTGATGTTATTGAATCAAATTCCATGTTTCCTTGGTGATTAGACAAAGGACACATAAAGAAGTTCAGTGCACTGAGTAATTGGCCCTGACACTATTGGAGTACCGTATGCAGTCCTACAGTACAGTACACTATATCCACCTTAATCTTTGTTTGAGTCAGATTATTCTTCAACGCCCAGTTCCTGTCCATAAACATGCCTGTTGTCCCAGAGTCCAATCAGGCCAAGACTGTTACAGAGGATGACAAGGTTATGTTATGTTATATTATTTATGCTATGCTATGCATATTTATAGAGTGCACTATAATCCGGGAGTCCTGCCACTTAGCAGGTGTGAGTCTAGGCACACCTAGGGCCTAGTGGTACTACTCAAAAAGCCAGGTTTTTAAGCTTCTTGTGTACTCCAAGTACTGAGGAGGAGGCTCTTATGTGTAGAGGTAAGTTGTTCCATGCTCTAGGAGGGATGTAGGAAAAAGCTTGACAGCCGGATCCGGTTTTCCGTATGCATGGGATTTGTGCAAGTAGGAGTCCAGAGAAGCAGACAAGCAGAGGTGTCTTCAAGGTTTGCAAAAGCAGATTTAATTGTTCAGATATGCTGGGCTAGTGTGGTGCCTTGAAATTGTGAGGGAAGACTTTGAATTGTGCTAATTTGTGAATGGGGAGCAAGTGGAGGACCTGTCTTGGCAGTTCGGGCTGGACTGTTCCCATGAGGAGCAGGGTCAAGACTGATTTGCATATGGCTGGTTCTAACCTGCGGTGGCATTGTGAGCAAAATACCAATGGATTTAACCCAGATTTCTTGGCTCGGGGTGAATGTTTGATTTGTTCCACATTCCGTCCATCATTTGTGTGTCTTTTGCATTCTCGCCCTAAGTTCACTGGGTATGCCCAGACATGGGCCCTGGGTTCACTGTGCCACTGGATGCAAACTAACCTGGCGATGAGGGAGGATCCCCCGAAACTGGTCCCAGGATGCTTGTTTCTGGTCCAAGGAGAACCTGGCTTGGCAGTTCGGGCTGGACTGTTCCCATGAGGAGCAGGGTCAAGACTGATTTGCAAATGGCTGGGTCTGAACTGGGGTGGCATGGTGAGCAAAAAAACAATGAATTTAACCCAGACTTCTTGACTGGGGGTGAAGGTTTGATTTTTTTCTGTATTCTGTCCACCACTTGTGTGTCTTTTCCCTATGGAATAGAGTCTATAGTGTTCTCTCCACCAAAGTTGTTTCCGCAGTTAAACGTTTAAAGCGCGTCACATAGGCCAATACATAATGAGAATCCTATTGAATGTCACACAGGGCTTTATCTGCAGAACTCTCCAAATCCAGCCTCTCAAGCATTCGGCAGAAAGCCAATAGAAATGCCAAGCCAAGCCAATAGAAATGAAGACCAATGATTTAGATAAGGGTCTGCATCTGTGACAAAAGGTTAGAGAGCTAATATGATATTCTACCTTAATACGGTCCTAGAGAGAATTGAGTAGGTCAAAAGGTGAAATAGATGGTTAAAGAATTCAAAAATTCCTTGAGTTTAATGGAGTCGCCATTAAAACATCATGTCCCAGCAGGAACATGCAGAATCTCAGAAGGCACCCCGGCTGACAAAGCTTGATGCAAGATCATAGTTTAATTTTGAAGAAAATTCAATTAAACGACCTGCTGTGGACTAGTATCCTGTAAGACCTGCATAAAATCCATTCTTGACAAGCTACATTTGTGTTGCAATCTTTTATGTGCTGGGCACTGAAAGAGACATTTTGATTTGCAAGTTCTTGGCTTGAAGGCAGGCCGATCCACATTGCCAGCCAGTGAAGAAAACACAAAGCTGAAATGTGCCTTCTATGGAAAACGTCAGGAGGAAAAAGCCAATGACAAAAAGTCCTCAAGAAACTTGCAAACAGCAATACCATAAGAAGGAAGGCCTCTCATCAGCAGGTGCATCCAGCGGGAGTACCTGCACCTGACAAGAGGTCACGGCCCATAGATGCGACCAACAGTGTTTTTGGGAAATCTGCCTTTTCTGCATGGTCACTCCATATTTAATGCCTTTTTCTGGCCATTTTGTTTGCTGGCTCTATAACTCTCTACGCTTTATCCCTGCTTACCAGAAGTAAAATGCCTGTAAGTAGTAAGTCGGGATACCATTCCTCATCAAACTAAAAGTGACAGGTCCCCTGCCCTTAAAACGGCGCAGAAATTATGTAGAAATGACATATGTGTATGCGTGACAGCCCTCCCTGGAACTGGGCAGCTGTGGGGTGTGTCACAGGGGCTGTGCCAGAGTGTGAGCATGTGATGATGCCTGTGTTAGGGTTGTTAACAGTGTATTTAGGGCTATGTAAAAAATGTGTCCCTAAATGTGTGCGCAAAAGTGTCTTCGAGTAAGAGGGAAATGCATGGGCCTGTTTTAAAGGTGTGCCTTAAGAGCTGTGACAGATAGGGTCTCAGCAAGAGGAGTTGTAAATAAGCAGGCAGCCCAAGTTCCCCAACCCCCATGGCTTTGTGGCTGCCTAACACTAGTGTTTGCTGCGCAGAGGTGTTTTTTAAAAAAGAAGAAGTGTCTTTCTTTAGAAGCAGCTAGGTCAATTTGAAAAGCCTCCCTGACAAAGGTGGTGGCATCAAACTATCCAAGAAAGGCCTCAAAAGGGGGTTGCAGCTGTTAAAATGTTAGAGTGGGAAACCTTTGTAAGGATCACAAGTCGTGAAGTGAAAACACAAGGACAAAGGGCAGTTTCCCAGGCATGGCTCTGGCATGTAGATGTCAAATTGATAAACTAACATGGGGCCAGTCCCAAACTTCCCAGGGAAATTCTCAAAATAGGATGATACAAGCCCTGTTATAAAATAACAAACCACAGCAAACAGAAGGGTGGTGAGAAATGCAAAAACAAGTCTAATGCATAGCCCAAACTTCCCATGAGAACCTGAAACAGGATAGCATATGGCCTGTTATAAATCAGGCCTCCCCTTACACATAAGCCGATGCTGAGAAGTCAAAAAACTTAAAACCTAGAAACTGCTTCACAGATTCCCACGCAGGGGCTTGGTACGATTAGCAGATGTCAAATGGAAAAGGGACACAGGGCCTGAGCAGAACAAGGCTGAGAAATGAAAAACTAATTATCAGCACAGTCCCAAACTTCCCATGAGACTCAAATAGTATAGCACATTGCATGTTATAAAAATGTCACCCCTCGGCAAGCAGGGTACTGGTGATCCATCAAGTCCTACAAACATCAGCCGGAGCCAGCCTTCCCAGGAGAAGGAAACGTTATTCAATCCAGTGGCTCATGTACGTCTCTGAGAAAGAAGACCTACATATTCAACACGCCTTACAGGGTGGTGAATACTGCCTGGGACCTTATTACCTGGATGGATACGCTGTAATTAAGAGTGTGCCAATGGCCTTTAAATACAATGGCTGCTTTTTCCACGGCTGCCCCCAGTGTTACAAACCCCACGATTTTAACAGACTGATGGGTACCAAATTTGAGCACATTGCATGTTATAAAAATGTCACCCCTCGGCAAGCAGGGTACTGGTGATCCATCAAGTCCTACAAACATCAGCCGGAGCCAGCCTTCCCAGGAGAAGGAAACGTTATTCAATCCAGTGGCTCATGTACGTCTCTGAGAAAGAAGACCTACATATTCAACACGCCTTACAGGGTGGTGAATACTGCCTGGGACCTTATTACCTGGATGGATACGCTGTAATTAAGAGTGTGCCAATGGCCTTTAAATACAATGGCTGCTTTTTCCACAGCTGCCCCCAGTGTTACAAACCCCACGATTTTAACAGACTGATGGGTACCAAATTTGAGCACTTACACAGACGTACTCTGTTAAAGGCACAGTATGTTGATAAATGTGGCTTTGCTATGAGGTCCCTTTGGGGGCATGAGTGGTTAGATATGGAACTCTGCTCTTTCCTTAAGAGGTGTGATTTACCAGAGCCTCTGGAGCCCCGTGATGCCTTATTTGGGGGACGTACAAATGCTATACAGCTGTATAGGGCCGCTGGTGAAGGTGAGAAAATACACTACTACGATTTCTCTAGTCTACCCGTTTGTGAACAAGATGAAGGTATATCCCGTAGGACACCCCACCATCATATATAGAGATTTTAAACCCATATCCGAATACTTTGGGTTAGTTAAATGCCAAATCTACCCTCCAAGGCATCTTTACTTTCCGGTGCTACCATACAGAGTCAATGGTAAGCTAATGTTTCCCCTCTGTCGAACATGTGCTGTGAGTAAAGAGGCCAGTGTGTGTAGACACACTGAAGAACAAAGGATGCTCACAGGGACATGGTGTAGCATAGAGGTCCATGCGGCCTTAGAGAAAGGCTACAGGCTCGGCAGAGTACTTGAAGTGTGGCCTCTTTTCTCTGTACCTTAATTTGTTTCTCAGAGACAAACAGGAGGCCTCAGGATATCCCGAATGGTGTACTAGCCAGGATGCAAAGCAAAAATACATCGATGACTACTACACTCACGAGGGCATGCACTTACGACCCCATCAGATAGAGGTCAACCCTGCCAGACGACAGTTAGCCAAGCTCTGTCTGAACTTCTTATGGGGAAAATTCGCACAGCGTACAAACATGTCAAATACGACCATCATAACAGATCCTGACGAGCTGTTTAAGTAGCTTTTTGCCCCTTGTTACGAGGTGTCCAGCTGCGAGTTTATTGATGACGAGTCTGCGGCTTTGTGCTGGAAATACACAAAAGAGTACCCCACAACGTGTAACAACATAAACATCTTCATAGCGAGCTTCACTACCGCTCACGCGCGTTTAGAGCTTTTTGGAGTTATGGATAAACTCCAGGACCGATGCTTGTATGATGATACCGACTCAGTTATTTTTGTGAGTAAACCCGGGGATGAAGACCCTCCTCTTGGTGATTATCTAGGTAATTTGACCAGTGAACTTGATAAGGAGGAACATAAAGTTGAATTCACCTCATCCAGACCTAAGACCTATTCTTACAAAACAAACAACAACAAAGTTTGTATGAAGGTCAAAGGTATAACATTAAATGTCAACAACACCCTAAAAATCAATTTTGACAGTCTGAAGGATCTGGTGCATGTATACTCTGCACCGGACAACCGTGAAAATGATAAAACCATAGTTGTTAATCAACCCTGCATAGTCAGATCCAAAAGAAGTGGGAAATTACAACTCAGCCCCTACATACAACCTTACGCGTTGTTTTTGATGAAAGGGTCCTGACTGAGGACTATAAAACACTGCCGTACGGTTATTAGACGCATTAGAGCAACTGACTTGTACACTATGGACACACCATTACAACATCCGTTTTCCTGCATTTTAGCAGGGCCCTCAAACTGCGGCAAAAGCTACTTTATAAAAAGGTCTTTGAAAATGCTGCAGGGGCTTTATCCCAAACACCCAACAACACTGTGTGGCTTTATTCTTGCTGGCAAAATCTTTATACCGAACTAGCGAAAAGTTTCCCACATATCAGGTTTATAGAAGGTATACCTGATAATCTCAACAATGATGAGCTGCTGCCGCCGAACTTTGTTAACCTTGTAATTGTAGACAACCTTATGCGTGAAGGTGGGGATCATCCTGAGCTAGAGATAGCTTTTACTCAATATTCACACCATCACAATCTAAGCATATGCTACATCGTGCAGAACCTGTTTTATAAGGGTAAGAACAGTCGTTCTATAGCTCTCAATGCCTCAAATCTGATTTTATTTAAAAACCCCTGTGACAAACAACAAATATCCATCATAGCTAAACAGATGTACCCTGGAAGCACACATTTTTTCATGGAGGCCTTTAACAAAGCTACTGCAAAACCCCACGGTTACTTGCTGGTTGACTTAAAAAATAATACTCTAGAAGACTACAGGCTCAGGGCTGATATTTTCCCCCCTGATCTCCCCGACGCTTACACCCCTAAGACCAAGCCCAGGGCCTCTAAAAAGACGCGTTGAAGTAGCTTTAGTGACATTTACAGTCTAGATCTTATACTATAAGGTGGTGACTATGTCTGTCCGCTTGCGGCGTAATTTAGCTCTCCTAAAAATGTTGGTTACAGCCAGCCCCCAACGCAGATAGGCCATCCTGTGCGCGGCTTAAGATGATTTAGTGGCTGCCATTTCAGAAATAGCCCTAAACACCCTAAAAGGTAACGTCCCTATATCAAATCACCAGTTACAGGTGTTGAAGAAGAAGCAACACCTTATCAAGAAGCTCAGTAATAAAAGGGCATCCCTCATTTCCAATAGGGGTGGGCGGAATTTGCGGAGTTGCGTTCCGCAAAATTCCGCAAAACGGCAAGAAATCTCCGCGAGCACGCGGAATTTCGCGTGCTCAAGGAGATTTTGCTGCGCCCGTTTATATCTGTAAGTGCTTCCTGTTGAGGTTTAATTTTTGTGACAGGAGCATCGTAGCATCGTGCCAGAATGAATCCTGCCCTGCATATTTATCCACGAAGATGCCACCGTTTTGTGCAATACCTCTACTCAACTGGAGTACTACTGGCTAATCAGTAAGTGCTACCTCGTTGGGTAAATGTATAGCGCCTTTCCTACACTACAGCTGCGTAAAGGGCCAGAAGAGAAGAGTTGTCTCCACTCTCCAGTGACCATGTGTGTCTGTAACTTTGCCACCGCGCCGAAAGGTGCCGGGGTCCCTTGAGTGAGCTGTCCATCATAGCGTGTAAAGGGCGGGAAGACGTTGCATAGCGCTAGTGTGTGTGCGGCGGGGCTTCTATGCGAGTTCACATGCCTCATGTTTAAACCAGGTCAGAGACCGATCAGAGCAACAGATGAGGAGAAAGAACCTCCTGGTCACAGGAACTACACGGCGATTGCGCTCGAGAAAGTCATGGATGCAAAGACCTCCATCAAGCATCACAGCTCATTTATGACAGTAGTTATGGGGAGAAAGCACACCTGCCCAGCCTCGACCGAGCTCACGAATTTTTGGGGCTGATTAATGCGTTACCGATTTTGAGCTTTAACTCGGGCCCATGCTGTAAGTGCTTCCTGTTGAGGTTTAATTTTTTTGACAGGAGCATCGTGCCAGAATGAATCCTGCCCAGCATATTTACCACGAAGATGCCACCGTTTTGTGCAATACCTCTACTCAACTGGAGTACTACTGGTTAATCACTGTCAGTAAGTGCTACCTCGTTGGGTAAATGTATAGTGCCGTTCCTACACTACAGCTGCATAAAGGGCCAGAAGAGAAGAGTTGTCTCCACTCTCCAGTGACCATGTGTGTCTGTAACTTTGCCACCGCGCCGAAAGGCGCCGGGGTCCCTTGAGTGAGCTGTCCATCATAGCGTGTAAAGGGCGGGAAGACGTTGCATAGCGCTAGTGTGTGTGTGGCGGGGCTTCTTCTATGCGAGTTCACATGCCTCTTGTTTAAGCCAGGTCAGAGACTGATCAGAGCAGCAGATGAGGAGAAAGAACCTCCTGGTCACAGGAACTACACGGGGATTGCGCTCGAGAAAGTCATGGATGCAAAGACCTCCATCAAGCATCACAGCCCATTTAAGACGGTAGATATGGGAAGAAAGAAAGCACACCTGCCCAGCCTCGACCGAGCTCATGATTTTTTGGGGCTGATTAATGCGTTACCGATTTTGAGCTTTAACTCGGTCCCATGCTGTAAGTGCTTCCTGTTGAGGTTTAATTTTTGTGACAGGAGCATCGTGCCAGAATGAATCCTGCCCAGCATTGCCATTTATCCACGAAGATGCCACCGTTTTGTGCAATACCTCTACTACTCATTCCGTTCCGCCGCGGATCGCGGAATTTCAGCATTTCCTCGTTCCACGCGGAACGCGGAAATGCCGAAATTCGCAAATTCCGTGAGCGGAACGGAATTTGCCGCCCACCCTTAATTTCCAAGAAGAAACTGGTAAAACAGTCTGGCGGGTTCATAGGTTCGCTGTTGGGCATAGCTATACCCCCAATTACAAGTATCCTCTTGAGGCAGTGATGGAGCATGCCTCAAAGATGTATTTGGTGCCTAGACAGCAGTTGGAACATTTGGGACCATCTACAGACAATGCCTGGGATATAAGGAAAAATGAGACTCTGAGGCTGGATGCTGAAATTAAAGACATTTTGAACTGGACTGATCTAAATCCGTACGACAAAGCAAACCTTTACACCACCACCCTAAAACATTTTTTGAACTTTTACAAGCAGTGGAATACAGAAAAAAATAAGCTAACTCTATATGCCTCAGACTCTGAACAACAATCAGCAGACCATGCAGCCCGCAGCAACCACAACAGCCGCCTCAAGGCCCCACACCAACCTCAGATAACTTTGTTGACAACCTTTTAAAAAATAATAGTCAACGGTACCGAGGGGCCGCACAGATGTTGATGAGTACGCTTGCAGCTTCTAAAGACCTAACAGCGTGGAATGAGCGGGGCGAAGTCCTCTACAGGGGGCAACCGATCCCTGGATCGCACATGTACGACCTAGTCAAAGGTCTCAAGCACCCCAAGTCCCTGACAAACCAAAATGCTCCTAGAGGTTGGGAGCAGTTTTTGCCTGCCTCTGCTAAACTCAATATCCCTTCGACACTCGTGGGTAATGGTGACCACAGGCACCTGCTTGAAAGTCTGAAGGGACCCATCCTGTCGTCACCACCAGCCTCAGGTGTTCCGCAACTATCCCCCTCTTGGACCACACCTGTTGCGACATCTGTACCTAGAAAACAAAACACTGGCCAAACCCCCCATGTGGATTACAGCCTAATGCTTCTCCAGACTTTTTGAACAATTGTACCCTGTACAGGTGTGTGTATAGTTATACACCGGCTGACAAGTGTGTCTGATTTTTTCTTCTTATAATTCTTTAGTACATTTGTCTCTGTAATACCTTTTCCTGCAAAAATGTTTGTAATAAAAACTTTTAACTTTTCATACTGTCTCGGTCATCTTTTAAAGCACTGTAATTATGTTGTGTGTGTCAGAATAAAAAGACGCAGTCTGTATTTATGTTTTAAAATTCCTTTATTTTAGACAATAGTCATTAAACATACAGCCGCTACACAACCTTACAATTTTGACATACGGCGTATTCCGTTTTAACAGGACGAACCATAGCACTGGTGTTTTCTTTTACATAATTCACAACTATATGGTCATTGTTAACAAGATCATTCGAAAATAGATTTAAAGCATTTCTAAACGTCATACCCTCTAACAATTTACTAATAAAATATATACAATGTTCACCGCATGTGATGGCTAACGAATCCTGGGCCCTCATCTTGTTATACTCCACCCTCGCAGCAGTTTTTTTCACATACTTGAATATGGGTTTTGTATTGATGCTGTGTTCGGGGTACTTTGCGGTGCTGTCAAACACTGTAATCTTGTCACTGTCCATAAACAGGGCTGCCCAATGTGTTCGGTCCTTGTAATGCGGATCTGTGTTAAAGACAAGGGTTCGGGGTCTTTCTGCCCCTATTTCAGCTGGTTACCCATCGCTAGGGAAAACACCTAAAAGTATTTCCTAGCGTGTTTGTGCCAGCTTAAGAACCCCCATATCTGCACAGTGTCTATTTCACAATGTTTTAAAGATAGTCAAACAGAATCTGTCTGGCGTGGTTGACCTGAATGACACTGTCGAATACAGAGAATACGACCATGTTCACATTCACAGGCAGGGGATTACTAAAACGTATTTCAGCTTTTAGATTTCCGTTTTTGACCAAGTTATAATGATTGTCGTCTTCCATGTCAGGGGTCAGATCAAATGCGAACAGTGTATATCCGGCCCCATAGCCTTCTCTTGACACGACTACCCCGCAGCCCCTTAGATGATTCCCTGTTATCGAAACCAGCCCTAGATATTCCCTGATAAAGTTGGAGGATCCAAAACTGGGTGTGTAGGGTTTTGCAGGAATCACAGAGCCCTCATGGACCAGCACAGCGTAGTTGATGTCGTAGTGCTTGAAATTGAAGGGGTTTGAGGTATAGACACCGCTAAAAGCTGTATTGTCCACAAACCCAAAGATAATAAGTTTGGGTAGTTGTCCCAGAAATAAATTCTGCTGCTGGGTTAGTCGGGTACCTGCAGGGATGCTGAATACCTTCAGAGCTACACTTTCCACCTCGTACTTGCCGTTTGATAGTTGCATCGTGTCGGCGTGAGCTAGTCTGACGTGCGGGGACACTTTCACTCTCTTTACAAACAGGCTCGCGGATAGTATGTCCAGCTTGTACTGATCCGCTTCCCCGCTGATGAGACAGAATGAATCCTTGTTGCGGGTAAACCTGATCTTAAGATCAATTCCATTGACGAGCAGTTTATCTTGGAAGAAGAGGTCTGAATGTAAGTGTCCCAGGAGGTCAAAGTGGCGACTGCCTTCGGCAAACCCTTCTCTTTTTACAAAACCCTGATTGTCACCATCCAGAGCCTTGTCTTCAAAGTGGGCGTACGTGTCCTTGTAGAAGAGTCCCGCTGAAAGCTGCGTGTCAAGGGCTTTGCTAATGTAATTTAGAATGCTCTCGAGGTAGGATCTGTAGGCGTACATGTTATCGCTCAGTGTGATGAGACGATTGCCCAGGGTGATGTCCACCTGATTAAACATGGTTGCTAGGGGGTAAGTGATCGTCGCCACTTTAGCGTCTGCTGCTATGTTGGAACCATCCGCTTTTACAATTTTACACATAAGATGCAGCATCGTGTTGTTGAGATCCAGATACAAATCCGTGGACCCCAACACAAAAAACTCAATAGGGGCCAATGGGGTCAAAGTGGCTAAAGGTGATACCTCCATGAAAAAGCTGTTTTCGATGCTGGTCTGCGTGGGATTTAGAGTAAACAAGTCTAACTCGGATTTGGCGCACTCGCCCGATGCAGAATGTACGAAGGCCATACTTTAATTTGTGTTGTTTTAGAAAATATTTACTTTAGAGATGTTTCTTTTCTTCTTCAAAGCTCTCTTCTGTCTTGGGGTTCTTCTTTTGTGAGCGCCTTTTGAAGAACTCCTCCTTTTTTTATAGGGGTCCGGTGGCCCCTTACGCCTCGAAGCGCGACGTTTCCTTTTAACACGTGTGCGGGGTCTGTATACCAGCCCCGCGCCTTCTTGTGGCTGCTTGTTCATGCGCTCTGTGACTGCTCATGTGACAGACCCAATCACCTCTTGGGCTACGTTCATAGCCGCAGCTTTAACATGGGGCTTTGCAATTTCATAACCTCTTCTCAAGATTGGCATAGCTCTTCTAAACAAACTACAGAAGAAACCTCCCAAGCTAGCCCCGTACATTACAGGGGACCCTTGAAAGTACGTTGGACCTCCATAGCCAGCCTGATTTCTGTAATAGTCCCTGTAAATAAATGGATCGCCGTATGTTTTCACGACTACCATGCTGTCTTCTTAATAGTCCCTGTCACGTCTCAGCCTTAAATGAAGCTTAGCAATAACTTTCCCGTATTTAAAGGCCACCGGCGCAGACTGGTCATCAAAGATCATAATTGAAATAGTGTCAAAATGGTTTTTAGAAACTACGACGGAGTCAGGCTTGTTAAATTGAATATGGACCATCGTATTATTTTTGACCTGCACATGGACCCATCTTAACAGCAGTGAATAACTATCCCCAATCTGCTGCGCCGCTACAATATTGCTATTCACGTAGAGTGTATAGAACCCTCCGTTAATATCAGGGCACGAGCGGTCGGGTTCAACAGGACTTCTCGCATGTTGCACTGTGCCTGAAACCCTTCTTAATTTACCAGAGCAGTTAAACGTTGTATTGCAGGGGCTTTAAGAAAGACCTACCTTCTACCATTATCTAGCATCAGATGAATATTCGTAAAGGTTTCAATGTTGGATATGGATTTGTTGATGGCATCGACAACACTTGTAACGGTTGGGTAGTATCCGTATGGGAAACCTGTGGGTATGCTCACAGGGTCCTGCTCACGCTTTATGTTAAATGTGGCTTCGTCCGGTGCAAATGTATTCCATGTTCTTGGGTATTGGATTTCTGTTAGGACTACTTCCCAATCCCCTTTCAGGTCCATGGGTTTAGCCATGTAATTAGAAATCTTGTTGTCGGGGAACATGTCCTTAGAAGCGTGGGACAGGAGTGTAATATAAAAGGGGACTGTCTCCATCTTATCTTGAGCTTTAGACCGTCCAAAACTCACACATTCTTCAGAGAGCTGGCCAACACCCAACTGTTAAATTTCTCTAGCTACACCCGCCATTTGACAAATGCCGGTCTGTTAGCCCCTCTACCTTTTTCTTTTCAGAACCTTTTCAACCCTATACACTCGGAGCGGTTCGTCGTGTACCATTTGTAACTCTTCCTTGTAAAAGACTCCAGACACCTCTTACCCAGGGTAGTCCTTTAACCTGTAAATATACAACCCCTCTTTAAGCTCCACACTTTCCACTATAAATATCTCATCGCTAAAAGTCTGCTGGTATCCCTTTGTAAACACACCTTTCAATTTTGAAATCCTAAAATGGTCCCCTTTTTAAAAAGAGGCTTCTTCACCATTGTAGCGAAATGG
Source organism: Calotriton arnoldi (assembly GCA_963921515.1). Taxonomy (NCBI): domain Eukaryota; kingdom Metazoa; phylum Chordata; class Amphibia; order Caudata; family Salamandridae; genus Calotriton; species Calotriton arnoldi. The sequence continues at coordinate 131,567 of CAWUFW010013341.1, forward strand.
CGACCATACACTGTTCTCCAGACATTTAACGAATTAGACGGTGTTACCTCGATGGGCGATGTTTTGATGGTTCGGTGATAACTGGCATTGTAAACATCTATAAAAGCCTGTAGAACATCAACGTATCTGTATGTGTTGTAGGCCATAAAGTATCTCCACATCTTAGACTTTAAAGTTCGGTTAAACCGCTCTACAACAGCTGCTTTTACTTCCGTGTGTGACACAAAATGTTGAACAGCATGCTACTTTAATAATTTCTGAAACGACTTGTTTAAGAATTCTTTCCCCGCATCTGTTTGTAGTTTTTGAGGGATTCGCCCCTTATCGAAGATGGCTTTGAAAGCTGCTGTGACGCTAGCCCCACTTTTATCGCTTAGCGCTTCTGAAAAGGCGTACTTGGACAACACATCTATGACGGCTAATATATAACGGGATCCGTTATTATGTTTTGCTATATCTTGAAGGCTGATTATGTCCGCCTGCCATTGATAATCTATTTGTGCATTAACAATTATAGGGCGCCTCTTAAAATGCCTTCTGGCTGGTTTGTGGACTGAATACGCCTCCTCCCCTGATAACCAGGTCTTCACCAGGTCTCTGTTTACCGGTTCATTTTCACCTACAGCCCTTCTATACAGAGCTTCGACGCTTCCAAAGCTACCAACCCCGCTTGTATCATAATAACGTTTTCTTAAACGGGCCGCAGACATGTTATCAGTCGCTACAGCCCTTGAAATGAAAGAATCTTGGTTTGTGTAAGTTCATTTTATTAATAATAAAGAATATTGGCAAAACATTAACAAAACAAATTTCACATTTTCATAGTATATAGGATAATGGCTTTGCACTTTTTACAGACATACTCACAATGGTTCTAGCAGAACCTTCCATACCAGCCTCTACAACAGTATGCAGGATATAATGCATAGCCACATGGCCCGTGACATTCTACGGTTTTGTTCTAAATACATGCATGTATATAATGATACATATTAACTTATTTTATTCTAAAACAGTCTTCGGGGGCTAAAGCACCTGTTCTTCTATTTCTTAAATACATATTACACATACGCCTTTCTACAAGCCTTTCTATCATCTTTCTATCAAAGCACGTATACAGCCCCGGCATACCCTGTAGTTTTGAGCTTGGTTCACTGGTGTATCGGATCTCATTGAGTGCCATTGACAAGGTGTTCAGCATATCAGGGTGGACATATTTCTTTTCAGCGGGCAACCCATACACAACCCTTAGCAGTTTATACACCTTGTATGGGTCTAACATACTACAAATATAACGGATTGTTCTTGCTCTGTATGAGTCACTTAGGCATTCGTGCGCAGCCTGCTGAGGATCCTTCATTTGATGGCTGTAACAAAGGCTGTAATAGTCACGTTTGACACATGCTAGTACAACTGCTGCAGCAAAACCTTTAACAGACAACACAGCGTCTTGGTGTACCGCTGGAGTTTCCTTTTCACATGCGCAGCTCCTAGATGCACAGACACAATTCCTGTGGCCATCGTTGTTTTGGCATGTGGAACTTTCAGTCTGCTTTGAACACCACAGACAATAGAAATTTACGTCATTCACTTTTGACGGCTGTCCCTCGGCACCTGTTCTTTTTGGGGTTGTTTTCTACAGTTCAAAAGAAGAAAGAGAGACAACCCATTAGTTAAAAAATAAAATACACCATTATGCATGTTAACTGTCTATAACGTTTTTACTAACCTCAGCATTTTCATAGCCCTCAGCTGTGCCCCTGAAGTCTTGAGAGTCACAGATGTCCATCGATACCCCACAGTCTTCGGAGCTTGTACCAGGCTGTGCATGACAACTGTCTCTTGAACTGCTTCCTCCATAGAAGGCATATCATCATCAATCAATCAATCAATCATGGGTTTATAAAGCGTGCTACTCACCCGTGAGCGTCTCAAGGCGATGGGGGGGAGGGGTGCAACTCCAGGTCAGTCGAAGAGCCAGGTCTTGAGGCTCTTCCTGAAGGTGTGCAGAGTGGGGGCGCATCTGATGTTGACTGGGAGCTCGTTCCAGGTCTCTGCTGTGACGTAGGAGAAGGCTCTTCCGCCTGCTCTGGTTCTGCGGATGCGTGGGGTCTCTGCCAGGGCAAGGTCGGCGGAGTGGAGGTTCCTTTTGGGTACATGGAAGGAGACTCTTTCGTTGAGGTATTTGGGTCCGATGTTGTGGAGGGATTTGTAGGCGTGGGTGAGTAGCTTGAAGGTCACTCTCTTCTCGATGGGGAGCCAGTGGAGGTATCGTAGGTGCTGGGTCATGTGCTTGTGTCGTGGGATTCCGAGGACGAGTCTGGCTGAGGTGTTCTGGATGGTTTGGAGCTTGAGTAGCAGGGTTTTGTTGATTCTGGCGTAGAGGGCGTTGCCGTAGTCCAGTCTGCTGGTTATGAGTGGGTGGGTGACGGTCTTTCTGCATTCGGGGGGGAACACTTGAAGGTCTTGCGGAGGATGCGGAGGGAGTTGAAGGAGGTGGAGGCGATGGCTTTGATCTGGCGGGTCAAGGTGTGAGAGGAGTCTAGAATGATGCCGAGGTTCCAGGTGTGGTCCATCGGGGTGGGTGGGTTTATGAGGGCAGGGGGCCACCAGGAGCTGTCCCATGCAGTGGGGGAGGGTCTGAGGACGAGGACCTCTGTCTTCTCCGAGTTCAGTTTTAGGCAGCTGTCGCTCATCCAGGCTGCGACATCTTTCATTCCTTCTTGGAAGCTGCGTCTGGTGTCTTCGGGGTTCTTTGTGAGAGAGAGGTTGAGCTGGGTGTCGTCGGCGTAAGATACTATGCTGAGCCCATGCTGTCTGACGATGGCGGCGAGGGGGCCATGTAGATGTTGAAGAGAGTGGGGCTGAGCGAGGATCCTTGGGGTACTCCACAGTTGATCTCTGTAGGTTCGGTGAGGAAGGGAGGGAGTCTGATCCTTTGGGTTCTGCTGGAGAGAAAGGAGCAGATCAACTCGAGGGTGGTTCCTCGTATACCGGCGTTGTGGAGTCTGGCTGCAAGAGTGCGGTGTGAGACGGTGTCGAAGGCTGCGGAGATTTCTAGTAGGATGAGGGCTGCAGTGTGGCCCTGGTTGAGTAGCATGCGGACGTCCTCGGTGGCGGCAAGGAGGGCGGTCTCAGTGCTATGGTTGCTGCGAAATCCAGACTGGGAGGAGTCGAGGATGGCGTTTTCTTCGATGAAGGTGGTCTGTTGGTGACTTTGGCTGCGAAGGGAAGGAGAGAGAAGGGCCTGTAGTTTTTCAGGTCCATCGGGTTGGCCGAGGGTTTCTTGAGGAGGGGCTTGATCTCTGCCCGCTTCCAGTCATTGGGGAAGATGCCGGATTCGAGGGAGGCATTGATGTTCCGGCCTAGTTCAGGTGCTATGGAGGCGGCGGCTCTGTGGTAGATATGCGGTGGGCAGGGGTCTGTGGGGGCTCCTGAGTGGGTGTTCTTCATGGTCGTGGCGGTGTCTTCAGTGGTGGCAGGTTTCCAAGTGGTGATGGTCGGCTGGTCGACGGTGGTGGAGAGGGGGTAGTGTCCGGAGTCTGTTCGCTGAAGTTGTCGTAGAGGGCCTTGATTTTCAGGTGGAAGTAGGAGCTGAGCTTGTTGCAGAGGTCCTGAGATGGTGAAGACGTCCGTGGCTTCGCTGGGGGGTTTGTTGAACTGCTGTATGACGTTGAAGAGTTCTTTTGCATTACTTGCGTTGTTGTGGATTTTGTTCTTGATAAAGGTCCGCTTGGTGGCTCTTTTGCGCTGGTGGTATTCATTCATGGCGTTCCTGTAGTTGTTCTGGTCTTCAGTGGTTTTCCTGTTCCGCTAGAGTTTCTCGAGGCATCTGCAGGAGCGCCTGGCTTCTTGGAGGTCGGTGGTGAACCAGGCGGCCTTCAGGGGCGTTGTTTGACGGGGTGGCGGAGGGGTGCGAGCTTGTCAGCGCAGCCGGCGGTGTAGTTCTTTGGCTGCGAAGTTGCCGTCGGTCGTGGCGGAGGGGGGGTCATAGACGGGTGAGTTAGGGGTGCTATAGCTTCTTCACCCGTTTCCATTTAGAAGAAGTTGCCTCCAGCAGGCCCTTCACCGCTAGTACAGCCCTGACTGTTGCTGCTATCGACCTTAATCGGTGACACCAGGTGAGGCCTGTCCTTGAGACTGAGCACAAGCCAGGGTCAAAACCAGTAACGTTGCAGCCCATATCTTTAGCTTTCTGTTGAGCATTCTCGTCCACGCTCTCTGGTGATATGCTCCAATTATAATCATGGAGCGTGGTGTATCCACCCTTCAGTGGGATCCATTTGATGATTGGGCTGTATTTCTTCATATTGAAAAGTTCCTCTTTCTGTATTCAGGCTTCTGGTTGTTGTACATGGCTCTTAAGGATGCCTTATATGTATTCTAAGCAACCCCTAAAAGAGGCGTACACCTCTACATCACAACTTGGACACATGGCATGATAGGATTCTGGTTCGCTGGGGTCTCCAAAACAGACCACCCCTGTGGCATCCCACCCCCTTTGGGACCAGTGGTCACCTACATCATTTACGGGCGTGGCACCTGTCACTTTTAGTTCATTTCTAGGGCGTGCCACCTGTCACTTTTAGTTCATTTCTAGGGCGTGGCACCTGTCACTTTTAGTTCATTTCTAGGGCGTGGCACCTGTCACTTTTAGTTTATTTCTAGGGCGTGGAACCTGTCACTTTTAGTTTGATGAGGAATGGTATCCCGATTTACTACTCCTGTACTTCTCCTTTAAACATGGTTAAATCACCTTATTCTTGATTATCTCATTCAACTTGCCTTTAAGGCCCTAGTATTTGGTGTAGAAAATTCATCCAGGGACTGGAAGGTAAATGTCTCTTGTGGACTACAGCCCCTATTGTATTAGTCACTAAGGTGATAGTTCAAACATGGCTTCAAGCCTACACTGTGCAGTCTGACTGATGCAGTGTAAAACATGTGGAGAGCCCTGTCAAAATAACCCCTTTTGACAGGCAAAGACTTCCATTTTAAAAATTAGTAGATCACCCCTAAGTAGACTTGTAGCCCACACGACTATGGGCTTGGTATGTAAATTTGGGACAGGTAGAACAATAATATTACCATATCCCTACAGTGACAAGTTCTAAAAAGCTATTTTAACCATGGGAGGCCTAGCGGTCCTATGCAGAAAAACAGAGAACAGATTGAACTATTAATACTGCTAACTTGGGGACAGGACCAACTAGAAAATTATTTAAATCACAATTTTTAATAGTTATTAAAAGTCCAATTCAATGCTGAAGCCAGATTGTTTCAATACATATTAAAGAAAAGTAACTTTTAGAAAAATACCTTAACCCTGCCTGAAGCGCCTAGAGACTAATTTACATTAACTCTCCAGCAAATCCCAGCCTTTACTTGGCATGAATGAGGTATGAATGAGGTGTGACATTTCTCCCAGGAGCAACACAATAGGTCAGTTTGAATGCCAGGTCAACCTGAATGGGCAGGAATGTCTCCCCTAGGCTCTGCAGAATAATTAGGGTGGGGGTGGGGGCTGTGGGCATCATGTTGACACAACAGTGTAAAATCCTATCTTACAGGTCAGTCTGAAGCACATGTAAAACCTTTGCACTCTGAAAAGGGATCAAACAGGACAAGCTAAACATTATTGTTTATCTCCTGTCTTGGCACTGATGGCCCCTGCTTTGTTTCACTAGAATCAGTCTCCTAGTTTGTTTGTCATGCTGGATGTTAGTGTTAGATGCGGGAAGAAACTAGTAATTTCCCTATGACACTCTCATACACACTCCCAGTCCTGTTAGTCACAGCTTAGTGTGATTGAAGACTTTTGCCATCTTGAAAATCCCCTAGCACATTACATTTTGGTCATGTTTACAGTAAGGCAAAGAGGAACTACTGAACAAGTGGGTAGGATTGCCCCTGGGAACTTTTACCTCATGGGTAAGGGCGTGACCAGAGTCAGCCTCACCCAGTAGCTGGTGCCAGTCATAAATGTGGCACCCCAAGGTGCCATCCTCAAACAATTTTTGGACCTGTTGAAGAATAGTAGAGGACTGGAGCTTCTGTCTGTGACCGGAGAAGAGTTCTGAAGGACTGCAACTCCTCCCCCTTATACCCAAGAAAAAGGACGTGAACTCCAAGGGTCAATTGGTTGAACTCCTGTGTGGCTACAGGGAACAACAAGTGTCAACGGGCCAAGCCTTTTTTCTAAAGTGCCTAGTTGACCAGTGGCAACTGGACTTTGACTGAACTTTTCCTATTGAACTCTGCCCTAAGAGTCTGTAAATTTCCTCCCCTGATTTCCTGGGGGCTTTATATGTGAACTCTTGTGGTTGTTTGGTGACTGGGAAGATCTTTCAAAGTTTTTGACGGAAAAGTAACAAAGTTGGGACTTAGAAACCAATTTGAACTTTTTTACTTCCATAATCTCACCGGGAACAATTTGCTTGTTTTATCCAGCCATGGCTCCATTGTGGTTGGTCTCAAGTCACTCCTAGGTCCCAGTCTACCACTTACATGGACTTTCATTGGCACTTTGCACTTTATTCACACTATTTCTGCTCTAACCTTTAATGATTCACATCTGGGGCTCCCTTATTGGGAATTTGTTATTTTGGTGTCATTTTATTTAATACATTGTATTCTATTTTTGTAATTCAGTTTATTGCCTGCCTGATAGTCTGTTTTGGTACTGAAAGGGGCCATGTTAATTTGTTCAGGGCATTTCTAGAGACACACTCTGAAGAATCTTTTTGCAGCATGGAAGTGTAAAGGGGAGAACATCAGCAATGCACCTTCAATTTCATAGCATCACTCCCTGATATATAATACCAAAGGGGCAATTGAGTAAGGTTGGTTAATTTATTTCAAAGCCAAAAATAACTGAACATAGATACACCTCAACACAAGGGTTTAAAAATACAAAGGAATTAGAATGAAGCCAAATCTAAGCACCCAGTTCAAAAGATGCAGCATAAATAAAACTATTAGTTCAAGAAGGAGAATGGCAAAAATAAAGACGCATGAGTTCAAATTTCCCTGCATCGAGGTTTAATGAATTAAAAGCATTAAATCTATCCCTACTCTATCACTAAGATGACATGCTATATGAGCATTTCAAATCAGGAGGAAAGGTGTCAGTGCGTGGAGTCTTCCTAAGAAGTTTCTCCACCATCAAATGGATCAAGCAGCATACAGCCACTATCGCAAGAGAAAGATCTTGTTTTGAGATGCTGCCACTCCGAAGGCAAGAAAGAAGTAGGGCCCTTTTCCTAATTTCAACACTCATTTATCCACAGGTAGATTTCCCATAATGCACAGCTTGCACGTATTCCACAATAGGTTCATTCATGAGCATACATTTCCATGATGTTCTCCATGTACATCCTTTGCAACAATTCATCCTTGATTCCCATGCCTTCTCCCATGTGAAACCAACTTCATTCTTTATCACCTCCAAGCCATGTAACTGTAACTTCTTCTCTCCTTTTTGGGTAGCTGCAAAAACAATGACATTACTTTGTCCACATGAATGCTTCTCCAGCTGCAATACAAAACGGTAAATAGTCTAAATATCAAGGGGCATATCTACAAGGGCTTTATCTCCCGCTTTTGGCTTTTAAAGCCAAAAAATCGGAGATAAAACTATCGCCCTATTAACAAGAGGGTGCAAACATGCATAATCGCATGTTAGCACCCTTTCTCCTAACGCCTCCCTTTGCATCTCTAATGAGATGCAAAGTGGGCGTTACTGGGCGTACCCCGGATGGTCTACCTTGCAAATATCGCTGATGTTCACATCGCGATATTTACAAGGCAGCCCATAGGATTTTAGCATACGTTAGATTTTGGCGAAAACGGCCGTTTCGCCAAAATCTAACGTCTGCTAAAATCCTGACTTACCTATGTTTGACATAGGGGTGGATTATGCTGATACGACCACAGGGTCGTATCAGCAGAAGTATCGCCGCTTTGCAGGGAACATCGCTGGAAAACCAGCGATGCTCCCTGCAAAACGGCGATTTCTCGCTATCGCTGGATTTCTTATCGCCGTTGTGAAAAGCGTTGTTAATACAGCGCTATCACGGCGATGAAATCCAGCGATAGGATAAACATCGCTAAACGCGCTTAGCGATGTTTATCTATAATCGTTGTTGATATGCCCCAAGTCTTTTATGTCAACTTGCACTAATATCGAGTGCAGAATATCGTGATCCAAAATATCGACTGTCAGAATATCGTGGTCAAGAATATCGAGTCTAAGGTAAGTAATATCTTTTTAACAATATCGAAGTCATTAATATTGTTTTAAAAAATATCGACGTCATTAATATCGTTTGCAAAAATATAGTTGTTAAAATTATCTTTTTTTGTTAGTGTTAGGTATTTTAGTATGTATTTTAAATGTATGTGTTCTATTTTTTTGTCTAAGTATTGCATTTGTTTTTTAATATATGGGTTACATTTTTAGAAGTTATTAATTTTATTTTAATTACATTTTGCGTTTTAGTTCCGTAGCGGGTTGTGGGATTATAGGGGAATAGGGTGGGAAGTAATTTAATTATAATTAATTTATTCATAATTTTAGAAGTTATTAATTTTATTTTAATTACATTTTGCGTTTTAGTTCCGTAGCGGGTTGTGGGTTTATAGGGGAATAGGGTGGGAAGTAATTTAATTGTAATTAATTTATTAATAATTTTTAGAAGTTATTAATTTTATTTTAATTAAATTTTGCGTTTTAGTTCCGGAGCGGGTTGTGGGTTTATTGGGGAATAGGGTGGGAAGTAATATAATTATAATTAATTTATTAAATTTTTTAATTAATTAATATTTATGTATTTAATATTTTATATTGTTAATTGTGGGAAGTGATTTATTATTAATTATTTATTAATTGGTTGTTAATTATTAATAATTAATTGGTAATTATGTTAATTGTGTCATTTTTTAGGAGTGGGTTGTGGGTTGATAGGGAGTAGGGTGGGAAGTAATTTAATTATAATAAATTTTTAATAATTTTTATTAATTAATATTTATGTATTTAATATTTTATATTGTTAATTGTGGAAAGTGATTTATTAATAATTATTTATTAATGTGTTGTTAATTATTATTAATTAATTGGTAATTATGTTAATTATGTCATTTTTTAGGAGTGCGTTGTGGGTTGATAGGGAGTAGGGTGGGAAGTAATTTCATTTTAATACATTTTTAAATATTTATAATATAATATTTATTTAATGTTCTTTTATAGTGTTAATTGTGTGAATTAATTTATTATTAATTGTTTTTATTTTGCTTGTTAGTTGTTATTAAATAATTAATTACTTGTTAATAAATTATGCTAATTGTGTCATGTTTTACGACATTGATGGTGTCATTTATAGGGGAATATGGTGGGAGGTAAAATATTTATAATTAATTAATTATTTGTTAATTAATGCTAATTAATTAATTAAATATTAAATATACTAATTGTGGAATAATTTTGATGTGTGAGTTGTGGCGTTTATAGTTGTAAATGTTGGGAAGAATTTTTTTTTAAATTATTTAATGATTTGCTGTTAATTGTTAATAATTTATTAATGTAAAATTTGTTATGGAAATTGTGCAAATATTTTTAGGTGTGTGTTTTTGTGTTTATTGGGGTAGAGGGTTGAAAGTAATATTCATATTCATTTATTAATTGATAAACATTGTTAGTAATTGTTTTGTTTTTATTTTGTTTGGGGATTTAGGTTCAATAGCTGTAATGTTTTGTTTTATCCCCTCCGCTATCCAACACTTTCCCTACTGTTGCAATCATTGGAGTGGGAATAGTAATATATTCCCTCCGCTATCTAACACTTTCCCTACTGTTGCGCTCCCTGGAGTGGGAATAGTAAATTATTCCCTCTGCTATCCAACACTTTCCCTACTGTTGCACTCGCTGGAGTGGGAATAGTAATTTTATCCACTACGCTATCCAACACTTTCCCTACTGTTGCACTCATTGGAGTGGGAATAGTAAATTATTCCCCTCCGCTATCCAACACTTTTTACCCCTACGCTATCCAACACTTTCTCTAACGTTGTATTCATTGGAGTGGGAATAGTAATTTTTACCACTCCGCTATCCAACACTTTCCCTACTGTTGCACTCAATGGAGTGGGAATAGTAATTTTATCCACTACGCTATCCAACACTTTCCCTACTGTTGCAATCATTGGAGTGGGAATAGTAAATTATTCCCCTCCACTATCCAACACTTTCCCTACTGTTGCACTCATTGGAGTGGGAATAGTAAATTATTCCCCTCTGCTATCCAACACTTTCCCTACTGTTGCACTCGCTGGAGTGGGAATAGTAATTTTTATGTCTCCGCTATCCAACACTTTCCCTACTGTTGCACTCATTGGAGTGGGAATAGTAAATTATTCCCCTCCGCTATCCAACACCTTCCCTACTGTTGCATTCATTGGAGTGTGAATAGTAAATTATTCCCCTCCGCTATCCAATACTTTCCCTACTGTTGCACTCACCGGAGTGAGAATAGTAATTTTGACCCCTATGCTATCCAACACTTTTGCTACTGTTGCACTCGCTGGAGTGGGAATAGTAATTTTTACCCCTCCGCTATCCAACACTTTTCCTACTGGTGCACTCCCTGGAGTGTGAATAGTAATGTTATCCCCTACGCTATCCAACACTTTCCCTACTGTTGCACTCATTGGAGTGGGAATTGTAATTTTTACCCCTACGCTATCCAACACTTTCCCTGCTGTTGCATTCATTGGAGTGGGAATAGCAAATTATTCCCCTACGTTATCCAACATTTTCCCTACTGTTGCACAAGCTGGAGTGGGAATAGTAATGTATTCACCTCCGCTATCCAACACTTTCTCTACTGTTGCACTCAATGTAGTGTGAAATGTAGTTTTAAAAAATAATAAATATTTTAATATTTTAATTTATAATAAATATATATATATATTTTTTTTATTTTACAGGTGTATGTATATATATATATATATATTTATAATTTTTAATATATTTCTAACATTTTATAATTTATTAAAATAATTATTTCTTAATTATTATTAAGTAAATATATATATTACATTTTATATATGTATGTTTAATTTATTTAGGACCCGTTGGTTTTTAAGAATAACCTGAAAACGTTTCTTTTTGTCTAATGCCAGCCTTCCACTCCTCTTGGTTTCGCGCCGGACACTCTTGAGTATCTGTGCGTGTTATAAAAAAAATAAAATAACATAACATTTATTACTTATAATTGTTAAAATTTTCTAATAATTCTAAATACGTTTTTTCAAGTTATATGTATTATTTAATTTATTTTACATTATTTTTTATACATTTAAAAAACTATATTTTGTACTTCGATATTTTTATCAAAGATATATTTTTTCCGATATTTTAGTACTTACCATTATGAAGATAGGATGTCGATATTTTTGACATCGATATTTATGTTCCGATATTTTGGGAACACGATATACTGTCACTCGATATTTTGTCAGTGATCCATACAAAACATGGGAAAGAAGAGCTTCCTCAGTGCACATAAAATTCAGAACATTAATCCTAAAGCAAGAGTTTATCAAGGGCTTGCATTTCAGGCCTACAGCTTTGGCTAACATAAGAACGACACTTAAGCATTACGAATTTGTATAACTATTATTGCATTTCGACTAATACATTTACCTACTTATGGAAAGCATTATCATTATTAAACACATTTAGTACATGAGTAGTGTCGGACTTCACAACACGAGTTCTGCATGTTAACATTTCCTTATAGTTACATTCATTTCCTACGTTAATTGTTCATGCTACTTGTCAATAACCTAAAATATGTCATGTAGTTACATTAATACATTTCACAATTCTAACACCTCATGTTTACGCAATACAGAATTATATGCAGGTGCGATCTACACGTGATTATGATGCACCCCTACAGAAATGAAATGAGACTTCTGCTCCATCAGTTCCCCCTCTAATGACGTTGAGTCATCACCATAATCTTCAAAACCCCTTGCAGAGTAGACCGATCTAAACAGAGCTGGCAGCCAACCTTCTCTGCCTGAACTCCTCCATTTGCTTCAAATTCCCATATTAACTGTCCTGCAGTATGTCCATCCTTCTTTCCCTTTCCCTTAAGGAGTTCTCCAGCTGCCTTGCTTTGTGAGATTTATATGCCCTTATCATCCCAACAAAGACAATGATACAGATTATAACAATCATTATCGGTTTTAGGATGTATCCAAAGATTCCACTTCCCAGATTTTTAAACCATTTTTCAACTGCACCAAATCCTTTTCCAACCTTATCCCAAACTCCTTTAGCTGCCAAATCCTGTATTTCATGATGTATATCAGTGATATTACTAATATATCCCTCTCCGATCTCTACTTCTATCAGGGATATAAGTACAACACTGTTGGACCTTCAGCATCCGACAGACTCCGTCCTCTTTTGTAAGTAGCACATCTAATGCAAGATGGTTCTGCATCACCATTGCCCTTATTGAGACCATCTCCCAATCAATGAGTATTAAAGACTGTGCAGTGTTAAAGTGTTAACAGATAACTTATCCACTATAGTAGACAGCCTTCTAATCTTGACATCATGCAACACTACTCCCAAACTAGGTATTATTGCTCCAAATATATCTCCCACAACACCTCTCGAACTCAGTCCATGTTTTTCCTTGTTGCTCAATCTCCCCTCAGAGCTCTCCAAATCATCTACATGGTATATTTTCAGAAACACAACCGCCAAATACTATTTGCTCGGCAACCGAAAATATGCATTCTTGCCACACACAAAATATGCTCCCAGTACCATTCAAACTGATTCTTGCAAAAACATCTTCCAAGGACCATTGACCAAGAAGATATGACCATATACACTCTGTCCCACAAATAGTGAATTGTAACCACTCTCACCTTGTCGTATGCAAAGCTTGCCTTGCTGTTGTGAATCCAAAGCTATCAGACCAGAACTTCCTTATGCTTAAGAGCTAAATCCTCCTCAGTCCAATCAGAATCCTTGTCCTTGTTATCGACATTGTTAACTAATCCCCTATGTCTATCTTCTACCTGATCTATACATTTATTTTCTATATCTGTTAGTATGCAAGTTCAGTTATGTCTATGCACACAAGCAGTGTCTAACATTACAGTTGGTGCAAAATAATTTTCCATTCTTTCTACTCTCCCTTGGGCATCATACATATTCAGATGTTTATATACAGGTATGTCTGAAAGTACCACATCATAATTTGAGAAGTAGTACTCATAATGACCCTTTCCATAGACCATACTAAAGAGTAAACTACAACTAATGTCATACGTCAAGGGTAAGTGATGGTAAGTGATTCCCTCTTCAACTGATGGGGGTAATTGCATGCACACATAACAATCTCTAACTTCCATAGTGTCAACGTACTCATACAGCAACTGAGCATAAGCATTTAATGTATAATATTCCTTGGACAGGTCTACATGAAGGAAGTGACTAGTTTGCTCTATTGAGTCTTTCTCAGATCTTAGTCTACCCTCCTTTGAGACAGCAGTAGTAGGTGTGGCTGTCCCATGCACCCCCACCCCATTCTCTTCACTTTCTGGTGAACTTAAAACTGACTCTATGATGACTACAGCTATTACTACAATCACCCCAATAATAAGTGCCCCTACAATACATGTGTGTCTACGATTCGAATTTTCAGACTCCATTTTAGAATAGCTCGGATCACAGTTAAAAGAGAGGAATAACACACAGAGTCTCTTTTCTTCTCCTCTCTCCACGTATGACAAAGTTCTTGAGCAACTTTTGAAATCTTGGAAAGTTCTTTTGCGACAGTCTCTGTTTTTACAGGGTTATTGAGGGTAACAGTGAGACTATAATGGCATACACAGAGACAACAAAGGGAAGGTGGGGGTCAGGTGCAGCAAGCTGACCACACAGGGCAGATGGGAGGGGATGTGGCAACACAGGAGACTATACATGTCAAACAGGAGGGTTAGTAGCAACACAGCAGCCAAGGTGAACAAGATGGAGGGAGCAGGGGCATACACAAAAGACCATGGAGGACAGAAGGGAGGGGTACAGGGTGTACACAGACAAAAGAGGGCAGCAGAAAGGACTTCACAACAGACCCAGCAGGGCAGACAGAAGGAGCAGTTGCAGCACAACAGAGCATGGAGGGCAGAAGGGAGAAGAAGCAAATGGACCAATAAGGACAGGTGGGAGGGGATAGGGGCATGGAACTTGGACAGGCAGGGTGGAGGTGGCTGGGACAGGCAGCAGCCATTCGACTATGCTAGGCGGGTGGGAGGGACAGTGGCAGCTCAATAGAACACTCAGGGCAGATAGAAGGGTGGCAGGTCCAAGGAATATGGTGGGCAAAAGGAGGGAGCAGGGGCAAGAGAAAGGAGAGTAGGGACAGCAAGCTAAGCACAGAGGCTAAGCAGGAAAACAATGATGCTGCATTGAATTGGGGAACAGAGGGCAGGAGAAGTGGACAGGGACATCGAGCTCAATGGAAGGCAGTGGCAGCACATCAGACCATGCAGGGCCGGAGGAAGGGGCTCGGACAACAGAGGGTAGGGAGGTAGTGAATGGGGCAGCAAGTGAACTCTTTAGGGCAGGCAGGAAGGGCAGTGGCAGAACAACATCGACACACAGCTGTAATGAGAGAGCAGGGTCATAGACATGGACAACGGATGACAAGGAGGAGGGGGCAGGAGCAGCAAGCTTGGCTGGGGGCAGCACAATACCAGGCTAGGCCCTGCGTCCAACCCCACCCCACTGTGCATTGCGATGGCATCTTACTTTACGTTAAAACAAAACTTCGATATTCACCGAAAAAGACAAAGGTTACAGGGACATTATAGTTAGGAAATAGAATTGAAAAAACCTTAGAAATTCACTGAAAAAACCAAAGGTTACAGGGACATTATAATTAGGCTCAGATTTCACTTGTACAAAACCAGTGAAATTCAGCAGTTATAGATAACTTGTGTCCGCGCAATGCGCTGCTTATGAACTCATATATTACATCACTCATGACATGGTCAGTGACATCACTCATGACATCACTTGTGACATTTCAAATGACATCACTGATTACATCATTGACATAATCACCAACTAACCCACTCATACCCCCATAGAACCTTTCATATACCCACTCCCACTCCCACACAATGATTCACAAACCCATTTGAAGACTTACACACCCACTCACTGATTCATAGATCTACACATAAATCTACTCATTGGCCCATAAAGCCACTCATACACCCACATACTCACTAATACAGCCACTGGCATATCCACTCCTATACCCATACATCCCTTCACACACTGAGTCAGTCACCCATAGAGCTACTCACACACCTACTCACTCATCTATACAGTCAATCACACAGCTGCTTACTCACCCATACAGTTACACATACACCGACTTACTTACTCATACATATACTAACATGTACTCACTCACCTATACAGTCACAGTCACTGACACAAGCACACACTCACCCATACAGACACTCTCACATTTACTCACTCAGCCATACAGTCACTCATACAGCTCATCAATCACCTATACTGCCTTTATCATACCCAGCTACTCACCCATATACCACTAACACATCCACTCACTCACCCACACAGCCATACACACACTCAGTCACCCATATAGCCTTTCACACCACACACTCACTAGCCCATATAGCCACTCACTCATGCATCTATACAGGCAGTCAAACACCCCTTCACCCACCCACACAGAACCTCATATAGGTACTCAGACAACCAATCAATCACCCATACAGTCACTCACTTACCCACTCTCAGACCCATAAAGCCACTTAGACACCAACTGACAGACTGTTATAAACATTCACACAGTCTCTCACCCATACATTCACTGAGACACCTAATCACTCACTTATATAGTCAGTCATGCACCCACAGAATCATCCATACCGTGGTATATATATTTAACACCCATACACTTTTTAAAAACACTCACAGTCGCTGGATGATGTAATCAGTGATGTCATTTGAGATGTCATCAGTGATGTCATCAGTGATCTCACTGACCACTCACTTGAAAGAAGTATGTATATAGTAATATGTCTAGGCAATGTTACGTTTGGATGTGTTGCTGGCCATTGAATGCCTGCTTTTGTTTTTGACGTGTCAGCGGGGATCGCAACGTCATCGCGAAGATCCCCAAAAACTAAAGAGAAAAAACACTTTAGAAAACACTTCACAATATTTTGGGTAGTAGGTGGCTCTGACAAGAGCCATTGTGTTGGTTGTGTTTATATGGCTGCTACTCATAAGACTGGATGCAGAGTTTCAGGTTACTTAGAAACACCCTATTGCCTTCATCTGTAAAGTGCACTCCATCATTTCTATAGATTCCATGCATAGTCAAAATGCAGATTGTTGTTATAGATACAGCCCATACGATGGTCTCTAAGGAATACAGAAACAGTTTTATTAACAAGTTTCCTGGCTTTGTCAATCTGTGGACAGAATTTATTTGACCACTTCCATTTCTGTCTTTGGCATATATTAGAGTACACAAAGACAGTGTGAGGGAAAAGCTGCATCAGTTCTGCAAAGGTTTCCTTCATTAGGATTTCCAGCCCTACCCCAGTCAATGTGCCTAGGTTGTTGCCACCACAGTGCACAATCATGAGGTGAGGAGTTTGGGAATCCACAATGGATTTAACCAAAGCCAGCAACTGATAAAACATTAACCCTCTCTGGCCAAACCAATTAATCTGCACAATTGGCAAACCCAAGTCCCTGTCAATACCTCTCTTTTTTGCAGCCTCTTTAGCCCAATATAGATGTGGCCCACAGTCCATACTCTAAGCATTTTGACGTGAAGGAGCAATAGTAGTCAGGAGAAGGCTGGTAGTCAATGAGGTAGTTTTACAAAGGAAAAAAAATTAAAATGGAGGTTAAAAAAATAAATATATATATATATATATGGGTCGGGCTTTTGCAGAGAAAAATTTGTTGGATTTGAGTTAAGGAAGCCTGACTTGCCCACATTTCATCAAGCAATTATGGTATGGAATGCCCAACCTTTTATTTATCTTGAAAGACGTGCGTGGCAAGGGAATGCAAAGGGACACTTGTTCTTCTGCTGATGATCTCTGCAGTTGTTGGGGGTACATTTATGGACACAGTAATGACGGCAAAAATACGAGCAAATATGTTGCTGCTTTGAAGAGACCCAAATGTTTGTATAAAACTGCAAGGTCCCCGGAATTGAATAGAACGAATGGGAGAAGGATTTGCAGTAGTGAACAGAAATGGGAACTGAAAGACTTTCAAAGTGCATGCTGGGAAATGTAGTAGACAAGGACTACGTTGTAATGATACGGATGTGTCTGGGCATATAAAGAGACGTTACTACGCCACATATTCAAAGATGGCTCACCTGTGAACAAGGCTATATACTAGCCGAATTGCGTCAAGAAAAAGATTTGAAATTAGCCCTCATTTTGGTGTTTGGAATAAACGCACGATACTGCAGCAGTCTGGTGTGCGGCGCTCTTCTTTGATGGTAGAGTTAGAAGGTTTTTGGGAATACAGATGGGGCGCTCCATCCCCATGTGCAGAGGCCGCCCTGCACGGGTCGTGCTTTTGCGGAGAAAAATCTGTTGTATATATATATATATATATATATATATATATATATATATATATATATATATATATATATATATGTATATATATATATATATATATATCCAAATGGGTCTCTTCGCTCAGAATCAACCAGAGGGACACAGCAGGGGCCAAGGAAATTCTTTAATTGCAGCAAATTGGCATGACGTGTTTCGGAGAGTGTGCCTTTATCAAATGCCTATGACACCGGCAGTTCACACCAATCACATCTTTAAATGTTGTAATGTTCACCCATTGGTGGCAGTTCAGCTGGGCCGGATTAATGTTGAGAACTACACTGCAGCCTACGTCGGTAAACTACAGATCCCAGCAAGCACCATGACGGCCCACTGGGTAAGTCTCTCACATCGGTCACTTTAATACTCATAGTGAGTGCTGCAAATTGGGTTCCTGTAAAGCGTTGTTTTGTGTGCAGGTGGATTCAAATCCGATGTTACTGCCTCAACAAATCTCCTCCTTGGCCCCCAAACGTCCAGCCGCAAATGCCCAAGTCCTGAACAACTGGGAACAGCAATGCAATGATTCTATTCCTCCGTGCAGTCACGGACTGTGACCTCACAGCAGTACCTTTCGTTCTTTGGATGCGGCGGTCCGGAGTAGACCGATACCTCGGAAGCTCCACATGTTGTTGCCCATGAAACTCCGGACACTTGTTGGACCGGTCCCCCAGCACCCCAGGGGCTAGCACGCAAACATATCCAAAAGGGTCTCTTCGCTCAGAATCAACCAGAGGGACACAGCGGGGGCCAAGGAAATTCTTTAATTGCAGCAAATTGGCATGACGCGTTTCGCCGAGTGTGCCTTTATCAAGTGCCTGTGACACCAGAAGTTCACACCAATCACAGCTTTAAATGTTGTAATGTTCACCCATTGGTGGCAGTTCAGCTGGGCCGGATTAATGTTGAGAACTACACTGCAGCCTACGTCGGTAAACTACAGATCCCAGGAAGCACCATGACGGTCCACTGGGTAAGTCTCTCACATCGGTCACTTTAATACTCATAGTGAGTGCTGCAAATTGGGTTCCTGTAAAGCGTTGTTTTGTGTGCAAGTGGATTCAAATCCGATGTTACTGCTGCAATAAATCTCCTCTGGGAACAGCAATGCAATGATTCTATTCCTCCGTGCAGTCACGGACTGTGACCTCACAGCATTACCTTTCGTTCTTTGGATGCGGCGGTCCGGAGTAGACCGATACCTCGGAAGCTCCACATGTTGTTGCCCATGAAACTCCGGACACTTGTTGGACGGGTCCCCCAGCACCCCAGGGGCTAGCACGCAAACATATACAAAAGGGTCTCTTCGCTCAGAATCAACCAGAGGGACACAGTGGGGGCCAAGGAAATTCTTTAATTGCAGCAAATTGGCATGACGCGTTTCGCCGAGTGTGCCTTTATCAAGTGCCTGTGACACCAGAAGTTCACACCAATCACAGCTTTAAATGTTGTAATGTTCACCCATTGGTGGCAGTTCAGCTGGGCCGGATTAATGTTGAGAACTACACTGCAGCCTACGTCGGTAAACTACAGATCCCAGGAAGCACCATGACGGTCCACTGGGTAAGTCTCTCACATCGGTCACTTTAATACTCATAGTGAGTGCTGCAAATTGGGTTCCTGTAAAGCGTTGTTTTGTGTGCAAGTGGATTCAAATCCGATGTTACTGCTGCAATAAATCTCCTCTGGGAACAGCAATGCAATGATTCTATTCCTCCGTGCAGTCACGGACTGTGACCTCACAGCAGTACCTTTCGTTCTTTGGATGCGGCGGTCCGGAGTAGACCGATACCTCGGAAGCTCCACATGTTGTTGCCCATGAAACTCCGGACACTTGTTGGACGGGTCCCCCAGCACCCCAGGGGCTAGCACGCAAACATATCCAAAAGGGTCTCTTCGCTCAGAATCAACCAGAGGGACACAGCGGGGGCCAAGGAAATTCTTTAATTGCAGCAAATTGGCATGACGCGTTTCGCCGAGTGTGCCTTTATCAAGTGCCTGTGACACCAGAAGTTCACACCAATCACAGCTTTAAATGTTGTAATGTTCACCCATTGGTGGCAGTTCAGCTGGGCCGGATTAATGTTGAGAACTACACTGCAGCCTACGTTGGTAAACTACAGATCCCAGGAAGCACCATGACGGTCCACTGGGTAAGTCTCTCACATCGGTCACTTTAATACTCATAGTGAGTGCTGCAAATTGGGTTCCTGTAAAGCGTTGTTTTGTGTGCAAGTGGATTCAAATCCGATGTTACTGCTGCAATAAATCTCCTCTGGGAACAGCAATGCAATGATTCTATTCCTCCGTGCAGTCACGGACTGTGACCTCACAGCAGTACCTTTCGTTCTTTGGATGCGGCGGTCCGGAGTAGACCGATACCTCGGAAGCTCCACATGTTGTTGCCCATGAAACTCCGGACACAGTTTAGTTAGTCAGTTAGTGTGTAAGTGGTTGCATGGGTTGGTGAGTAGCTAAATAAGGGTGTATATGGGTTATTGATTGGTTGTCTGAGTATCTGTATGGGTGCCTGAGTATCTGTGTGGGTGGATGGGGGTATGACTCTGTGCATAGATGTGTGAGTGGGTGATTCACTGGGTGTATGCGTTCAAGAGTGCATCTGTGAAGGGCTATATGTGTGGGTGAGTGTGTGTATGGGTGTGTTGGTAAGTGAATGGATGCCTCAGTGGTACATGTGTGAGTAACTGCATATCTGAAAGGCAGTAGATGTGAGTGTTGGAGTATAGAAATGACTATATGTGAGAGTGAGTGATTGTGAGAGTGGCTGTATGGATGAGTGTGTGCTTGTATTAGTTATTGTATAAGAGTGTAAGTATGTGTTAGTATATGTTTGAATAAGTGAGGTGGTGTATGTATAACTGTATAGGTGAGTAAATGGGAGTGAGATTGATTCTTTGCATGACTGACTAGGTGTGTGAGTAACTCTATGGATGAGTGGCGATGTGTGAGTGTCTGTATAGATATGTGAGTGCATATGATAGAACCGTATTGATGATTGACTGCATGTATGAGTGACTGTATGGGTGAATGAGTGGATGTGTGTGTAGACATAGGAATTAGTGAGTGAGTTTGTACTAACTGGTATTGGTGTGTCTATGGTTTCGAAAATGGTAGTCTGTATTTTAGAGTGGGTGTATCAAAGGTTATATTAGGGTATGAGGAGGTGCATCAGATTATCACTGGATGATGTCATCAGTGATGTCATCAGTGATGTCATTTGAGATGTCATCAGTGATGTCATCAGTGATGTCATTTGAGATGTCATCAGTGATGTCATCAGTGATGTCACTGACCATGTCATGAATGATGTAATATGTGACGTCATCAGCAGTGCATTGCGGGGCGCGAGTTATAGTTAGCTGAACTAACTATAATGGCCGAATTTCTCTGGTTTTGTACGAGTGAAATGTCCAACTAACTATAACGTCCCTGAAACCTGTGGTTTTTTCAGTGAATTTCTAAGGTTTTTAAATGCTAATTTCTAACTATAACGTCCCTGAAACCTATGGTTTTTCAGTGAATTTCAAAGGTTTCTTAAATGCTAATTTCTAACTATAACGTCCCTGAAACCTGTGGTTTTTTCAGTGAATTTCAAAGGTTTTTAAATGCTAATGTCTAACTATGCCTACAAAAGTAGGACATGTGCAGAAAAGAGGAAGAAAGGCGCAGAAAGAAGCAAGAGAAATGCAGAAAGAGGCAACAGAAGTCCAGAAAGATGAAGAAAGGTGCAGAAAGAAGCAAGAGATGTGCACAAAGAACCAACAGAGGAGCAGAAAGAGGCCTTGTTGCAAAGTCATCCTGTGCCCCTAACTTATTGCTGACAGGTACTGGTGGTAACTGACTCTGACTAACCAGGCCTGGAGCAAGTGCTATGCAGAATGACACTCAGAATACAGTGAAAACACCTACATACACTAGGGTACACTATGGGTTGGGGTACCCCTGTGATTGGCATGACCTCCTCTGTATGGCCCTAGTACATAATAGGGCAGGGGGAATAAAACTACCTCTAACTAAGAGGTGCAGAAGGAGGCAAGAGAAGTAGAGAAAGAAGCAACACAGGTGCCGAAAGATGCAAGAGAGGTGCAGAAAAAGCAAGTGAAGTGCAGAAAGAGGCAAATGAGGTGCAGAAAGAAGCAAGAGCAGTGCAGAAAGAACCAACAGAGGTGTAAAAAGAGGCAAGAGAGGTGCAGAAACAGGCAAGAGAAGTGCACAAAGAGGCAAGAGAATTGCTGAAAGAAGCAACAGAGGAGTACAAAGAAGCAAGAAAAGTGCAGAAAGAGGCAAGTGAGATGCAAAAACAGGCAGGAAAGGTACAGAAAGAGGAAGACGAGTGCAGAAAGAGACAACAGGGGTGCAGAAAGAAGCAAATGAGGTGCAGAAAGAGGCAACAGACGTGCAGAAAGAGGGAAGAGAGGTGCAGAAAAAGGCAAGAAAAGTGCAGAAAGAGGCAAAGGAGGTATATCAAGAGACAACAGGGTGCAGAAAGAAGCAAGACAGGTGCAGAAAGGAGCAAGTGAGGTGCAGAAAGAGCCAACAGGGGTGCAGAAAGAGGCAAGAGAAGCGCAGAAACAGGCAAGAGAAGTGCACAAAGAGGCAAGAGAATTGCTGAAAGAAGCAACAGAGGTGTAGAAAGAAGCAAGAAAAGTGCAGAAAGAGGCAAGTGAGATGCAAAAACAGGCAGGAAAGGTACAGAGAGAGGGAAGACGAGTGCAGAAAGAGACAAAAGGGGTGCAGAAAGAAGCAAATGAGGTGCAGAAAGAGGCAACAGACATGCAGAAAGAGGGAAGAGAGGTGCAGAAAAAGGCAAGGAAAGTGCAGAAAGAGGCAAAAGAAGTACATAAAGAGACAACAGGGGTGCAGAAAGAAGCAAGAAAAGTGCAGAAAGAAGCAAGTGAGATACAAAAACAGGCAGGAATGGTACAGAAAGAGGGAAGACGAATGCAGAAAGAGACAACAGGGGTGCAGAAAGAAGAAAATGAGGTGCAGAAAGAGGCAACAGACATGCAGAAAGAGGGGAGAAAGGAGCAGAAAAGCCAAGAAAAGTACAGAAAGAGGCAAAAGAGGTACATATAGAGACAACAGGGGAGCAGAAAGCGAGCAAGAAAAGTGCAGAAAGAGACAAGTGAGATGCAAAAACAGGCAGGAAAGGTACAGAAAGAGGGAAGACGAGTACAGAAAGAGACAACAGGCGTGCAGAAAGAAGCAAATGAAGTGCAGAAAGAGGCAACAGACGTGCAGAAAGAGGGAAGAGAGGTGCAGAAAAAGCCAAGAAAAGTGCAGAAAGAGGCAAAAGAGGTACATAAAGAGACAACAGGGGTGCAGAAAGAAGCAAGAAAAGTGCAGAAAGAGGCAAGTGAGATGCAAAAACAGGCAGGAAAGGTACAGAAAGACGGAAGACGAATGCAGAAAGAGACAACAGGGCTGCAGAAAGAAGCAAATGAGGTGCAGAAAGAGGCAACAGACATGCAGAAAAAGGGCAGAGAGGTGCAGAAAAAGCCAAGAAAAGTGCAGAAAGAGGCAAAAGAGGTACAGAAAGAGACAACAGGGGTGCAGAAAAAAGCAAGAAAAGTTCAGAAAGAAGCATGGAAAGTGCAGAATGAATCAACGGGGGTGCAGAAAGAGGCAAGAGAAGTGTAGAAAGGAGCAAGTGAGGTGCAGAAAGAGCCAACAGAGGTGCAAAAAGAGGCAAGAGCGGTGCAGAAACAGGCAAGAGAAGTGCACAAAGAGGCAAAAGAATTGCTGAAAGAAGCAACAGGGGTGTAGGACGAAGTAAGAAAAGTGCAGAAAGAGGCAGGTAAGATGCAAAAACAGGCAGGAAAGGTACAGAAAGAGGGAAGAGGAGTGCAGAAAGAGACAACAGGGGTGCAGAAAGAAGCAAATGATGTGCAGAAAGAGGCAACAGACGTGCAGAAAGAGGGAAGAGAGGTGCAGAAAAAGCCAAGAAAAGTGCAGAAAGAGGCAAAAGAGGGACATAAAGAGACAACAGGGGTGCAGAAAGAAGCAAGAAAAGTGCAGAAAGAAGCAAGTGAGATACAAAAACAGGCAGGAAAGGTACAGAAAGACAGAAGACAAGTGCAGAAAGAGACAACAGGGGTGCAGATAGAAGCAAATGAGGTGCAGAAAGAGGCAACAGACGTGCAGAAAGAGGGAAGAGAAGTGCAGAAAAAGCCAAGAAAAGTGCAGAAAGAGGCAAAAGAGGTACATAAAGAAACAACAGAGGTGCAGAAAGAAGCAAGACAGGTGCAGAAAGGAGCAAGTGAGATACAAAAACAGGCAGGAAAGGTACAGAAAGACGGAAGACGAGTGCAGAAAGAGACAACAGGGGTGCAGAAAGAAGCAAATGAAGTGCAGAAAGAGGCAACAGACGTGCAGAGAGAGGGGAGAGAGGTGCAGAAAAAGGCAAGAAAAGTGCAGAAAGAGGCAAAAGAGGTACATAAAGAGACAACAGGGGTGCAGAAAGAAGCAAGAAAAGTGCAGAAAGAAGCAAGTGAGATGCAAAAATAGGCAGGAAAGGTACAGAAAGAGGGAAGACGAGTGGAGAAAGAGACAACAGGTGTGCAGACAGAAGCAAATGAGGTGCAGAAAGAGGCAACAGTTGTGCAGAAAGAGACACATGAGGTGCAGAAAGAGGCAACAGACATGCAGAAAGAGGGAAGAAAGGTGCAAAAAAAGCCAAGAAAAGTGCAGAAAGAGGCAAAAGAAGTACATAAAGAGACAACAGGGGTGCAGAAAAAAGCAAGAAAAGTGCAAAAAGAAGCAAGTGAAATGCAAAAACAGGCAGGAAAGGTACAGAAAGAGGGAAGACGAGTGCAGAAAGAGACAACAGGGGTGCAGAAAGAAGCAAATGAGGTGCTGAAAGAGGCAACAGACGTGCAGAAAGAGGGAAGAGAGGTGCAGAAAAAGCCAAGAAAAGTGCAGAAAGAGGCAAAGAGGTACATAAAGAGACAACAGGGGTGCACAAAGAAGCAAGAAAAGTGTAGAAAGAGGCAAGTGAGATGCAAAAACAGGCAGGAAAGGTACAGAAAGACAGAAGACGAGTGCAGAAAGAGACAACAGGGGTGCAGAAAGAAGCAAATGAGGTGCAGAAAGAGGCAACAGAAAGAGGGAAGAGAGGTGCAGACAAAGCCAAGAAAAGTGCAGAAAGAGGCAAAAGAGGTACATAAAGAGACAACAGGGGTGCAGAAAGTAGCAAGAAAAGTGCAGAAAGAAGCAAATGAGGTGCAGAAAGAGGCAACAGACGTGCAGAAAGAGGGAAGAGAGGTGCAGAAAAAGCCAAGAAAAGTGAAGAAAGAGGCAAAAGAGGTACACAAAGAGACAACAGGGGTGCAGAAAGAAGCAAGAAAAGTGTAGAAGGAGGCAAGTGAGATGCAAAAACAGGCAGGAAAGGTACAGAGAGACGGAAGACGAGTGCAGAAAGAGACAACAGGGGTGCAGAAAAAAGCAAATGATGTGCAGAGAGGCAACAGACGTGCAGAAAGAGGGAAGAGAGGTGCAGAAAAAGGCAAGAAAAGTGCAGAAAGAGACAAAAGAGGTACATAAAGAGACAACAGGGGTGCAGAAAGAAGCAAGAAAAGTGCA
The DNA here is from genome assembly GCA_963921515.1 of Calotriton arnoldi. NCBI lineage: Eukaryota > Metazoa > Chordata > Amphibia > Caudata > Salamandridae > Calotriton > Calotriton arnoldi. The sequence goes on from CAWUFW010013341.1 coordinate 156,890, forward strand.
GAAAGAAGCAAGTGAGATACAAAAACAGGCAGGAAAGGTACAGAAAGAGGGAAGATGAGTGCATAAAGAGACAACAGGGGTGCAGAAAGAAGCAAATGAGGTGCAGAAAGAGGCAACAGACGTGCAGACAGAGGGAAGAGAGGTGCAGAAAAAGGCAAGAAAAGTGCAGAAAGAGGCAAAAGAGGTACAGAAAGAGACAACAGGGGTGCAGAAAGAAGCAAGAAAAGTGCAGAAAGAAGCAAGTGAGATACAAAAACAGGCAGGAAAGGTACAGAAAGACGGAGGACGAGTGCAGAAAGAGACAACAGGGGTGTATAAAGAAGCAAATGAGGTGCAGAAAGAGGCAAAAGACGTGCGGAAAGAGGGAAGAGAGATGCAGAAAAAGGCAAGAAAAGTGCAGAAAGAGGCAAAAGAGGTACATAAAGAGACAACAGGGGTGCAGAAAGAAGCAAGAAAAGGGCAGAAAGAGGTAAGTGAGATGAAAAACAGGCAGGAAAGGTACAGAAAGAGGGAAGACGAGTACAGAAAGAGACAACACAGGTGCATAAAGAAGCAAATGAGGTGCAGAAAGAGGCAACAGATGTGCAGAAAGAGGGAAGAGAGGTGCAGAAAAAGGCAAGAAAAGTGCAGAAAGAGGCAAAAGAGGTACATAAAGAGACAACAGGGGTGCAGAAAGAAGCAAGAAAAGTGCAGAAAGAAGCAAGTGAGATGCAAAAATAGGCAGGAAAGGTACAGAAAGAGGGAAGACGAGTGGAGAAAGAGACAACAGGTGTGCAGACAGAAGCAAATGAGGTGCAGAAAGAGGCAACAGTTGTGCAGAAAGAGACACATGAGGTGCAGAAAGAGGCAACAGACATGCAGAAAGAGGGAAGAGAGGTGCAAAAAAGGCAAGAAAAGTGCAGAAAGAGGCAAAAGAGGTACATAAAGAGATAACAGGGGTGCAGAAAGAAGCAAGACAGGTGCAGAAAGGAGCAAGTGAGATACAAAAACAGGCAGGAAAGGTACAGAAAGACGGAAGACGAGTGCAGAAAGAGACAACAGGGGTGCAGAAAGAAGCAAATGAGGTGCAGAAAGAAGCAACAGACATGCAGAAAGAGGGAAGAAAGGTGCAAAAAAGCCAAGAAAAGTGCAGAAAGAGGCAAAAGAAGTATATAAAGAGACAACAGGGGTGCAGAAAAAAGCAAGAAAAGTGCAAAAAGAAGCAAGTGAAATGCAAAAACAGGCAGGAAAGGTACAGAAAGAGGGAAGACGAGTGCAGAAAGAGACAACAGGGGTGCAGAAAGAAGCAAATGAGGTGCTGAAAGAGGCAACAGACGTGCAGAAAGAGGGAAGAGAGGTGCAGAAAAAGCCAAGAAAAGTGCAGAAAGAGGCAAAAGAGGTACATAAAGAGACAACAGGGGTGCACAAAGAAGCAAGAAAAGTGTAGAAAGAGGCAAGTGAGATGCAAAAACAGGCAGGAAAGGTACAGAAAGACGGAAGACGAGTGCAGAAAGAGACAACAGGGGTGCAGAAAGAAGCAAATGAGGTGCAGAAAGAGGCAACAGAAAGAGGGAAGAGAGGTGCAGACAAAGCCAAGAAAAGTGCAGAAAGAGGCAAAAGAGGTACATAAAGAGACAACAGGGGTGCAGAAAGTAGCAAGAAAAGTGCAGAAAGAAGCAAATGAGGTGCAGAAAGAGGCAACAGACGTGCAGAAAGAGGGAAGAGAGGTGCAGAAAAAGCCAAGAAAAGTGCAGAAAGAGGCAAAAGAGGTACACAAAGAGACAACAGGGGTGCAGAAAGAAGCAAGAAAAGTGTAGAAGGAGGCAAGTGAGATGCAAAAACAGGCAGGAAAGGTGCAGAGAGACGGAAGACGAGTGCAGAAAGAGACAACAGGGGTGCAGAAAAAAGCAAATGATGTGCAGAGAGGCAACAGACGTGCAGAAAGAGGGAAGAGAGGTGCAGAAAAAGGCAAGAAAAGTGCAGAAAGAGACAAAAGAGGTACATAAAGAGACAACAGGGGTGCAGAAAGAAGCAAGAAAAGTGCAGAAAGAAGCAAGTGAGATACAAAAACAGGCAGGAAAGGTACAGAAAGAGGGAATATGAGTGCATAAAGAGACAACAGGGGTGCAGAAAGAAGCAAATGAGGTGCAGAAAGAGGCAACAGACGTGCAGACAGAGGGAAGAGAGGTGCAGAAAAAGGCAAGAAAAGTGCAGAAAGAGGCAAAAGAGGTACAGAAAGAGACAACAGGGGTGCAGAAAGAAGCAAGAAAAGTGCAGAAAGAAGCAAGTGAGATACAAAAACAGGCAGGAAAGGTACAGAAAGACGGAGGACGAGTGCAGAAAGAGACAACAGGGGTGTATAAAGAAGCAAATGAGGTGCAGAAAGAGGCAAAAGACGTGCGGAAAGAGGGAAGAAAGATGCAGAAAAAGGCAAGAAAAGTGCAGAAAGAGGCAAAAGAGGTACATAAAGAGACAACAGGGGTGCAGAAAGAAGCAAGAAAAGGGCAGAAAGAGGTAAGTGAGATGAAAAACAGGCAGGAAAGGTACAGAAAGAGGGAAGACGAGTACAGAAAGAGACAACACAGGTGCATAAAGAAGCAAATGAGGTGCAGAAAGAGGCAACAGATGTGCAGAAAGAGGGAAGAGAGGTGCAGAAAAAGGCAAGAAAAGTGCAGAAAGAGGCAAAAGAGGTACATAAAGAGACAACAGGGGTGCAGAAAGAAGCAAGAAAAGTGCAGAAAGAAGCAAGTGAGATGCAAAAATAGGCAGGAAAGGTACAGAAAGAGGGAAGACGAGTGGAGAAAGAGACAACAGGTGTGCAGACAGAAGCAAATGAGGTGCAGAAAGAGGCAACAGTTGTGCAGAAAGAGACACATGAGGTGCAGAAAGAGGCAACAGACATGCAGAAAGAGGGAAGAGAGGTGCAAAAAAAGGCAAGAAAAGTGCAGAAAGAGGCAAAAGAGGTACATAAAGAGATAACAGGGGTGCAGAAAGAAGCAAGACAGGTGCAGAAAGGAGCAAGTGAGATACAAAAACAGGCAGGAAAGGTACAGAAAGATGGAAGACGAGTGCAGAAAGAGACAACAGGGGTGCAGAAAGAAGCAAATGAGGTGCAGAAAGAAGCAACAGACATGCAGAAAGAGTGAAGAAAGGTGCAAAAAAGCCAAGAAAAGTGCAGAAAGAGGCAAAAGAAGTACATAAAGAGACAACAGGGGTGCAGAAAAAAGCAAGAAAAGTGCAAAAAGAAGCAAGTGAAATGCAAAAACAGGCAGGAAAGGTACAGAAAGAGGGAAGACGAGTGCAGAAAGAGACAACAGGGGTGCAGAAAGAAGCAAATGAGGTGCTGAAAGAGGCAACAGACGTGCAGAAAGAGGGAAGAGAGGTGCAGAAAAAGCCAAGAAAAGTGCAGAAAGAGGCAAAAGAGGTACATAAAGAGACAACAGGGGTGCACAAAGAAGCAAGAAAAGTGTAGAAAGAGGCAAGTGAGATGCAAAAACAGGCAGGAAAGGTACAGAAAGACGGAAGACGAGTGCAGAAAGAGACAACAGGGGTGCAGAAAGAAGCAAATGAGGTGCAGAAAGAGGCAACAGAAAGAGGGAAGAGAGGTGCAGACAAAGCCAAGAAAAGTGCAGAAAGAGGCAAAAGAGGTACATAAAGAGACAACAGGGGTGCAGAAAGTAGCAAGAAAAGTGCAGAAAGAAGCAAATGAGGTGCAGAAAGAGGCAACAGACGTGCAGAAAGAGGGAAGAGAGGTGCAGAAAAAGCCAAGAAAAGTGCAGAAAGAGGCAAAAGAGGTACACAAAGAGACAACAGGGGTGCAGAAAGAAGCAAGAAAAGTGTAGAAGGAGGCAAGTGAGATGCAAAAACAGGCAGGAAAGGTACAGAGAGACGGAAGACGAGTGCAGAAAGAGACAACAGGGTTGCAGAAAAAAGCAAATGATGTGCAGAGAGGCAACAGACGTGCAGAAAGAGTGAAGAGAGGTGCAGAAAAAGGCAAGAAAAGTGCAGAAAGAGACAAAAGAGGTACATAAAGAGACAACAGGGGTGCAGAAAGAAGCAAGAAAAGTGCAGAAAGAAGCAAGTGAGATACAAAAACAGGCAGGAAAGGTACAGAAAGAGGGAAGATGAGTGCATAAAGAGACAACAGGGGTGCAGAAAGAAGCAAATGAGGTGCAGAAAGAGGCAACAGACGTGCAGACAGAGGGAAGAGAGGTGCAGAAAAAGGCAAGAAAAGTGCAGAAAGAGGCAAAAGAGGTACAGAAAGAGACAACAGGGGTGCAGAAAGAAGCAAGAAAAGTGCAGAAAGAAGCAAGTGAGATACAAAAACAGGCAGGAAAGGTACAGAAAGACGGAGGACGAGTGAAGAAAGAGACAACAGGGGTGTATAAAGAAGCAAATGAGGTGCAGAAAGAGGCAAAAGACGTGCGGAAAGAGGGAAGAGAGATGCAGAAAAAGGCAAGAAAAGTGCAGAAAGAGGCAAAAGAGGTACATAAAGAGACAACAGGGGTGCAGAAAGAAGCAAGAAAAGGGCAGAAAGAGGTAAGTGAGATGAAAAACAGGCAGGAAAGGTACAGAAAGAGGGAAGACAAGTACAGAAAGAGACAACACAGGTGCATAAAGAAGCAAATGAGGTGCAGAAAGAGGCAACAGATGTGCAGAAAGAGGGAAGAGAGGTGCAGAAAAAGGCAAGAAAAGTGCAGGAAGAGACAAAAGAGGTACATAAAGAGACAATAGGGGTGCAGAAAGAAGCAAGAAAAGTGCAGAAAGAAGCAAGTGAGATACAAAAACAGGCAGGAAAGGTATAGAAGAGGGAAGATGAGTGCATAAAGAGACAACAAGGGTGCAGAAAGAAGCAAATGAGGTGCAGAAAGAGGCAATAGACGTGCAGACAGAGAGAAGAGAGGTGCAGAAAAAGGCAAGAAAAGTGGAGAAGGAGGCAAAAGAAGTACATAAAGAGACAACAGGGGTGCAGAAAGAAGCAAGAAAAGTGCAGAAAGAAGCAAGTGAGATACAAAAACAGGCAAGAAAGGTACAGAAAGACGGAGGACGAGTGCAGAAAGAGACCACAGGGGTGCAGAAAGAAGCAAAAGAGGTGCAGAAAGAGGCAACAGACGTGCAGAAAGAGGGAAGAGAGGTGCAGAAAAAGGCAAGAAAAGTGCAGAAAGAGGCAAAAGAGGTACATAAAGAGACAACAGGGTGCAGAAAGAAGCAAGAAAAGTGCAGAAAGAAGAAAGTGAGATACAAAAACAGGCAGGAAAGGTACAGAAAGAGGGAAGACGAGTGCAGAAAGAGACAACAGGGGTGCAGAAAGAAGCAAATGAGGTGCAGAAAGAGGCAACAGACGGACAGAAAGAGGGAAGAGAGATGCAGAAAAATCCAAGAAAAGTGCAGAAAGAGGCAAAAGAGGTACATAAAGAGACAACAGGGGTGCAGAAAGACGCGAGAAAAGTGCAGAAAGAAGCAAGTGAGATACAAAAACAGGCAGGAAAGGTACAGAAAGAGGGAAGACGAGTGCAGAAAGAGACAACAGGCGTGCAGAAAGAAGCAAATGAAGTGCAGAAAGAGGCAACAGATGTGCAGAAAGAGGGAAGAGAGGTGCAGAAAAAGCCAAGAAAAGTGCAGAAAGAGGCAAAAGAGGTACATAAAGAGACAACAGGGGTGCAGAAAGAAGCAAGAAAAGTGCAGAAAGAGGCAAGTGAGATGCAAAAACAGGCAGGAAAGGTACAGAAAGACGGAAGACGAATGCAGAAAGAGACAACAGGGCTGCAGAAAGAAGCAAATGAGGTGCAGAAAGAGGCAACAGACATGCAGAAAGAGGGAAGAGAGGTGCAGAAAAAGCCAAGAAAAGTGCAGAAAGAGGCAAAAGAGGTACATAAAGAGATAACAGGGGTGCAGAAAGAAGCAAGAAAAGTGCAGAAAGAGGCAAGTGAGATGCAAAAACAGGAAAGAAAGGTACAGAAAGACGGAAGACGAGTGCAGAAAGAGACAACAGGGGTGCAGAAAGAAGCAAATGAGGTGCAGAATGAAGCCACAGACGTGCAGAAAGAGAGAAGAGAGGTGCAGAAAAAGGCAAGAAAAGTGCATAGAGGCAAAAGAGGTACATAAAGAGATAACAGGGGTGCAGAAAGAAGAAAGAAAAGTGCAGAAAGAAGAAAGTGAGATACAAAAACAGGCAGGAAAGGTACAGAAAGAGGGAAGACGAGTGCAGAAAGAGACAACAGGGGTGCAGAAAGAAGCAAATGAGGTGCAGAAAGAGGCAACAGATGGGCAGAAAGAGGGAAGAGAGATGCAGAAAAATCCAAGAAAAGTGAAGAAAGAGGCAAAAAAGGTACATAAATAGACAACAGGGGTGCAGAAAGAAGCAAGAAAAGTGCAGAAAGAAGAAAGTGAGATACAAAAACAGGCAGGAAAGGTACAGAAAGAGGGAAGACGAGTGCAGAAAGAGACAACAGGGGTGCAGAAAGAAGCAAATGAGGTGCAGAAAGAGGCAACAGACGGGCAGAAAGAGGGAAGAGAGATGCAGAAAAATCCAAGAAAAGTGCAGAAAGAGGCAAAAAAGGTACATAAAGAGACAACAGGGGTGCAGAAAGACGCGAGAAAAGCGCAGAAAGAAGCAAGTGAGATACAAAAACAGGCAGGAAAGGTACAGAAAGAGGGAAGACGAGTGCAGAAAGAGACAACAGGCGTGCAGAAAGAAGCAAATGAGGTGCAGAAAGAGGCAACAGACGTGCAGAAAGAGGGAAGAGAGTTGCAGAAAAAGCCAAGAAAAGTGCAGAAAGAGGCAAAAGAGGTACATAAAGAGACAACAGGGGTGCAGAAAGAAGCAAGAAAAGTGCAGAAAGAGGCAAGTGAGATGCAAAAACAGGCAGGAAAGGTACAGAAAGACGGAAGACGAATGCAGAAAGAGACAACAGGGCTGCAGAAAGAAGCAAATGAGGTGCAGAAAGAGGCAACAGACATGCAGAAAGAGGGAAGAGAGGTGCAGAAAAAGCCAAGAAAAGTGCAGAAAGAGGCAAAAGAGGTACATAAAGAGATAACAGGGGTGCAGAAAGAAGCAAGAAAAGTGCAGAAAGAGGCAAGTGAGATGCAAAAACAGGAAAGAAAGGTACAGAAAGACGGAAGACGAGTGCAGAAAGAGACAACAGGGGTGCAGAAAGAAGCAAATGAGGTGCAGAATGAAGCCACAGACGTGCAGAAAGAGAGAAGAGAGGTGCAGAAAAAGGCAAGAAAAGTGCATAGAGGCAAAAGAGGTACATAAAGAGATAACAGGGGTGCAGAAAGAAGAAAGAAAAGTGCAGAAAGAGGCAAGTGAGATGCAAAAACAGGAAGAAAAGGTACAGAAAGACGGAAGACGAGTGCAGAAAGGGACAACAGGGGTCCAGAAAGAAGCAAATGAGGTGCAGAAAGAGGCAACAGACGTGCAGAAAGAGGGAAGAGAGGTGCAGAAAAAGGCAAGAAAAGTGCAGAAAGAGGCAAAAGAGGTACATAAAGAGACAACATGGGTGCAGAAAGAAGCATGAAAAGTGCAGAAAGAGGCAAGTGAGATGCAAAAACAGGCAGGAAAGGTACAGAAAGACGGAAGATGAGTGCAGAAAGAGACAACAGGGGTGCAGAAAGAAGCAAATGAGGTGCAGAAAGAGGCAACAGACGTGCAGAAAGAGGGAAGAGAGGTGCAGAAAAAGCCAAGAAAAGTGCAGAAAGAGGCAAAAGAGGTACATAAAGAGACAACAGGGGTGCAGAAAGAAGCAAGAAAAGTGCAGAAAGAGGCAAGTGAGATGCAAAAACAGGCAGGAAAGGTACAGAAAGAGGGAAGACGAGTGCAGAAAGAGACAACAGGGGTGCATAAAGAATCAAATGAGGTGCAGAAAGAGGCAACAGACGTGCAGAAAGAGGGAAGAGAGGTGCAGAAAAAGCAAAGAAAAGTGCAGAAAGAGGCAAAAGAGGTACATAAAGAGACAACAGGGGTGAAGAAAGAAGCAAGAAAAGTGCAGAAAGAGGCAAGTGAGATGCAAAAACAGGCAGGAAAGGTACAGAATGACGGAAGACGAGTGCAGAAATAGACAACAGGGGTGCAGAAAGAAGCAAATGAGGTGCAGAAAGAGGCAACAGACGTGCAGAAAGTGGGAAGAGAGGTGCAGATAAAGCCAAGAAAAGTGCAGAAAGAGGCAAAAGAGGTACATAAAGAGACAACAGGGGTGCAGAAAGAAGCAAGAAAAGTGCAGAAAGAGGCAAGTGAGATGCAAAAACAGGCAGGAAAGTTACAGAAAGACGGAAGACGAGTGCAGAAAGAGACAACAGGGGTGCAGAAAGAAGCAAATGAGGTGCAGAAAGAGGCAACAGACGTGCAGAAAGAGGGAAGAGAGGTGCAGAAAAAGCCAAGAATTGTGCAGAAAGAGGCAAAAAGGTACATAAAGAGACAACAGGGGTGCAGAAAGAAGCAGGAAAAGTGCAGAAAGAGGTGACTGAGATGCAAAAACAGGCAGGAAAGGTACAGAAAGAGGGAAGACGGGTGCAGAAAGAGACAACAGGGGTGCAGAAAGAAGCAAATGAGGTGCAGAAAGAGGGAACAGACGGGCAGAAAGAGGGAAGGGAGGTGCAGGAAAAGGCAAGAAAAGTGCAGAAAGAGGCAAAAGAGGTACATAAAGAGACAACAGGGGTGCAGAAAGAAGCAAGAAAAGTGCAGAAAGAGGCAAGTGAGATGCAAAAACAGGCAGGAAAGGTACAGAAAGACGGAAGACGTATGCAGAAAGAGACAACAGGGCTGCAGAAAGAAGCAAATGAGGTGCAGAAAGAGGCAACAGACATGCAGAAAGAGGGAAGAGAGGTGCAGAAAAAGCCAAGAAAAGTGCAGAAAGAGGCAAAAGAGGTACATAAAGAGATAACAGGGGTGCAGAAAGAAGCAAGAAAAGTGCAGAAAGAGGCAAGTGAGATGCAAAAACAGGAAAGAAAGGTACAGAAAGACGGAAGACGAGTGCAGAAAGAGACAACAGGGGTGCAGAAAGAAGCAAATGAGGTGCAGAATGAAGCCACAGACGTGCAGAAAGAGAGAAGAGAGGTGCAGAAAAAGGCAAGAAAAGTGCATAGAGGCAAAAGAGGTACATAAAGAGATAACAGGGGTGCAGAAAGAAGCAAGAAAAGTGCAGAAAGAGGCAAGTGAGATGCAAAAACAGGCAGAAAAGGTACAGAAAGAGGGAAGACGAGTGCAGAAAGAGACAACAGGGGTGCAGAAAGAAGCAAATGAGGTGCAGAAAGAGGCAACAGATGGGCAGAAAGAGGGAAGAGAGATGCAGAAAAATCCAAGAAAAGTGCAGAAAGAGGCAAAAAAGGTACATAAAGAGACAACAGGGGTGCAGAAAGAAGCAAGAAAAGTGCAGAAAGAAGAAAGTGAGATACAAAAACAGGCAGGAAAGGTACAGAAAGAGGGAAGACGAGTGCAGAAAGAGACAACAGGGCTGCAGAAAGAAGCAAATGAGGTGCAGAAAGAGGCAACAGACGGACAGAAAGAGGGAAGAGAGATGCAGAAAAATCCAAGAAAAGTGCAGAAAGAGGCAAAAGAGGTACATAAAGAGACAACAGGGGTGCAGAAAGACGCGAGAAAAGTGCAGAAAGAAGCAAGTGAGATACAAAAACAGGCAGGAAAGGTACAGAAAGAGGGAAGACGAGTGCAGAAAGAGACAACAGGTGTGCAGAAAGAAGCAAATGAAGTGCAGAAAGAGGCAACAGACGTGCAGAAAGAGGGAAGAGAGGTGCAGAAAAAGCCAAGAAAAGTGCAGAAAGAGGCAAAAGAGGTACATAAAGAGACAACAGGGGTGCAGAAAGAAGCAAGAAAAGTGCAGAAAGAGGCAAGTGAGATGCAAAAACAGGCAGGAAAGGTACAGAAAGACGGAAGACGAATGCAGAAAGAGACAACAGGGCTGCAGAAAGAAGCAAATGAGGTGCAGAAAGAGGCAACAGACATGCAGAAAGAGGGAAGAGAGGTGCAGAAAAAGCCAAGAAAAGTGCAGAAAGAGGCAAAAGAGGTACATAAAGAGATAACATGGGTGTAGAAAGAAGCAAGAAAAGTGCAGAAAGAGGCAAGTGAGATGCAAAAACAGGAAAGAAAGGTACAAAAAGACGGAAGACGAGTGCAGAAAGAGACAACAGGGGTGCAGAAAGAAGCAAATGAGGTGCAGAATGAAGCCACAGACGTGCAGAAAGAGAGAAGAGAGGTGCAGAAAAAGGCAAGAAACGTGCATAGAGGCAAAAGAGGTACATAAAGAGATAACAGGGGTGCAGAAAGAAGAAAGAAAAGTGCAGAAAGAGGCAAGTGAGATGCAAAAACAGGAAGAAAAGGTACAGAAAGACGGAAGACGAGTGCAGAAAGGGACAACAGGGCTCCAGAAAGAAGCAAATGAGGTGCAGAAAGAGGCAACAGACGTGCAGAAAGAGGGAAGAGAGGTGCAGAAAAAGGCAAGAAAAGTGCAGAAAGAGGCAAAAGAGGTACATAAAGAGACAACATGGGTGCAGAAAGAAGCATGAAAAGTGCAGAAAGAGGCAAGTGAGATGCAAAAACAGGCAGGAAAGGTACAGAAAGATGGAAGATGAGTGCAGAAAGAGACAACAGGGGTGCAGAAAGAAGCAAATGAGGTGCAGAAAAAGGCAACAGACGTGCAGAAAGAGGGAAGAGAGGTGCAGAAAAAGCCAAGAATTGTGCAGAAAGAGGCAAAAAAGGTACATAAAGAGACAACAGGGGTGCAGAAAGAAGCAGGAAAAGTGCAGAAAGAGGTGACTGAGATGCAAAAACAGGCAGGAAAGGTACAGAAAGAGGGAAGACGGGTGCAGAAAGAGACAACAGGGTGCAGAAAGAAGCAAATGAGGTGCAGAAAGAGGGAACAGACGTGCAGAAAGAGGGAAGGGAGGTGCAGGAAAAGGCAAGAAAAGTGCAGAAAGAGGCAAAAGAGGTACATAAAGAGACAACAAGGGTGCAGAAAGAAGCAAGAAAAGTGCAGAAAGAAGCAAGTGAGATACAAAAACAGGCAGGAAAGTTACAGAAAGAGGGAAGACGAGTGCAGAAAGAGACAACTGGGGTGCAGAAAGAAGCAAATGAGGTGCAGAAAGAGGCAACAGACATGCAGAAAGAGGGAAGAGAGGTGCAGAAAAAGGCAAGAAAAGTGCAGAATGAGGCAAAAGACGTACATAAAGAGACAACAGGGGTGCAGAAAGAAGCAAGACAGGTGCAGAAAGAAGCAAGTGAGATACAAAAACAGGCAGGATAGGTACAGAAAGAGGGAAGACGAGTGCAGAAAGAGACAACAGGGGTGCAGAAAGAAGCAAATGAGGTGCAGAAAGAGGCAACAGACGTGCAGAAAGAGGGAAGAGAAATGTAGAAAAAGGCAAGAAAAGTGCAGAAAGAGGCAAAAGAGGTACATAAAGACACAACAGGGGTGCAGAAAGATGCAATAAAAGTGCAGAAAGAAGCAAGTGGGATACAAAAACAGGCAGGAAAGGTACAGAAAGACGGAAGACAAGAGCAGAAAGAGACAACAGGGGTGCAGAAAGAAGCAAATGAGGTGCAGAAAGAGGTAACAGACGTGCAGAAAGAGGGAAGAGAGGTGCAGAAAAAGGCAAGAAAAGTGCAGAAAGAGGCAAAAGAGGTTCATAAAGAGACAACAGGGGTGCAGAAAGAAGCAAGAAAAGTGCAGAAAGAGGCAAGTGAGATGCAAAAACAGGCAGGAAAGGTACAGAAAGAGGGAAGATGAGTGCATAAAGAGACAACAGGGGTGCAGAAAGAAGCAAATGAAGCGCAGAAAGAGGCAACAGACGTGCAGAAAGATGGAAGAGAACTGCAGAAAAAGCTAAGAAAAGTGCAGAAAGAGGCAAAAGAGGTACATAAAGAGACAACAGGTGTGCAGAAAGAAGCAAGACAGGTGCAGAAAGAAGCAATAGAAATGCAGAAAGAGGCAAGAGAGGCGCAGAGGGAAGCAAGAGTGGCTTGCACACCGTTAGTATAAATTTAACACCCACATTTAGCAATAAGTAACACACGACCATTCTAGGTTTGCAAAGGGCCTTCCACCACGCTGTAACACTTGTCGCTGCATTTTTGGTAACGTTTGACCCGTTTCAGCTAGAAACAAGGCTTTTTTTGTTCAAATCTGCAGATTAGGGTGCAGATGATGAAATATGTGGCTAATGCAGAAAATGTATAATTGTGCGAAAGTCGGTGCAGCCAAACAGTCACATAATTCCAGTGGCCCTGCTCATACCTCTGACTAGGTCCACAAGTGCCCCTCAGTGATTCCATCTTTTTTGTCTCAGTGAGTTCATAGTTGAGCTTCTATGGATACGAGGAAGACTAAACCTGAGGTTACCACTCCACAACACAGACTACCATACCACATAATTACTCTCCATAACACATAATCCCACTCTACATAATTCCTATACACTAAATACCACATACTTTCTATCCACATAATTTCACTGCACAACATACCACATAATTCCACTACACACAACGTACATCCACTCCACTCCAAAAAACATTAGTAAAAAACTTTTGCATTTACAACGCCAATAGCTCTAATTCTCGCAAATGTGAAACCTATTACATTGCAAACACTTCTTTAACTAGTAGTCGTGTTTGCAGAGTGGTGGAGAAAGGGTGCTGGGCCTCCGACCAGCGCTCAGGAATTCCGGTGCGTAGGGCTTACAGGAGGTACCAGTAGGTCTTCTTGGCCCCCAAAGTCCCTCAGGAGTAAATTGGACTTCATCCCCCATCCCATAGTCTGCCAGGAGGTGCGTTTGCAGAATGGTGGAGAAAGGGGGGCATGGCCTCCGAAGACGTCTTAGCAATCCCACTGTGCGGGACTTACTGGAGGTAACAAGAGGGGTAGTTGGCCCCCAAGGACATCCTTGGGGCCAACTACCCCTCCTATTACGTCCAGTAAGTACCACACAGCAGCATTGCTAAGTTTGAAGAGCAGGCCATGCCCCCTTTGCCCACCACTCTGCAAACGCACTCCCTGGCACGCTCTTGGATGGGGGTTGAAGTCCCCTTTGCTGCTGGGGGTCCTTTAGGGGCCAACTAGCCTACCTCTTACCTCCAGTAAGCCCCACGCAGTGAGATTGCTGAGAGGTAGACAAAGGCCACGCCCCCTTTCTCCACCACTCTGCAAACGCGCCCCCTGGTGCGTTATTAGTAGGGGAATTAATTCCCCTTGAATACTGAGGGTCCCTGGGGGCCAACTAGCCCACCAGGAACCTCCAATATGCGCCACAGAGCTGGATTGCAGAGAGGTGGTCTGAAGCCACGCCCCCTTTTAACACCACTCTGTAAACGTGCCTCTTGGTGCACTGCTGCTCGGGGGATGAAGTCCACTTGTGTCCTGAGGTCCTCAGGACACAAGAGGACCTCATTGCCCCACCACCAGTTGAATACCCTCAGTATTCAAGGGGAATTCATTCCCCATCTAACAATGTGCCAGGGGCCGCATTTGCAGAGTGGTGGAGAAAGGGGGCGTGGCCTCTGGCAAGATGCAGCTTTTTTTCTTGCTTTTTTTTTAACAAGGGGGGCTGTGTGGCCCCCCTTTTTTAAAAACTTTTTTGGGGCCCTGGGGACCCCATCCCCCAGGGCCTGACCCCTATTTTTTTTTTTTTTTATTAAAAAAACGGGAAGGAGGCCACGTGGCCCCCCTCCCGAGGTCAATTTCGGCCCCGGGGACCCCATCCCCCGGGGCATGGCCAGTGTTTATTTATTTTTTTCTTTTTAAATATAAGGAGGGGGGCCACGTGGCCCCCCTCCTTAGGCCAATTATGGCCCCGGGGACCCCATCCCCTGGGGCCTGGCCTCCGTGTTTTCTTTGTTTTTTTGTTTTTATTATTTTTATGGGGGAGGGGAGCCACTTGGCCCCCCTCCCGGGCCACTTCTGGCCCCGGGGACCCCATCCCCCGGGGCCTGGCCTCTGTGAATGGGACCGTGGGGGGAGCCCCAATGCCCCCACGGTCCCCGCCGGCTCCCCGCCTCCTGCGGGAGCCGGCATTGCTTTTCCACACAGGGAGCTACTGACATGCAGCTCCCCTTGTGGAAAAGCAATCTGATTTGGATTTTGGAATCAAGAGCAGGAAACCTGCACTCACTTCCAAAATTCAAAGCAGAGTTTGCTATGACAGGGCGGGAGCTGCACGGCTCCCGCCCTGCCATAGCAAACAGCAGTGTCCCCTGGGACACTGCAGGAGGCGGCCCTGGGGGGTGGCGGTCCCCAGGGCCATCGAGGGCTCCAGGAGGGGGCCGCGCGGCCCCCCTCCCAACATGTTTGAAGCCCCGGGGAGGCTGAACTATGAGCACATAACTTACAAGCCTCCAAGGCACCTTGCCACAAATTATTCTTCTAAGGTGCGTGCATGTATGTCCTCAAATTTGGCATTGAAGCATAAACTATAAAAATGTGTGTGGAATAGCCGCACCTTACCAGACTCGCTGACAGGGAATCCCATTGATGCTGCTCGTAGCTCAGGAATGCTTCGCTGCAAGCGTCCATTGCTGGGTGCGGTCCCTAATTATAGGGATGGAATGTTTCCTTGGTAACGCCAAGGCGTCCAAAGGCCTGCTTCTGCAAGACATGGTACACACATCGAAAGTATGGAAAGAAAAAACAAGCATCAGTGCTTACCATAAAAGGACCAAGGAAACACATAACGATGACAATAGGTTTGTATTGTCCTTCAAATGCTATTTACAGTACATAGAACTACAAAGCACTGAATGGTGAATCTGTTCATAATACTAATAGGTAGAATGCCCCCACTCCTTGAGTATGCAGTGTTGTGGTCAATGACATATGGGGGGGCATGAGAGGGAGAGAGGCATGACAACACACCCCCCTCAAAAATGTTCCTCACACAGGAGTGGTACCATCTTTTTTTATGGTGGGAGAGATGAAAACACCAGAGTAATATTGGTGCATGGATAGCTTCAAGAGGCCCCCAAGAACCCTCCTCAGGTCCATAACCTTTCCATGCAATCAAGGACCATAGTTTACCATAGCATCGACGAACGTCTTTAATGGCACTTACTTCGTACTCTGGCTGACCTTGCACCATGATTGGCAAAGGACGTGTAGAGGGAGCTTTTGGCGCATGTTTCAATAATGACACATGGAAGACCGGATGGATTTTTAAAGAATCAGGTAATTTAACTTTATAAGAAACTGAACTGATTTTGGTCATAATTTCAAATGGTCCAATGATCTTTGGATGGAACACATTTTGGTTATTGAATCGGATGTTTTTTGTGTACAACCATACATAATCTCCTACTTGATATTGTGGTCCTGACTGACGGTTTCGGTCAGCAAATTTTTTGTACTTGGTTTCAGCCTGTATAACATTCAGTTGTAATTTCTTGAGAATGTTTGATAGTTGTATAAAATTGTTTTGAAGGTGTGGTATATGATCTTGCATAGTTGGAGATAGGATTGGTAAGAAATGTGGATGCCAAACATAGTTAGCAAAGAAGCGTGGCATTTGCGTCGTAGCAGTCCACCGGTTGTTGTATGCAAATTCTGTGGCCCAAAGAAGGGACAATCACAAACCAGGGACATTGGATAAATAACACCTGAGATATTGTTTTAAGCTTTGGTGTATTCTTTCGGTCTGGCCATCAGTCTCTGGATGAAAACTTGCAGACAGATGTGTTTTGATTTGTAAAGCTGTGCACCAAGCTTTCCATAAACGTGACATAAACTGGGCTCCATGATCCGATACAACAGATTTTGGCAATCCATGATAGCGTATCATGCATTCCACAACAATAATTGTACTGTGTTGGCTGCTGTAGGTAACCCCTTACATGGTATGAAGTGTGCCATTTTAGAGAGACATTCTACTACTACTAGAATGGTGTCTCTTTTTTGATCTTTATGCAAGGCTGTGATGAAATCCAATGAGATATCTTCCCATACTCTATGGCCCATTGGTAAGGCTTGCAGTAACCCCTTTTTGGGTGTCTGGTGTACTTAAGCGCTATTGCATGTATCACAGAGACGTACGTAATGAATAGCATCCTGTAGCCAATGTGGCCACCAAAAATGACTGTTATTGAGCTCCAAGGTTCGAGCTTAGCCTGGCTGACCAGCTAGCAGATTGTCATGACACCATTGCAGGAATTGTTTTTGCAGTTCAGTGGTTGGTGCAGACAATTTTGAATCATGGAAAGGTAGATTGTCTTTTATAGACCTGCAGTGTTCTTTTGTTTTCCAAATGTGCAATTGTGAAGGAGAAAAAGCTTGTTGGATTTGCGGTAAAAAACATTCAGACTGAACTACACTCATTATCTGATCTTGAGGGTTCATAGATGGTGCATCAGAATAGTGTTTAACTAGTGGTGTTTCTTGTCTGGATAAGGCATCAACCTTATTATTGGTCTTTCCTGGATGAAAGGTTATGACAAAATTGAATTCTGCAAAAAACAAGGTCCATCTCAACTGCCTTGGTGTTAAAGCTCTAGCACAGCGTAAGAACTGAAGATTCCTATGGTCTGTATACAATGTGACTGGATGAGTGGTGCCTAGCAAATAATGTCTCCATTTGTTGAGTGCAGCTCAGATAGCGAATAATTCTTTTTCTGCAATTGTATAGTGTAATTCTGCTGGCAACATCTTTTTGGATAGATATGCTACGGAATATAACTGTCCGGTATGGATGTCTCTTTGTGACAAAATGGCACCAATTGCTGTTTCTGAGGCGTCCACTTCAATGATGAACGGTTGGGTGGTGTTTGAATGTTTCAAGACTTGTGTTGAAATAAATGTTTGTTTAAGGCTTTGAAAGGCTTGTTCAGTTTCTTTAGTCCTGATAAAAGTTGCCTCCTTTTTAAGAACGAGGTTAAGGGTGCAGCCTTGGCAAAAAATTGATCAATGAAACATCTATAAAAGTTGGCAAAACCAAGGAATCTGTATATCTTTCACTGTGGTTGGTGTGGGCCAATTGCTAATGGCTTGAATCTTTCTTTCTGCCATAGAGATTCCATCAGGCGTTAAGATGAATCCTAGAAATCCCACTTTTGAGGTGTGCAATTCACATTTGGTCAATTTGCAGTAAAGACCATGATTTCACAAGGTAGTCAGAATTGTTTTTACATGAGAAGCGTGAATGTCCATTGAGTCAGAATAGATTAAAGTATCATCTGTGTAAATGTCAAAACATTTTAGATTTTCATGTAGAATATCATTTACAAAAAATTGAAATGCCGCAGGAGCATTGCACAGTCCAAACGGCATCTACAATACTCAAAAAGACCATACCTCATCCTAAAGTCAGTCTTCCACTCATCGCCTTCTCAGATGCACACCACATGTTATGCACCTCGGAGATCTAGTTTGGTGTAGAACTTGGCATTTCATACTTTATCCAACAACACAGGGATGAGTGGAAGCGGATATCGATTTTTGACCGTGATGTTATTCAAGGCCCTATAATCAGTGCACGTCCTTAATTTGCCATTTGCTTTTGGCACAGAAAAAGGGGAGATGCAGTTTGGGATTTGGACAGTCGGATGAAACCGTTCTGCAGGTATTTATCAAGGTACTCTCTTAAGTGTTGGTTCTCTTGTTCAGTGAGTGCATATATACGACTAGAGGGGATTTTTGCCCCAGGCAGAAGATCAATTTGGCAATCGTATGTTCTGTGCAGAAATAAGGTTTCTGCACTGGAGGCACTGAATACATCTTGAAATGCTGCATATTTCTGTGGTAACTCCACATCTTGGTCAGGTGCCATGGCAATTAAATGGCACATGCTTCTAGAGGATTGTTGTGTACAAATTTTTGATATGGTCTTGACAGATTGTTATGTAGGAACCTGTGATATCGCCTTGATTAGGCAGTTTTTCTGACACCACTCAGACAGATAGGTAAAATGTTTTTGGACCAAACTATTAACGGATTATGTCCGTCAACCAAGGCATGTTTCTGATTTTATTTTCTTCACTTTGGGTATCTTTAACTGAGCACAGTATTTTTTGTTCATGAAATTTCTGGTAGCACCAGAATCCACCATAAGGACTATCTCTTTGATCTCATCATTCACATGTAACTGTGCATTCAAAGTCAAATGTGGTGCAGATATCTGTAATGTGATAGCTAAAGCCTGATCAGGAGACAGAGAAGAAAAGCTCAGCAAACTCTCCTGTGCATTTCCTGAGCAGTTTAGTTTTCTGGCTTCCTGACGGAGGGCTGTGCAAGTGGGGGTCTGACGCCTGGGGATTTTTGACGTGTTGGACATTCTTTAATAAAATGTCCCTTTTTCCACAATAGAGACATAATCTACTGCGGTGACGTTGTTCCTTTTCTTCCAACGATGAGGGTTTACGAAGACCACCTATATCCATAGGTTCTCCAGGATCAATACCACTGTGATTTGCTCTTTCTCTCGGGCGGACAAAGGCTCGGACTTCTACTTTCTTCTTTTCTCTTTTGTGTTCATGTAAACGATGGTCAAGATGCAAGGTTAGCGCGATTAAGTCCTCACAACCTGTTGGACAAGGATCAATTTGAACGAGTAGATCTTTTAAGTAGTCTTTTAATCCTTGGTAGAAGAGGGCTGGCCTTTTTTCTTCAGGCCAATTGGTTTCATACACTAGGTGCTTAAACTGCATTAAATACGACACCAAGTCTTTGTTGCATTATCGCAACTCCAATAGTTCCCCGTCTGCGGCTCCTGTCATGATTCTGCGATCAAACACTCTCTCAAACTCTATTTTAAACTGATACAAATTATACAACAATGGGTCATCTTAATTAACCAGAGGTACGGCCCACATAGCCACATTACCGCTCAAATAGCATATTAAAAAGGCGATACATGACTGTGCATCAGGAAAGGCATTGGGGCGCATCATGAAATGCAACTGCACTTGAGTTAAAAATGTCTGTACTTTCAGGGGATCCCCTGTGTAGCGTTCTGGGGGAGCCAAAGGAACAGGAGTGGGTACAGTCACGGACACCACTGGTTGATGACATTGCACCCCACTGGTGGTGGGTACTGTGCTTGTTTGTCATGGGCTTATTTGGTCTTGCAACTGTGTTATTCTGTCGGCCAAGATGGTCATCTCAGTACGGGCAGAAAAAACCTCTTTTTGGATGTTCAGCATCAACTCACATAAGTCGTTGAGAGTGGAGATTGTGATGATACTTCTCGGAAGGAACAAAATACTGTTGGGCTTCCAGTTCGGACAGGCCAGCTTACGGTTCCTCAGGAGCAGTACCCTCAATGCTCACCTTCCAGCAGCACCGATTCTGTATATGAAACAACAACGGAGGATTGGAGTAGCTAGATGAGGGGAAGGTAATTAGGGAGGGTACTGAGGAGAGAGAGACCTGGAACAAACAAGGTCCGTGATTAACAATAAGTTCTGCCAGTCTCTAATATTCTTTGGTACTTATTAAAACAGAAAGACTCTGTACAAGGTCTTACCTGAAAATAAAACTGTAAGGTTACATTCCTTTCTCATCACTTCTGATCAGAAGAATGCATTTGTTATCACAAGGTTTATATCATGTAATCTTCTGGAAGAATAATACTACTATCTTCATACTTTGTCTCAACAATGTTCATTCTCTTTAAATAGACAAGACTATGAACTCCTGTCTTTGCTTAATCATTTAGCCTGTTCTTGATGAGAATTCTCTCTTTCCTTGTAGTTTCTAAACTTTGCTGAATCCTTTGTAGAGGAAATGCCCATAAATCATTTGATAAAGTATTCAAAAATAGCTCACCCAATGATCAGAGGCACTTGTTCATTTCAAAGACATGAGCGCAAAACCAACTATTGTTCATACAGGCATACGAGCATGAGATTGTTCTTTCACATGAGTTATGAGCATGCAACCAATTATTCTTTATTCTGGGATATGAGCATGAGGTTGTTCTTTCACATTAACTATGAACGTTGAGATTGTTTTTTCACATTAACTATGAGCACTGAGATTGTTCTTTCACATGAACCTTGAGCGCCTAACTTACGAGCTTCGAAGGCACCTTACAACAAATTATTAATCTAAGGTGCGTGCACGTATGTCCTCTACTTTGGCATTGAAGCATGAGCTATAAAGATGCATGTGGAATAGATATGCCTTACTGGACTCGCTGACAGGGAATCCCCACGATGCTGCTCGTAGCTCTGGAACTCTTCACTGCAAGCGTTCGTTGGTGGACGCGGTCCCAATCTATAAGGAAGGGATGTTTCCTTGGTAATACCAAGGCGTCCAAAGGCGTGCTTCCGTAAGACGAGGTACACACATCGAAAGTACTGAAAGAAAAAACAAGTGTCAGTGCTTAACAAAAAAGGACCAAGGAAACACATAACGATGATGATAGGTTTGTACCGTGCTTCGAATCCTATTTTCAGTACATAGAACTACATAGCACTGAATGGTGAATCTGTTCATAATACTAATAGGTAGTATGCCCCCCTCCTAGATTACGCAGCATTGTGGTCAAGGGCATATGGGGGGACATGAGAGGAAGAGAGGCATGACAACCAACCCTGACAATAAGGAATTGATGCAGCACCTCCCCTGCACTGCAATAAGGGATTGACATATCACCTCTCCTGGAAGTAAGGAGTCAACGCATTACCTCCCTTGGGAGTATGAAATTGATACACCGCTTTGCACCTGTGTTCATCTTTGATTTGGATGCATCCCAGGTACTTGTGGTGAAAGTGACACATCCATAGTTTCCTATGGACTGAGCTATTTTGAACATTTTAAAAGTGATAGCTTTACTTTTGTATGTTGGATTTTTGTCATTTTGGGCGTTTTTTGTTTGGACAAAGATTGGTTATTCTTCTAAACTGGGGTGGTGCCCATTTGTAGTGTATTCACTGTGTTACTGTGTATGTTTGTACAAATGCTTTACACATTGCCTCTTAGATGAGCCAGACTGCTTGTGCCAAGCTACCAAGGGGGTGAGCAGGGGTTATCTGAGCTGTGTAATCCCCTTATCCTGACTAGAAGGAAGGGTCCCTACTTGAACAGGGTGCAAGCCACTAACATCTATACTAAACGTCTATTGTCCTTCAGACATCTGATGCGCCAAACACTGCCTGAACAATCATCCAGTCCTAGATGCCCAGCATCTACCTGAAGCTGGACCCAACCAAGATAGAGTTCCTGTTATTAGACAGTCACAAACAACAAGAAACAGTACAAGCCTGGCTCCATAATATGAACCTCACCGGCTCCAAACCACAACTTTCAACAAATACCAAATCACTTGGATTCACCCTGGACATCAACCTCACCATCAAGGAACACATTCTCAAAAAAACAAATTCAGCCTGGCTTCTTCTAAAGAAAGTGAAACTGTTTCTTCCAGAAAGCCACTTCAAAACTGCTGTTCGAACCCTCGTAGTCTTGCATCTGGATTGTGGGAACACCTTGCTCCATAGACTCCCAGACAATACACTGGAGCCCCTTATGGGCATCCTACATCCTGCAGCACATCTTATCAAGGACCTGAAAAAATATGATCACATTACCACATCATGATAGAACTCTGTTCGCTCCCCCTGCTGGTTCATACCATCTTCAAAACCACCTGCATCATTTACAAAGCCATTACAACAAGACCCCCGCCTTATCTTGAAGATAAGTTCAACACCTCTGGTGGTTCTCGGCAGACCTGCAGACAGGACACCATCAGACTGCAGACTAAGAAGTGTAAAATAGAAAAACTAAAGCAGGCATGCCTTTTTCATCTATGCACCCAGGATCTGGAACAACATCCCTATATCCATCAGTACCACCTAACACAGCTCCAATTTTGGAAAGAGTTGAATACCCACCTCTTTAAGGACCACCACATCACAATGCATTAACTGTCCACAATGCAGCTACCTCTCCCAGTACTCGTTTTCTTTAGGCTTGTCTTTGACTTTGTACAGTGCTCCTCTATATTTTGGCTTGGTTTTTGCAACTGAAATAACATATACATATTGTTAGTAACTATCCAAATGAAGAACCTACACGCATCGGGGGTATTACAAATATTGTAAAAATACACCACTTAAGCAATTTTAATAGGCTTTCTGGTACTATAAAACTACAACCAAGTCCCATGATTTATAATCTATTGATTTGTTTCCTGTTACTGATAGTCACTGATGGCTGGTGACATTTGAAAGTGGTGAGGCGTAAAAGTTTGGGATGAGTGCCCTGTGGCTAGCGAGCATTGAAATACAAGTGGGCATATGGTGCATTTTCAAGCAAGTTTGAGAAAGCAAAGTTAATAAAGCAACTGTGAAAGTTTAGTTATGACATCAAGAAAGAGATTTCATATAATAATAACGTAGGTAACTGCTAATTCAGTATAACTAGAGAACTTCATAACAATGCAGTGAGTACCTCACAGATTGCGACTGAAGCCCAATTTCCACACGTTTGTATACATATGGACCCAGGTTACAGTGGACTTTTTTTGGGCATTTTGCTGTTTGCTGGTCTGAAGATGGGCTAAAAGCTAGTAGGGCTGAGACCGAGTCAGACAGGCTACCACAGAAGTCCACCACGATACAGTGGATCTTTTTTAGCAGTTTTTTGGTCTGGTCTGAAGATGGGGTAAAGGCTGGTAGGTCTGGGGGCAGAGTCAGACAGAGTATGGCACTGCAGCCCACAACATACCAAGTTACAGTTGTTCATCTGTCTGAAGATGCACCCTTCCAGCCAGCAGCGTCCCACCATGACCTCTTGTTATCAGAAGCTGTTCAGAGCTTTTTCTGCTGGTTCCCGCATCCTGACACTGACAGCTTTCAGTTTGGTGCCGACTTGTTTGTGCACAAAGGGATCTGCTAAGCATGTACCACAGGGTACCCAGCTGTGCATTGTGATGAGGATAAAAAACTGGGGCAAAGCGTCTGCACTACTAGGCAGGTTAAACATCCATTCCGTGCATTGACTCAGGTCAAGTGGCTTTTAAACACTACATGGCTGTGGTAATGTTTCTGCCAGCTTTCTTTTCGATTCAATGCTATCTGTGCATTCCCATTTCACCAGCACTACATATATCATTCCTGAGTGTGTCTTCCAATCACTGGAATTCAGTACCTGAAGAGGTCAGACATGAAGAAATACTGAGCAGCTTCAGAAAACAAGCATTTGCAATGCAAATTGGTCTCACATTAGTGAGAGTTAAAGGTATTGGCGCTATAAATGAGAATGAGTTTTACCCATATGTTTTGGATTGGAGTGGATGTATGTGGTGTGGAGTGAAATTATGTGGTTTGGAATTGTTAGTTGTGGAATTGTGTGGGGTGGAATTGTGTGGAGTGGTTTTGTGTAGTGGAATTATGTAGCATGGTGTGTAATGGAAATATGTGGATAGTAATTATGTGGTATTGAGTGTATTGGATTATGTGTAGTAGGAGTGTGTGTCAAAGTGTAATTATGTGGAATGGCATTCTGTGTGGAGGAGTGGTATGTTGTGGAGTTTAATTATGTGGTATGCTGTTGAATTAAGTGGCATGATGTGAAATTCTGTATTGTGGATTGGATGTATGTGGTGTGTTGTGTAATTGGGTTGTTGAGCAGAAATATGTGGTTTGTTGTCAAAATATGTGGTGTGGAATGGAAATGTGTACAGTTGAATTGTGTGGCATGGAAGTGTGTGGCGCTGAGTGAAATTATGCTGATTGGAATTATGTGGCATGGTGTGGAGTGTATTTGTGTGGATTGTGTTACCAAGTTTAAAATGATTAAACATAATTACAAAGAAAGGCGGCCTTTGATTGCGCACAAATTTACAAAACCTTATAATATGTAAAGATATCAAAACAAAAACATGCAGAGTCAACTCCCAGCGACATTTATGTTCATGAACTCTATGGGGGTCTTGAACAAAGCACATTTATAGGGGACATTCTTACAGCAGAAGGAAACATGTTGACCTTAGTCCCAAATCAAAAAGGGGAGAGTTCGAACTCCTCAGCCAGCAGCCAAGCAGAGTACCAGATGGTGCTAATGTACAGTTTCGAGGGGGGTGAACTGGGAGGAATGAACAAAAACAGACGTGGGGAGGAAGGTGCTAGTTAGAAACGTCCTTACTGCTCTAGTTCTAATGCTATCCTACTGGGATAAGAAGGGGAAGTGGAGAAAGTTGCGTAACACAGTGGTGCTGGATATGTGCAGACAAACATTGTTGCACAGAGTAGCTCCCAGCCTTTTAAGTAGGGTTACTCTCTGAATATAGCTCGTGTGGTAGAAATGTTTTGGTAGCATGTGAAGCTCTTGGTTTTTAAATTATGCAGTCCTGATTTAGACTCCGTCAGTGCTGATGGTGCCGATGGTGGTTTGTTGGTGATCAAGAAAGAAACTACTGACTCACAAGTGTGCAGAACACTAGCTTAGGCTCTGGTGCTGGGGTTGGACTATTAGTGGCAGGCACTGAATTCCTCTGAGGTCAGTAGACACACTGCACTGGGCAAGCTGGGCTTGCTAGCGAGTCAATATCCAGAGAACTCTGGGAGCGGAAGGAGGAGCTGGGCAGAGCAGCGAAGTCAGCAGGAGGCACTGATGACATCATTTAAGGCAGGCTCACAATCCCAAACCACTTTGCAGCAAAAGCATAACAGATTTATTATTTACCTTGCCATCTGGTGCAAACTATAGCAAGATGTGCCAAGTGACATAAATAGTGTTTTCTCAAAATGCCCGTTCTAATGAATCACAGGAGGATGTGGCTCACTTGGTTAAACTTAAGAATGATACAAAAAACTATTATAAACCTTTGAAAAATGCACGCATTGGAACTGTTTAACACTCATTTCGCAGTCCGCATTATCCAGTGATCACTTCTAATGTAATTGTTAGCAAGTGCAGTGGTGGCCAGAGCATCCCAACCCAAAACACACAGAAAGGCAAGCAACTACAGTGACACCTAGTCACCTCAATGGAGACTGCAGGCAGCTCTTCAACGTAATGCCTTGATCAGTGTGAGCATATACTGAGACAGTCACAAGAGAGACACACAAAACAAACAATCAGCATGGAGAGCCCAGTAGCAGTGTTTAAGGAACAGCTGGGCCCCGGCTGGGAGCCCAGGTTTTTAGTGGCCATGGTGGATCAGGGAGAACACCGGGATCAGAGGGAGGAGGCTGGGCGAAGGCAGCAGAAAGAGGAGGGAGGAAGTGGCTACTGAAGTGAGGGTCAGCCGAGCCTGTGTTACGCTGCAACCTGCTGCTGCTCCTGGGCCCCAGCCGCCTCCTCCGTGATCTTCCACGAGGGCAACAGTATATGGCTTCAAAGCCAGTGCTAACTGAAAATGCCAGAAGCACTGCTGTGATGGTGGTGACATCAACGGGGTGAGAAAGTGCTTGGCATGCTGGGACATGTAATGCCTGCTACTTGTGCGTTTGGTGCACTTAGAGCATTTGAAAGGCAAAAAGAACTACATGTCCTTAAATTCAGTGGAACCATATTATTTGATTTCTGTGACTGTGTGAAAAGACGAGGAGCCGCAGAGAGTCGAGGAGAACGGCAACATGAATATTAATTTTGAGTAAACACACAGCGACGCAGGGGTAAATGGGGAGGGCTTGCAGGAGGTGGGAGAGTGGTGGGAGGAATGAGGGACAGGAGAGCAGGAAACAAAGAAATAAAATAGTCCCTCAAATAAGCGTAACCATACAGTAGTTTTACAGGACACTGAAACAGACAAGTGAAAGCAGTGGGCAGCTGTAAGCCCATATATATATATTCACTGAAAAAACCATAGGTTTCAGGGGCGTTATAGTTAGTTGGACATTTCACTCGTACAAAACCATAGAAATTCCCCCGTTCTAGTTAGTTCAGCTAACTATAACTCGCACGCCCGCAAGCACTGCTGATGACGTCACATATTACATCACTCATGACATGGTCAGTGACATCACTCATGACATATACTGATGACATCTCAAATGACATCACTGATGACATCACTGATGACATCATCCTTGTGATAGAGGGGAAGACCTCCTCTCACCCTAATATAACCTTTGATACACACTCAAAAATACAAACTAACATTTTCAAAACAATGGACATACCAATACCAGTTACAACACACCTATTCAGTAATTCCAAGATCTACACACACATCCACTCATTCACCAACAGTCCCTATACAGTCACTCATACATGTACTCACTCATCATATGTACTCATACACCTATACATCCTGTTACACACCGCCACTCATCCATAGAGTTACTCACACACATAGTCACACATGCAAACAAAGTATCAAACATCCATTTACTTGCATATACAGTTATACACACACTACCACACTTGCTTCTACAGAAACTTACACATACTTACTCTCTTAAACAATCACTTATAGAAACACCTACTTATTTGTACAGGAACTCTTCCAATCTCTCACTCTCACATATACTCACTTATATACACCAATACTCACATATACTAGTTTAAAACATATGTAGTTACTCATAAAGACACTATTGAGACAGTCATTCACTCACTAACACACCCATACACATACTCATCCACCTATACAGTCCTGCACACATGCTGTCTTCAACACATACAAACAGTGAGTCACTCATTCATGCATCTATGCACTAAGTAATACCCCCACCGAACCATACAGACACTCAGACACTCATACTGATACTCAAAAAACCAACTAATAACCCATATAGACACTCATGTAGCTACTCACCAACCCATGCAGCCACTTATACACAAAGTGAGAGACTGATACAGATATTTTCATATTTAAACATTACTCACTAACCCATGTATTCACTAAGATACAATTAGTCAGTTATACAATCAATTTTACAAAAAAATCATCCATTTAGACACTTATATACCCATTTATTCTTCCATCGACCTTGAGATATACATATATAAAAACATATTTAATTTTCAGAAAAACACACATTCACTGGATGATGTCATCAGTGATGTCATCAGTGATGTCATTTGAGATGTCATCAGTGATGTCATGAGTGATGTCACTGACCATGTCATGAGTGATGTAATATGTGACGTCATCAGCAGTGCATTGCGGGCGCTGCGAGTTATAGTTAGCTGAACTAACTAGAACGGGG
The DNA here is from genome assembly GCA_963921515.1 of Calotriton arnoldi. Lineage (NCBI taxonomy): Eukaryota > Metazoa > Chordata > Amphibia > Caudata > Salamandridae > Calotriton > Calotriton arnoldi. The sequence continues at coordinate 183,963 of CAWUFW010013341.1, forward strand.
AATTTCTATGGTTTTGTACGAGTGAAATGTCCAACTAACTATAACGCCCCTGAAACCTATGGTTTTTTCAGTGAATATATATATATATAATATATTATATGCTATTTTGCCCCCGGGTGGGCCAAGTCCCGGGGGCATGCGGGGGGTTGGTTTTTAGTTAATGGGGGGCCTCTAAGGCCCCCAAGCCCGGGGACCGCCACCCCCGGGGCTTTCTAATAAAAATGGTGCGGGAGGGCACTGTGCCCTCCCGCAGCCCCGGGACCGCCACCCCCGGGGCTTCTTTTATAATTTGAAATACCTGTGTGGGGGCTCCAGCCCCCACACGCCCGGGACCGCCACCTCCCCGGGGCACTAAGAAAATACATGTGGGGGTCCGTTTCGGACCCCCGAAGCCCCGCGGACCACCACCTCCCCGGGGCTATGTAAAAGTGGGGAGGGTGGGCCGCGCGGCCCCCCTCCTGGAGCCTGTGGTGGCCCTGGGGACTGCCACCCCCAGGGCCGGCTCCTGCAGTGTCCCGGGGTGCCTACCCCTGGGACACTGTTGTTTGCAATGGCAGGACGGGAGCCTCGCGGCTCCAGTCCTCCCATTGCAAACTTGCTTGCTTCACTGAAGCGAGAGCAGGGAAACCTGCTCTCGCTTCAATGAAGCAAGCAGATTGCTTTTCCATAAGGGGAGCTGCATGTCAGCAGCTCCCTTATGGAAAGCAATGCCGGCTCCCGCAGGACGCGGGGAGCCGGCGGGACTGTGCGGGGATTGGGGACCCCCACGGTCCCCAACATATGGCCAGGCCCCGGGTGATGGGGTCCCCGGGGCCATTAGTGTCTCGGGAGGGGGGCCACGCAGCCCCCCTCCCAAAAAATGCATTTTTGGGAAATAAAAAAAAAAAGGACGCAAAGGCCGGCCCCGGGGGATGGGGTCCCCGGGGCCTTTAATGGCCTGAGGAGGGGGGCCACGCAGCCCCCCTCCAAATATTTATTTTTACAAACAAAAGAGGGCATGCCCCAGGGGATGGGGTCCCCGGGGCAAATACAGGCCCAGGGAAGGGGGGCCACGCGGCCCCCTTCCCGTTTTGAAAAAAAAATAAAAAAAATAAAAACAACAGCCTCAGGCCCCGGGGGATGGGGTCCCCGAAGACAAAAGTGGATGAGGGAAGGGGGCCATGCAGCCCCCTCCCATAAAAAAAAAAGAAAGAAAAAAAAACGGCATTGTGCCGGAGGCCCGCCCCTCCCTGCAGCACTATGCAAACGCGCCCCCTGGCGCATTGTAAGAAGGGGAAGTAATTCCCTTGAATACTGGGGTCCCTGGAGGCCAACTAGCCCACCAGGAATCTCCAGTATGCGCCAGGAGCTGCGTTGCAGAGAGGTGTTCAGAGGCCACGCCCTTTTACACCTCTCTGCAACGCAGCTCTGTGGCGCTTTTTGGAGGTACATGGTGGGCTAGTTGGACTCCAGGGACCCTCAGGATTCAAGGGTACTTAATCCCCCAACTTAAAACGTGCCACGGGAGCGTTTGCACAGTGGTGGAGGGAGGGGGCGGGGCTTCAGGTCACATGTGTGCAAACAGGCCCCGTGGCGCGTTTTAAGATGGGGAGTTAAATCCCCTTCAATCCTGAGGGTCCCTGGGGCAAACTAGCCCACCAGGTATGTCCAGAAAGCGCCACAGAGCTGTGTTGCAGAGAGGTGTAAAATGGGGCGTGGCCTCTGAACACCTCTCTGCAACGCAGCTCCCTGGCGCATACTGGAGGTACAGGGTGGGCTAGTTGGACCCCAGGGACCCTCATGATTCAAGGGGACTTAATCCCCCAACTTAAAACGCGCTACGGCGCGCGTTTGCACAGTGGTGAAGGTAGGGTGCAGGGCACGTTATAGTTAGAAATTAGCATTTAAAAAACCTTTGCAATTCACTTAAAAAACCATAGGTTTCAGGCACGTTATAGTTAGAAATTTGCATTTAAAAAACCTTTGAAATTCACTGAAAAAACCATAGGTTTTAGGGACAGTTATAGTTAGTTGGACATTGCCCTCGTACAAAACCCATGAAATTCCCCCGTTATAGTTAGTTCAGCTAACTATAACTCGCGCCCGCAATGCACTGCTGATGACGTCACATATTACATCACTCATGACATGGTCAGTGACATCACTGATGACATCACTGATGACATCTCAAATGACATCACTGCTGACATCACCGATGACATCATCCATGTGATAATTTCATGCATCTTCTCACACCCTAATATAACTTTTGATACACTCACTCTAAATTACAGACTGCCATTCTCAAAACCATACACACTCCAATACCAATAACTACATACCCACTCACTGATTCTTAGGTCTACACACACACACACATGAGTGATGTAATATGTGACGTCATCAGCAGTGCATTGCGGGCGCGAGTTATAGTTAGCTGAACTAACTATAACGGGGAATTTCACGGGTTTGTACGAGTGCAATGTCCAACTAACTATAACTGTCTCTAAAACCTATGTTTTTTTCAGTGAATATTATATATATATATATATATATATATATATATATATATATATATATATATATATATATATATAAAATATATTCACTGAAAAAACCATAGGTTTCAGGGGCGTTATAGTTAGTTGGACATTTCACTCGTACAAAACCATAGAAATTCCCCCGTTCTAGTTAGTTCAGCTAACTATAACTTGCGCGCCCGCAATGCACTGCTGATGACGTCACATATTACATCACTCATGACATGGTCAGTGACATCACTCATGACATCACTGATGACATCTCAAATGACATCACTGATGACATCACTGATGACATCATCCTTGTGATAGAGGGGAAGACCTCCTCTCACCCTAATATAACCTTTGATACACACACTCAAAAATACAAACTAACATTTTCAAAACAATGGACATACCAATACCAGTTACAACACACCTATTCAGTAATTCCAAGATCTACACACACATCCACTCATTCACCAACAGTCCCTATACAGTCACTCATACATGTACTCACTCATCATATGTACTCATACACCTATACATCCTGTTACACACCGCCACTCATCCATAGAGTTACTCACACACATAGTCACACATGCAAACAAAGTATCAAACATCCATTTACTTGCATATACAGTTATACACACACTACCACACTTGCTTCTACAGAAACGTACACATACTTACTCTCTTAAACAATCACTTATAGAAACACCTACTTATTTGTACAGGAACTCTTCCAATCTCTCACTCTCACATATACTCACTTATATACACCAATACTCACATATACTAGTTTAAAACATATGTAGTTACTCATAAAGACACTATTGAGACAGTCATTCACTCACTAACACACCCATACACATACTCATCCACCTATACAGTCCTGCACACATGCTGTCTTCAACACATACAAACATTGAGTCACTCATTCATGCATCTATGCACTAAGTAATACCCCCACCGAACCATACAGACACTCAGACACTCATACTGATACTCAAAAAACCAACTAATAACCCATATAGACAGTCATGTAGCTACTCACCAACCCATGCAGCCACTTATACACAAAGTGAGAGACTGATACAGATATTTTCATATTTAAACATTACTCACTAACCCATGTATTCACTAAGATACACTTAGTCAGTTATACAATCAATTTTACAAAAAAATCATCCATTTAGACACTTATATACCCATTTATTCTTCCATCGACCTTGAGATATACATATATAAAAACATATTTAATTTTCAGAAAAACACACATTCACTGGATGATGTCATCAGTGATGTCATTTGAGATGTCATCAGTGATGTCATCAGTGATGTCACTGACCATGTCATGAGTGATGTAATATGTGACGTCATCAGCAGTGCATTGCCTGGGCGCGAGCTATAGTTAGCTGAACTAACTAGAACGGGGGAATTTCTATGGTTTTGTACGAGTGAAATGTCCAACTAACTATAACGCCCCTGAAACCTATGGTTTTTTCAGTGAATTTCTAAGGTTTTTTAAATGCTAATTTCTAACTATAACGTGCCTGAAACCTATGGTTTTTTCAGTGAATTTCTAAGGTTTTTAAATGCTAATTTCTAACTATAACGTGCCTGAAACCTATGGTTTTTTCAGTGAATATATATATATTTATTATACTATGTATACATGTGAAAATGTCTCAATCCCCTGTTTGCCTCGGTGGCACGGAAAAAATGGGTGGAACTGACGTCAGCACGCCGACGAGGTCCTCTTATGGCTCTGATGACGTCATACGGTGTCGCGAGCGGAGCCGTGCTCGTTGACGTGGGAGAGCTAGGAAAGAATTTCCGTGGAATGCTGGTGCAGGGGATATTCACCTAAGTGTTCAGGCTAGTCCTTTGGGAGCAACTGTTTATGTTGCCACTCCAGAAACCGAAACCAGTGATCCGAGGGCAGAGGCCCTGCAGATGGCACACGAGGTGGGGTGCCCAGTCGTGTGCACCGGCGGGGCAGCGAAGTGACAAGCACCACAACCCACAAAAAGGTAACAAGGGCACTGAATAACACAGGATCTTCTCTTTGTATCTGGCAGGAACAACGAAGTTAAAATGCCCTAGTACCAAAATGTAGAATTAGTGCTACAACGGTCTTCAAGAGGACCTGTGATGCCGCTTCTGCCTCCCGTACCCTGGATGCGGCATATGGGTCACGCGGTACGGTCATACTGCGGTGGGACGCACACTCGTTGACCTCTCATGGCACTGCTCCACACTTCAGGGAGGACGCTTTCCATTAGCTATGTTTTCTGATGACATGTCGTGCCGGCCCCGTCCAACAACAGAACTCCTTTAGATCCAAACAGACTCTTCCACTCTCTCACCGGAAGTGAAACCAGGCCACGCGGACACTTTCACAATACAACAGCCGGGAATGCACTTTTCGGTAATAAAACCACATTCCTTCCTCCTAATTAATCAAATAAACGTCTCACTGAAGAACAGGGGCCAGCTTCGATCGGTAAACAGCCGTTACAACGACTTTTTTACTTTGCGATACCATTACAACGCATGCATTACCACGCATGCGTTGTACATCACAAAGTCATTACTACGCATTTTTTTCGAACGCATGGTCATTTACCATGCATGCCTTTACAACAAATTTTGCTGTAAAGGTATGTATGGTAAATGACCATGCGTTCTAAAAAACATGTAGACGATCCATGTCGTTGTAAGGAAACAGAGCGATACCAAAGGGGATGATGGACGGAGCGTTAGAGCAAATCAAACACTCACCCCCAGTCAACTGATCTGGGTTTAATCCATCATCATTCTTTAGCTCACTCCACCACCCCAGTTCAGACATGGCATATGCAAATCAGTCTGACCCTGTGCCTCATGGGAACAGTCCAGCCCGAACTGCCAAGGCATGGTGAGCAAAAAAACAATGGATTTAGGCCCAGATCTCTGTACTGGGGTGAATGTATGACATTGTTCTGCATTCTGTCCATCAACTGTTGTTTTTGCATTTGTCACCCCAAGTGGGAAGGGGATGCCCAGACGTGGGTCCCGTGCTCTCCATGCCACTGGAATCAAGCTATCCTGGCTGAAGAGGGGTGAAACCCCGAAACCGGTCCTAGGATGCTTGTTTCCAGTCCAGGGAGGACCTGGCTTGGCAGTTCGGGCTGGACTGTTCCCATGAGGCACAGGGTCAAGACTGATTTGCATATGGCTGGGTTCAAACTGGAATGGCATGGTGAGGCAAAAAAACGATGGATTTAGGCCCAGATCTCTGTACTGGGGTGAATGTATGACATTGTTCTGCATTCTGTCCATCAACTGTTGTTTTTGCATTTGTCACCCCGAGTGGGACGGGTATGCCCAGACGTGGGTCCCGTGCTCTCCATGCCACTGGAATCAAGCTATTCTGGCTGAAGAGGGGTGAAACCCGAAACCGGTCCTAGGATGCTTGTTTCCAGTCCAGGGAGGACCTGGCTTGGCAGTTCGGGCTGGACTGTTCCCATGAGGCACAGGGTCAAGACTGATTTGCATATGGCTGGGTTCAAACTGGAATGGCATGGTGAGCAAAAAAACGATGGATTTAGGCCCAGATCTCTGTACTGGGGTGAATGTATGACATTGTTCTGCATTCTGTCCATCAACTGTGGTTTTTGCATTTGCCACCCCGAGTGGGACGGGTATGCCCAGACGTGGGTCCCGTGCTCTCCATGCCACTGGAATCAAGCTATCCTGGCTGAAAAGGGGTGAAACCCCGAAACCGGTCCTAGGATGCTTGTTTCCAGTCCAGGGAGGACCTGGCTTGGCAGTTCGGGCTGGACTGTTCCCATGAGGCACAGGGTCAAGACTGATTTGCATATGGCTGGGTTCAAACTGGAATGGCATGGTGAGCAAAAAACGATGGATTTAGGCCCAGATCTCTGTACTGGGGTGAATGTATGACATTGTTCTGCATTCTGTCCAACAACTGTTGTTTTTGCATTTGTCACCCCGAGTGGGACGGGTATGCCCAGACGTGGGTCCTGTGCTCTCCATGCCACTGGAATCAAGCTATCCTGGCTGAAGAGGGGTGAAACCCCGAAACCGGTCCTAGGATGCTTGTTTCCAGTCCAGGCAGGACCTGGCTTGGCAGTTCGGGCTGGACTGTTCCCATGAGGCACAGGGTCAAGACTGATTTGCATATGGCTGGGTTCAAACTGGAATGGCATGGTGAGCAAAAACGATGGATTTAGGCACAGATCTCTGTACTGGGGTGAATGTATGACATTGTTCTGCATTCTGTCCATCAACTGTTGTTTTTGCATTTGTCACCCCGAGTGGGACGGGTATGCCCAGACGTGGGTCCCGTGCTCTCCATGCCACTGGAATCAAGCTATCCTGGCTGAAGAGGGTGAAACCCCGAAACCGGTCCTAGGATGCTTGTTTCCAGTCCAGGGAGGACCTGGCTTGGCAGTTCGGGCTGGATTGTTCCCATGAGGCACAGGGTCAAGACTGATTTGCATATGGCTGGGTTCAAACTGGAATGGCATGGTGAGCAAATAAACGATGGATTTAGGCCCAGATCTCTGTACTGGGGTGAATGTATGACATTGTTCTGCATTCTGTCCATCAACTGTTGTTTTTGCATTTGTCACCCCGAGTGGGACGGGTATGCCCAGACATGGGTCCCGTGCTCTCCATGCCTCTGGAATCAAGCTAGCGTGGCTGAAGAGGGGTGAAATCCCGAAACCGGTCTTACGATGCTTGTTTCCAGTCCAGGGAGGACCTGGCTTGGCAGTTCGGGCTGGACTGTTCCCATGAGGCACAGGGTCAAGACTGATTTGCATATGGCTGGGTTCAAACTGGAATGGCATGGTGAGCAAAAAAACGATGGATTTAGGCCCAGATCTCTGTACTGGGGTGAATGTATGACATTGTTCTGCATTCTGTCCATCAACTGTTGTTTTTGCATTTGTCACCCCGAGTGGGACGGGTATGCCCAGACGTGGGTCCCGTGCTCTCCATGCCACTGGAATCAAACTATCCTGGCTGAAGAGGGGTGAAACCCGAAACCGGTCCTAGGATGCTTGTTTCCAGTCCAGGGAGGACCTGGCTTGGCAGTTCGGGCTGGACTGTTCCCATGAGGCACAGGGTCAAGACTGATTTGCATATGGCTGGGTTCAAACTGGAATGGCATGGTGAGCAAAAAACGATGGATTTAGGCCCAGATCTCTGTACTGGGGTGAATGTATGACATTGTTCTGCATTCTGTCCATCAACTGTTGTTTTTGCATTTGTCACCCCGAGTGGGACGGGTATGCCCAGACGTGGGTCCCGTGCTCTCCATGCCACTGGAATCAAGCTATCCTGGCTGAAGAGGGTGAAACCCCAAAACCGGTCCTAGGATGCTTGTTTCCAGTCCAGGGAGGACCTGGCTTGGCAGTTTGGGCTGGACTGTTCCCATGAGGCACAGGCTCAAGACTGATTTGCATATGGCTGGGTTCAAACTGGAATGGCATGGTGAGCAAAAAAACGATGGATTTAGGCCCAGATCTCTGTACTGGGGTGAATGTATGACATTGTTCTGCATTCTGTCCATCAACTGTTGTTTTTGCAGTTGTAAAGAAACAGAGGCTGTTCCGTTTCCTCACAACGACGTGCACCGCCCCTCAGACATGATGTGAAGCAGGAACCACGAGGAGAGAGGAACCATGAGGAGTTAGAGGTAAGGGGGATTGGGCATGGGGTGGGGGTTTCTTTTCTAGGGTTTAGGGTAGTGCAGTGGTGTTTGGGTGGTGTAGAGGGTCGTGCTGGGGGTAGTGTTTTAGGGTAGTGCAGTAGTGTAGGGGGTCATGCTGGGGGTAGTGTTTTAGGGTTTAGGGTAGTGCAGTGGTGTATGGGTAGTGTAGGGGGTCGTGCTGGGGTAGTGTTTTAGGGTTTAGGGTAGTGCAGTGGTGTTTGAGTAGTTTAGGGGGTCATGCTGGTGGTAGTGTTTAGGGTAGTGCAGTGGTGTTTGTGTAGTGTAGGGGGTCATGCTGGGGGTAGTGTTTTATGGTTTAGGGTAGTGCAGTGGTGTTTGGGTAGTGTAAGGGGTCATGCTGGGGGTAGATTTAGGGTTTAGGGTAGTGCAGTGGTGTTTGGGTAGTGTAGGGGGTTGTGCTGGGGGTAGTGTTTTAGGGTTTATGTTAGTGCAGTGGTTTTTGGGTAGTGTAGGGGGTAGTGCTGGGGTATTGGTTTAGGGTTTAGGGCAGTGCAGTGGTGTTTGTGTAGTGAAGGGGGTCATGCTGTGGGTAGTGTTTTAGGGTTTAGGGTAGTGCAGTCGTGTTTGTGTAGTGTAGGGGGTCATGTTTTAGGGTATAGGGTAGTGCAGTGCTGTTTGGGTAGTGTAGGGGGTCATGCTGGGGTTAGTGTTTTAGGGTAGTGCAGTGGTGTTGGGGTAGTGTAGGGGGTCATGCTGGGGATAGTGTTTTAGGGTTTAGGGTAGTGCAGTGGTGTTTGTGTAGTGTGGGAGGTCATGCTAGGGGTATATTTAGGGTTTAGTGTAGTGCAGTGGTGTTTGAGTAGTGTAGGGAGTCATGCTGGGGGTAGTGTTTTAGGGTTTAGGGTAGTGCAGTGGTGTTTGGGTAGTGTAGGCAGTCATACTGGTGGTAGTGTTTTAGGGTTTAGGGTAGTGCAGTTATGTTTGGGTAGTGTAGGGTGTCGTGTTGGGGGTAGTGTTTTAGGGTTTAGGGTAGTGCAGTGGTGTTTGGGTAGTGGAGGGGTAGTGTTTTAGGGTTTAGGGTAGTGCGCCCAACCAGCCACAATATCCATGGACAAAGGGGATCCTGACTCTTTGGAACGCTCCGTCAATTGAATAATTTGGGTCAAGGGCCCTACCACGTCCAAGACCTATCAATTCCTTTCTTGGGATCCCTCATATACTTGGAGAAAAAGGTACATAGTTTCTCATCAATTTCCGGCGTGTGTGCCACCTTCCCCTTCAGTGAGGGCCTGGGGCATTCTCCCCTCATCCTATTCCTGACCTCCCTTTCAAGGGGTTGATGGATTTTCCCCACCACATACTCTGCCACTTTGGCGTCAGGTGTCCACTCTGCCGACCTAGGATGGTAAATTTGGGTAGGCTCGAACATGTCCGAGTGGACCCCATCCCCACCCGGGGACTGAGAGGAGTGGGACTCTGGACGCCAGGGACGCCCGAGTCCTTATCCTCATCGGAGGAGAAATCGTCCTCCGATACACCCTCTCCCTCTAAGGGAAACCCGCCGTCGGGGTCTACAATAGTGGTGACAGTGTCGCAATTTTCTCCGGGCCCCTCCTCCTCCCGGCAGGCTGCATGTTTTAGCATTTGCGCACTCTTGAGGAAGGTCTCCGTAAGTTTATCAAATCCTTCCAAGTGCCCCGCGTTATGCTTAACGGCCCTTTTATTCCCCATCTGGGAGCTACTTGGACCTGCCACCACCAGATCTGGGTCACTGAACACCCCAGGGATGCTTTTCGCCAGCTTATCAACCTGATCCCTAAGAGGAGCCAGCGCCCTAGAAAAGCCAGAGAGAGGGCTTGGTCCACTGCTGGAGGGAGAAGTTGGGGGCCATTCCTCCTCCACTTCCTGGTAGGAGGAGTAAAAATGGTCTTCTGGAGAAGACATGATAGCAGAGGGTGTGAGCACAGAACAAATGCCCTTAAAATCCTTAAGACAGCCCCCTCGCCGGTGCTCCAACAGCTGGGCTTTCCCCGAAGCTATTATAAGAATAGACTGAGGCGTAATACCAATTACCACCACCAGGTGGCGCTGGTCACTAACGTGGCCGTGTGGGGAAATCACCGCGTAGCGGTGTCAAAATTAGGCGAGGGTTGGTCGGGAATAAAGCGGACACTAAAGGAGTGACCGGATTCCCAAACGCGCGTAAAGACCAGCGGGAGCGCTCGACGGAGCTGCCTCGCTCGGACCAGACGCGCCTGACAGGATCTCACCGCGCGCAGAGCACACAGCGGGAGAAACTGCGAGGGGGAGAACGCGCTCGGGCAAGAGCCTGCTGCGCAGGGAATATGAAACAATACCAAGGCAATAATGCTAATAACGTGCACAAGAAACCGCTATACAAACAGCAACAACGTCAGATTAAGCCAAGAATGTAAGGAATGCACTTAACTGACAAGCAGTGAAGAAAGAGGAAGCGGAAGGGACGTCACGATATTATATACGATGGACTGTGATATGATTGGACTATAGTTGCCTTGGAGACTACCCCCTAATGGTTCATGGGTTGTGTAGTCTTTTGTTTAATGATTGTTGTGTTACGTTTTCTTTGAACTGATATGCAAATAAAGTGAGGAAAGATATGCATAATCCTCGCCTCCGTCCTGCCATAGAATTCATTAAACTTTATTTGATCTGATTTAGAAACATAGATCATAAAAGTGTACATAAAAACAGTAAATCCTCTTTCCTAATACAATACAGTGAGAATTAATTAAAACCAGTAGGTAAAAACGGGTGTTACAAAGCCCGGTTCAGAGCAACTTCAGGTTAACAGAATCGTAAAGTTCAATGTTTCGCAAGATCAATCTCATGTACTTCGAGCAAAATACGCAATAAGGGGTCCAAGTAAGATGTAACACTCCAATACCTGACCAGTTTGCACTATATAAAACTGCAGAAAAACTAAAAATAAAAAGTGTTTTGCACACTTCTGTCATTGGGCTATATGTGGGCTACATCTGGGTGATATTTGTGCTACATTTGGGCTCTTTTTTCTCTGGTGGCCATCTTGGGAGACTTATTTGTTATGAAGTTTCCTAATTTCGTCATTTACTGCAGTCTCCTCAGTAGGAAATGCTTTCAGTTTTTTACTTTGATTCCATCAAGAAGGCATTCAGATGTGTCACACATTTGCCATAAATTCAGAATGTTAGCACTCTAGTTGATTTGATTTGATTTGATTTGTCAACTTGTATAGCGCACAAATGCCCGAAGGCGTCTTGGCGCTGGAGTAAGGCAGACCGTAAAGGTAGTGGGGATGGGCAATGCGTGATAGATTTCTGAAACTCAGTCACCAAAGAGCCACGTTTTCAGTAGTCTTCTGAAGGACATGAGTGAGGTACAGTTTTTTATCGACATTGGCAAACTATTCCAAGTTTTTGCTGTTCCCAATATAAAACTTCTTCCTCCCCAGCGAACCTGCCTATACTTGGGTACTTGCAACAGTTTTAAATGAGAGGATCTGAGATTTCTGGTTGGCACGTACCATTTCAAATGCGATCTTAGATATAGCGGTCCTTTACCCTGAAGTGCCTTATAGGCCAGACATTGTGACTTAAAGATGATTCTCTTCCCCACTGGAAGCCAGTGGAGGGTTCTCAGTCTGTGGGAGATTGCTTCATGTTTGGGGACTCCCAGTATCAATCTGGCGGCAGCGTTCTGCATACGCTGCAGTTTTTGTAGATACTGGGATTGCAGCCCTACATATAGGGCGTTGCCGTAGTCCAATCTTGAGAGGACCAATGCTGTCACCAACGTCTTTATTGCTTCAGGGGGTATGAAAGAACGAATCTTTCTAATCATCTTTAAAATCCCCCAGATAGTGGATGAAAGCTTGTTAATTTGACCGTCAAAAGTCAGTTTGTCGTCAAAAACCACACCTAGATTCTTGACCCTGGAGACTGGCAACGGACAGTCACCCAGGTTATCTGGCCACCACCTAGGTGACCAGAAAGACGGATCCGGGCCCAGTATCAGGACCTCCGTTTTATCTCCATTCAATTTTAGGCAATTCGTCTGCATCCAGGTGTTTACTTGTGACATACAGTTGTTAAAACGATCAGCTGTTTCGTCCACATTATTTGACACTGACACAACCACCTGGGTGTCGTCAGCATAGGAGACCACAGAGAAACCACATTGCCTAATAATTGATGCTAACGGAGTTACATAACTATTAAAAAGCGTGGGGCTCAGGGAGGAGCCCTGAGGAACACCACACGGCAATTCAAATGATTTGGATATAGAACCTCCCAGTTCCACTGAGAAAGTTCTGCCAGTTAGATAGGATGTAAGAAGATTGAGGGCGGATTCCTGAAATCCCAGCTCCATCAATCTGGCGATTAATATTTTGTGGTTGACAGTGTCGAAAGCCGCCGACAGATCCAACAGAATCAAGGCGGCCCTCCCTCCTGAGTCCAATGAACTTCTAAGTTCCTCCGTTGCCATAATCAAAGCGGTCTCGGTTCCGTGGCCCTCTCTGAACCCATACTGAGAGTGGTCCAGGAGATCTCCGGCGGAGATGAAAGAAGTCATCTGTATATTAAGCAGTTTCTCCAATACCTTGGAAGGGAAAGGGATCCGAGAAATTGGCCGATAGCTACCAGGTTCCTCGGGATCTAAATTGACTTTTTTTTAGCAGAGGCAGAACTGAAGCTGTCTTCCAAGCATCCGGGAACTTGCCAGACTGTACAATCTCTCCAAATAATAGGTTTAATTGTTCACTGAGTAATTCAGGGAACAGATGAAAAACCTTGGGAGGACAAGGGTCTGACGGGGCTCCTGATTTCGTCGCCATCACTACTTGAACGATCTGTTCCCATGTAGGGGATGTAAAGGAGAAACCCGTGCCCAATGTGTGCCTATCTGGCCCAGGCTTGGGTGTCTTAGGGGAGGGATAGTTGCCACATAAAAAGTTTTATACACTGACTCAACTTTGTTAATAAAAAACTGTCCCATGGTGTTACAAAATTCCGGGGTACTGACTGTTTTAGCATTGACTGGGAGGTTGGCTAGTTTCTTTACAGTAGCGAACAGTTCCCTGCTGGAGTGTTTAGCTTCCAGAATTTTCGACGTAAAATAGTTGCTTTTTTCCTCCATAATCAATCTCTTATACTCTGCTAATGTCAGTGCATATTCCTTCTTTTTAGCTTGATCATAGTTTACCCTCCACTTACTTTCAGCCCTTCTGCAAATTCGTTTCTGAGCTCTAAGTTTTTCTGAAAACCAAGGTTCTGATGGCCTTTTCCTATTAGATCTAACACTCTTCATAGGGGCTGCAGCGTCAACCGCTGTTTTGATCCAAGTAGTTATTCTGTGGACTGCTTTGTTTGTATCTGCCGTTAGGTCCGGCTTGGTGACCCATAGTGAGTTTCTAAGATCGGAACTGTTAATGTTAGTCCAATCTTGATATTTAACTGTAATAGGTGTATTAGATAATGTTAATTGTTGAGAATTTGCCTTAATATTAAACAAAATGGCTCTGTGGTCTGACCAAGGTACGGGAATCACCTCCACAATTTTGATCATACTGTTGGAGGTAAAGATTCCGTCCAGAGTGTGGCCGGCAACATGAGTCTCTTGTTTGACTAACTGTCCCAATGAGAACCCTGACAAGGCGTCAGTAAGAGCGGTCACATTGTGGTCTACTGTACTTTCTAGGTGATAATTAAAATCTCCTAAAATTGTGAAGTCTGAATAGTTAATACTGGCTTCCACGAACGGACTGATTTTGTCCATAAGGGGAATCCGTGCCTTTGGTGGCCGATATATAAGAAGTCCTTTTAGAGTGTAGTTGTTATTAAGCAATACTTGGAAGGATAGCAATTCACACTCTGGGGTGCTACCAGTAGGGGAACCCGACACTGACAGCTCTTCTCTCACAATGATAGCTAGCCCTCCCCCGCTTAAGTGTTCTATCAGCTCTAATGATAGTAAAGCCTACTGGGAGAGCTAATGCCAGGTCGGGATCCGAAGCTGCGTCTGCCCAAGTCTCTGTTATGAAAGCCAGATCGAGCTTGTAGTTTTCGATCATTTCTGCAATTTCTGTGTTATGCTTTATTAGTGATCATGCATTGATTAACATGGCTTTTATATCTTTACTAATAAGTAAATGGGGTAATTCTTGCTGAGATGTTAGTGACTTAATATTCCTGAAGCTGAAGTGTAGTAAACAATATTCGCACAATTTAGGCTCTTTTAGGGGATCTATAGTCCTGCATCCAGAGTTTTTGCGTCCTGTATTCAAATTCCAGAGCTCTTCTCTTTTGTAAGTCACATAGCTCTGTTCTGTGCCTAAAGATACAGGGGGTCTAGCCCTAGGCCCGAGCCAGGCGCGGACGGGCGCAGACGGGCTTGCCTTTGGCGCGCCTTCGGCGCGCCGGCGGCGCGCCCGCTGCGCGCGTCCGCTGTCCGTGCGCTCTGGCATCTGCTAAAATAGTGGTTGTTGCGGGAAAGACTAGCCCGCTAACCTGCTGCTCGCCCGGAAGTGTGCCTAACTCCAATGCCCCCGTCCCAGGAACCGCCTTCCGCACAACGGCACTTGCCGCGTCTGACCGAGGCATGGGTGATGCAATATGGAGGAGCAACACTCGATTCCCTAAGTACCAGTAGCTCAGGTCAGTGCAAAGTGCAATTACTCATAAAAGTTAAAAAACAATCTAATAAAAACAATTTATCGGCGAAGAAGTAGCAGCAATTCGTTTAATAAAAGATTCTTCCTTTTTGTTTAAAAAGAAATGCTAACAGATTTGTCACAGCTATTTACACACAACGAGCCGCACCACCGACCTTGGTAGTACTGCCGCGTCCCGTTGTTCATTAGATCACTGTAGTAAAGCTACTGCTCACCAGGGAGTTAACTGGAAGTTTACTGCTGGTACTGAAAGTGATTGTTTCAGTCTGCATGTCAGAAATTTCTAATGAAATAGAAGAGGATTTGAGATCTCACTTAAAACATGCCCTAAATTTTCTTTCTGCAGCACTAACCATAATTTCTATGGCAAAATGAACCCCCTCATTTTGTTCCTTTTTAAATTAAATGTTTTAAGTGTTACTAGTTTATTCCAATCAAGATGGCTTCAGGTGTGCCATACTTTTGTCATAAGTAAGACTGTTAGCTCTCTAGTTGTTCTTTAGAACACTCTGGGAGGCTGCAGTAGAACACAAAGGCATCAACTGACAGGCTGCTCCTGTTGAAATATAACAGGAAGATATTTGAGATCTCACTTAAAACATGTCCTAATTTTTCTTTCTACAGCACTAACCATAATTTCTATGACAAAATGAACCCCCTCATTTTGTTCCTTTTTAAATCAAATGTTTTAAGAGTTACCAGTTTATTCCAATCAAGATGGCTTCAGGTGTGCCATAATTGTGTCATAAGTAAGACTGTTAGCGCTCTAGTTGTTCTTTAGAACACTCTGGGAAGCTGCAGTAGAACACAAAGGCATCAACTGACAGGCTGCTCCTGTTGAAATATAACAGGAAGATACTTGAGATCACACTTGAAACATGTCCTAATTTTTCTTTCTACAGCACTAACCATAATTTCTATGACAAAATGAACCCCATCATTTTGTTCCTTTTTAAATTAAATGTTTTAAGAGTTACCAGTTTATTCCAATCAAGATGGCTTCAGGTGTGCCATAATTTTGTCATAAGTAAGACTGTTAGCGCTCTAGTAGTTCTTTAGAACACTCTGGGAAACTGCAGTAGAACACAAAGGCATCAACTGACAGGCTGCTCCTATTGAAATATAACAGGAAAATATTTGAGATCACACCTGAAACATGTCCTAATTTTTCTTTCTACAGCACTAACCATAATTTCTATGACAAAATGAACCCCATCATTTTGTTCCTTTTTAAATTAAATGTTTTAAGTGTTACCAGTTTATTCCAATCAAGATGGCTTCAGGTGTGCCATACTTTTGTCATAAGTAAGGCTGTTAGCACTCTAGTTGTTCTTTAGAACACTCTGGGAAGCTGCAGTAGAACACAAAGGAATCAACTGACAGTCTCTGCCCTTGTTGGATGTACATGTTTTACTGAGAATGTCAGACTTCATTCTCACATGACTGAGAAAGATCATGTGAATTTACAGAAAATATGCTCTCATTTTAGCTTCTGGAGCACCTTCCAAAACTGTATGGGACAAGCATGTGAAAATAGTTTTCTCTCAAACATGATTCATGATATCCCAGCAGAAGGGTTTTCACAGGGTAAAATCACCTTAGAACACACCACAATTCCTGAAATTAGTATGGTACCATCAACAAATGAATTCTAATGTAACTAAAGTCTGTTATCACCCTTTATAGTTCTCCTTTTGGTAACCCTCAAAATCTTCGTGTCGCTACAATGCATTTCAATGGGGTACTATCATTTATATTGGTCCCAAGATGGCTGCCAGCAATTCCAGGATGAAGTGCTGACAGCCAATCAGATCTCACGATGACATGTGTGGTTAGGCTCCGCCCAGATATATATGTGTTTTCTTTTTCAAATTTCTCAGGAACTACTGAACGGATTTACACCATTTAACCAAAAGGCATGACACTGAACCAAGGGCTACCTTTTTGCCAAATTTGGTGTAATTCCGTTCAGCAGTTCGGGCTGTAGCTGCGACTAAAGGTTCCTATGGAAAATTGCATGGGAAAAACACTTTTTTGGACCCCCCTTTTTTCTCGGCCCCCACTTGATGAATCACCCCGAGACTTTCAGGATAGGAGCGGACCGGATCGCCCCACGAGTTTTGAAAATTTCGCAAAGATTCATCAACTGGCGCCAAAGTTATTGGAAATAGAAAGTTGTGAATTTCCAATGGAAAATAGGTCCTAACTTTAACTACCTATTGGCGACCACCAGTAGGTAATATGCATATATATATACGTATATACTAAAGTATATACAAGAAGTCTCGAATGCTCGACCTAAAAATCAAGAAAGGCTCCAGCCAATAGGCGAGATTCACAAAGAGGGGAATAAATGCTGGAGGTAGAGAGCTGCAGGTCTTGGCAGAACATGGTAAAGGAGGAAGCAGGTTTTGACCTAATGTGGTTCAATGTGCAGCTGGTGTGGAAAATTGTCAAATCAGAAAAGCAGTGCTTGAATACTGCTGCTTAAATACCTTCCCCTAAAATGAAAGCCCTGCGCGAAAAGCACTATGGCTATCACATGGAGTTCCACAGGTCATAAGGATCTTCCTTCTCCCTTTTGAGTCTGAGAATGTCAACGAGAAGCAGGCCTGTCAGACTTGTGGGAATTGTGGATCACTAATGCAAATATTGTCTGTTTCCAGAACCAATAACTGCCTTGTGGACCTGTAGTCCTCGTTATCCAGTACATCATTCAGAGACCATTCCGAAGGGTTTGCCTAAGCACGTAGATACAAGATAACCCTTTCATAATTGGTCCTAGTGATGAGTTCCTTGTCCTAGTTAGTCTGCAGAAGACACCTCCTAGAGGTCAAATTGCAGCAGAGTGACAGCCGAAGCTTTACATGTAACAAACTGATGCATTCTGGGAGATAGAGACTCTGCAGACCTAAATATCCAATTAAGTTTAGCCACCATAAATTAACATTCAGAGATTGCGAGATTCTTGCAATTGCAGAATACCCCGCCCCCACTTTCAGCTGCATATAGATAATAGGGAATGGGCTTGGTTGATTGACAATTTTCATGAATTTAAATTTACCCATTCAGTTTCATGATTACTGTCGGACTTTTAAAGAACTAAAAGCCTTGATGTAAAGACTAAGGGGCATATTAGCAAGAACCTGCGAAAATTATCGCAAAGCTTGCTTAGCGCGCGTTTTTCTATCGCCGGCTATCGCTGGATATTACCGCGGAGATAACATGCTATTAGCAAGGTTTATCTCCAATGCGATAAAATATCCAGCGATAGCGGCGAAACCCAGCAATAACGCGAGAAATCCAGCTATAGAATCCCCGCGCTAATGCTGGGGACTTAACCTTACAATCCACCTCCCATTGACTATTATTGTTAAGTCATGTTTTTACCAGTACTAAAAAACCAGCGCTAATCGTGGTTAGCGCGCATTTTTTTATCGCTTCGCGAGCATTGCTAATAGGCGATAGCGACTGTTTTCAGTTGGGAACGCCTCCTTTGCATGTCATTAGCGATAAATATCGCTGACATGCAAAGCGCCACCCAAACCAGTCGCTATTGCCTAAAAGCTGTCGCTAACACCTGTTAGCGACAGCTTGCTGATAGGGCGATAGAGCCCTTGCTAAGCGGCGATAGAGCCCTTGCTATGCCCCTCAATTAACTCAAAGGTGCTTGAAATAGGCATGGCTTAGTAAGGTAAGAAATGCATTTTGGAATCTGTTTGTTAGGTGAATTATGTAGCAATAATTCGCTAGTATGCTGTCACAGAAATTGTTTAGGAATGCAACACTTTTATTGCTTATTCATTGAACCACATGCTAGTCATGTTTAGTGCCAGTTGCTGAGCGCCATTCCAACATCTGGGTTCAGTTCAAATACACAAAAGATGGCTATTGCCTGCCTTCCTGCGTGTCTTGATGCCAGTTGAAAATACCAAACAAGCCTGCTCCCTGCCCCCTTGAGACTCACAGCAGCAGGCTGACTGCCTATAGCGCCAGACAGGTGTGCATCATAGTGTTTTCAAGGGAGGGCCAGGGTGAGGTTCTTCATTGCTGTGCTTCACTACTGAAACTAATGCATCTATTCCAGGCCTATGCGCCAAAGAAGACAAGCCTTATCTGCGCTAAGCTAAAAAAATGGACGTCAACCATCCCGTCTCACCAGTGTACCAGTGGTCTCCTGAAGCGCTGTTAAAAAGTAAGCATAGCGCTCAGTGCAAAGTGAGGTGCCTCCAGGTGCTAGTGTGGCAGTATGTGGTCTCATGATGAGACACGGTCTATTCCCAATAAAGCCTTTATGACCTAAACAAATAAATGAACTGAAAATGCACACTGTCTTGTTAATACCAGCACTTTTCTCAATGTGAATTCATAATTAAGACCGTAAGGGACAAGAGCAATACAATAATAAAAATTACCTAATATTTTAAACGCCCCAAGGTAATCTCAATAGAAAGCACAGCTTCATTGTTCAAACAATAGAGCAACACACTTCGGGGCATATTAGCAAGACCGGCGATAAAATTATCGCCTTTTTAGCGGCAGGAAACTGCCGCTAAAACGGCGATAATGGGCTTGCTAATATGCGTTATGGAATTCCAATAGAAGCCCAGGTTAGACGTCCTGCACATCTAACCTGGGCTTCTATTGGAATTCTATAACGCATATTAGCAAGCCCATTATCGCCGTTTTAGCGGCAGTTTCCTGCCGCTAAAACGGCGATAATTTTATCGCCGGTCTTGCTAATATGCCCCTTCATTTCTTATATAAAGAAACACTTCTTGAATGAAATATATATATTTAATAATAATCCACACCGCCTTTGATATGCCAGTAAAGCACTTGCAAAACCTTCACACCAAAATAAAACAAGAGAAAAATAACCCGTCTGTGTTTACATGTTGGAGAAAGCCTGAAGCATGTAATGAGCTCGTGATTTGTTCTGGATGCTGCATTCCCCAGTCTGTAAGGTGAGCTCTTGGCCCTTTTGCCCCCCTCTTGAGTTTATGGCCAGAGGGTGTTTTTTTTAAAAGATTTACAGGTGGTTGGAAAGGACAGCAACCATAACAAGCCTGCGATAACATGAGAGGAGGCAGGCAAACTAAAATCAGATGGGAGGAGGGACATGTTTGTGCTGTGCGATGGACAAAAAATTGCTGAGTCCCGAGTAGTGAAGCACACCTCTCTACCGTGAGCAGAAAGATATAACCCCACCATACATTCTTTTGCAAAGCATAGCGTGCTTTAAACACAGGGCTTTAAATATGTTCAGAAAGTTAACATGTTCTAGTTGTCGGGCTATAAAATTCAGAAGTTTCTGGTCTAAAGTGAGTGTCTGCGCACAAGAGAGCACACCCTGCAATCTCGCCTGCCACGCTTCTTGTAAGCCACACGATTCTTGCTGTAAATCTGCCATGCTGAGATGGGCTCAGTCCAGCCACTGCCAAGCCCGGGGCTCTCACCTCCCTGCTCTGCTGACTTAATCCGCCCCAGCTCCGCGCTTCCATCTTCAAGGACAATTTGCAGTGTATTTTATGGCAGGCGGGGATGAGAGCCTCCCTTGGCAGAGAACTGAACCCGTTTCCTTGGAGTGTTGCCACATCTATCAAACTCGTGAACAGTTTAGCCTGCACCCAGTATAACAAAGAGGTGCAGCTGATGTAACGGCAGGGGAGGCAGCACTAACGAAACTGTGGCAGGGAGAAATATTATATTTAAGTGTAAACCGCTATAGCGCCAAAGCTGAACACAGCCAAACAGTAAGAGAACAGGAAACCAAGAAAAAAAATAGTCCCCCTCAGGACATACAAAGAATCATAGCGGCATGAGACAGTACTTAGTCCCTGCTGCCTGGGAGGGACAGAAGAGAAAAGGAGGGACAAAGAGGCAGAACTGACCACTAGCAAACAAGTTTTTTTAAAAGACACTGAAACAAACAAATCAAAACATGGGGATGGCTTTATGCCCACACAGTGAAGTATACTAAAGTATACATGAGGTCAAACGCTTATGCTCGACCTAAAAAGCTAAAAACTTTTCTTTTCAACCAACACCTAAATGCACTCCAACATGTGAGTCAAGTGCATGCTGTGTTCATTCTGCTCAACTAATTGCAAAAGTCCAGTTTTTAGGTCGAGCCTAGCGGCAGCGCGCATGCGCTGCGAGTAATGCAGCAGTCGAGTATGCTGTGGAAGCCTCGCCTTCTCTCCGCCCATATTTTTGATTGGCTGGTGTCATTGTCCTTGGTAAATGCTGGCTTCCAATTGATAAAGAGGCTTCTTAGTCCCTCCTTGTTACCGCCCTGTCGCCATTTGTTACCTCCCATGAGGACTGGATCTTTTACTTGTGGCGTTACACGGTCTCCTTCATAAGTCGGTCAGCACAATTTTTTTTTTTTTGTAGCGCGGTCCGCTTTCACTTTAGCGGCCGCGCTTGTTTATTTAATTAATTTGCCGCACGGGCCGAAAGTGACCTTTTCTACCCACTAATCTAACAAGCATTTGCAATGCAATAGGTCTCGCATTTATGCGAGTTTGAGCTATTGACATTGCAAATAACAATGCCTTTTATTTTTGTTTTCGTTTTTAAAACATAAATAAAAGGCATTGTCATTTACAATGCCAATAGCTTAAACTCGCGTAAATGCGAGACCTATTGCATTGCAAATGCTTGTGTTTTTTAAGCTGCACGGCCGCCCCTTAACACTGGCGCCTGCTTTCAATCACTTTAACCCGGCATTATCTTGTGTTTTTTTCAAACCCCCCTCCCAAGTAAAATGGAATTAGAAATGATTAGCGAATTAAGTCATGTGAATTCCATGTAGCACATACTCGTGGGCTAATGGGCTGAAGCTGACAACAGCACACCTGTGTTACATGTCATCTGTACTAAAGCCACCTGACGGGTTGTGTTTTATTAACAACAACAACACCACCACCAATATCTCCACCACTACCAGTACCACCACCACCAATACCTCCACCAGTACCAGTACCACCATTACCACCAGTACCCCCACTAGCCCAACCAGTACCACCACCACCAGTACCACCACTACCACCACTACCACCACCACCAGTACCACCACTACTACCAGTGCCACCACTACCAGTACCACCACCACTGCCAGTACCACCACCACCACTACCAGTACCACCACCACCACCACTACCAGTACCACCACCACTACCAGTACCACCACTACCAGTACTACCACCACCACTACCAGTACCACCACCACCACCAGTACCTCCACCAGTACCACCACCACTACCACCACCACCAGTACTACCACCACCACTACCACCACCACCAGTACCACCACCAGTACCACCATAACCAGTACCACCACCACCACTACCACCACCAGTACCAACAGTACCACCAGTACCACCACTACCAGTACTACCGCCACCAGTACCACCACCAGTACCACCATTACCACCACCACCAGTACCACCAGTACCACCACCACCACCAGTACCACCACCGCCAGTACTACTATCACAACCAGTACCACCAGTACCACCACAACCAGGAACACCACCAGTACCAGTACCACCACCACTACCAGTACCACCACCAGTACAACCACCACCACCACCACCAGTACCACCACCACCAGTATCAGTACGACCACCACCAATACCACCACCAGTACCACCACCAGTACCACCACCAGTACCACCACTCCCACCACCACCAGTACCAACAATAGCCAACCAGCACCACCACCACCAGAACCACCACTATCACCAGTACCACCACCACCTGTACCACCACTACTACCAGTGCCACCACTAACAGTACCACCACCACTACCAGTACCACCACCACCACTACCAGTACCACCACCACCACCACTACCAGTACCACCACCACCACCACTACCAGTACCACCACCACCATCAGTACCACCAGTACCTGCACCACTACCACCACCAGTACACCACCAGTACCAACACCACCACCAGTACCACCACCAGTACCACCAGTACTACCACTACTACTACCAGTACCACCACTACCAGTACCACCACCACCACTACCAGTACCACCACCACTACCAGTACCACCACTACCAGTACCACCACCACCACTACCAATACCACCACCACTACCACCACTACCAGGACCACCACCACCACCAGTACCACCACCAATACCACCACCACCAGTACCACCACCACCAGTACCACCACCACCAGTACCACCACCACCACCACTACTACCACCCCTACCACCCCTACCACCACCAGTACCACCACCACCAGAACCACCACCACCAGTACCACCAGTACTACCAGTACCACCACCAGTACCACCACCACCATACCACCACCAGTACCACCAGTACCACTACCACCAGTACCACCACCACCACTAGTATCACCAGTACCACAAACACCAGGACCACCACCAGTACCATCACCACCAGTACCACCACCACTACCAGTACCACCACCAGTACCACCACCAGTACCACCACCACCAGTACCACCACCAGCACCAGTACCACCACCACCAATACCACCACCAGTACCAGTACCACAACCACCAGTACCACCACCAGTACCACCACCACCACCAGTACCACCACCAATAACACCACCACCAGTACCACCACCACCAGTACCACCACCAGTACCACCACCACCACCAGTACCAACACTACCAGTACCACCAGTACTACCACCACTACTACCAGTACCACCACTACCAGTACCACCATTACTACCAATACCACCACCACCACTACCAGTACCACCACCTATATCACTACCAGTACCACCACCACCACTACCAGTACCACCACTACCAGTACCACCACCACCAATACCAGTACCACAAACAACTACCAGTACCAGTACCACCACCACCACCAGTACCACCACCAGTACTACCACCACTACCACCACCACCATTACCACCACCATCAGTACCACCACCACCAGTACCACCACCAGTACCACCACCACCAGTACCACCACCACCACTACCACCACCACCACCACCACTACCACCATCACCACCACCACCAGTACCACCACCACCAGTACCACCACCAGTACCACCAGTACTACCAGTACCACCACCAGTACCACCACCAGCAGTACCACTACCACCACCACCACCAGAACCACCAGTACCACCACCACCAGTCCACCAGTACCACCAGTACCACCACCAGTACCACCACCAGTACAACCACCAGTACCACCACCAGTACCACCACCACCAGTACCACCAGTACCACAACCACTAGGACCAGTACCACCACCACCAGTACCATAAGTACCACCACCAGAACCACCACCAGTGCCACCACCACCAGTGCCACCACCACCAGCAGTACCACCACCACCAATACCACCACCAGTACCAGTACCACCACCACCAGTACCACCATCAGTACCACCACCACCACCAGTACCACCACCAGTACCACCACCAGTACAACCACCAGTACCACCACCAGTACCACCAGGACCAGTACCAAAATCACCACCAGTACCACCAGTACCACAACCACCAGGACCAGTACCACCACCACCAGTACCATAAGTACCACCACCAGAACCACCACCAGTGCCACCATCACCACCAGTGCCACCACCACCAGCAGTACCACCACCACCAATACCACCACCAGTACCAGTACCACCACCACCAGTACCATCATCAGTACCACCACCAGTACCATCACCAGTACCACCACCACCAGTACCACCACCACCACCAATACCACCA
This sequence comes from Calotriton arnoldi, assembly GCA_963921515.1. NCBI lineage: Eukaryota > Metazoa > Chordata > Amphibia > Caudata > Salamandridae > Calotriton > Calotriton arnoldi. Next base: position 208,588 of record CAWUFW010013341.1, read on the forward strand.
GTACTACCAGTACCACCACCATTACCATCAGTAACACCACCACCAGTACCACCACCAGTACCACCACCAGTACCACCAGTACCTCCACCACCAGTACCACCACCAATACCACCACCACCACCAATACCACCACCACCAGTATCACCATCACCACCAGTACCACCACCACCACCAGAACTACCACCACCACCAGTACCACCACCACCAGTACCACTACCACACCAGTACCACCACCACCACCAGTCCCACCACCACCAGTACCACCACCAGTACCACCAACAGTATCACCACCACCCCCACTAACACCACCAGTACCACCACCACCACCAGTACCAGTACCACCACCACCAATAGCACCACCAATACCACCACCACTACCACCACCACCACCACTACCACCATCACCACCTTTACCACCACCACCAGTACCACCACCACCAGTACCACAACCAGTACCACCAGTACTACCAGTACCACCACCAGTACCACCACCACCACCAGAACCACCAGTACCACCACCACTAGTCCCACCAGTACCAGTACCAGCACCAGTACCAGCACCAGTACCACCACCAGTACCACCACCAGTACCACCCCACCAGTACCAAAATCACCACCAGTACCACAACCACCAGGACCAGTACCACCACCACCAGTACCATAAGTACCACCACCAGAACCACCACCAGTGCCACCACCACCAGCAGTACCACCACCACCAATACCATAACCAGTACCACCACCACCAGTACCACCACCACCACCAGTACTACCAGTACCACCACCAGTACCATCAGTAACACCACCACCAATACCACCACCAGTACCACCAGTACCACCAGTACCTCCACCACCAGTACCAGTACCACCACCAATACCACCACCACCACCAGTATCACCATCACCACCAGTACCACCACCACCAGTACTACCACCACCAACAGTACCACCACCACCAGTACCACTACCACCACCAGTCCCACCACCACCACCAGTCCAACCACCACCAGTACCACCACCAGTACCACCAACAGTACCACCACCAGTACCACCACCACTAACTCCACCAGTACCACCACCACCACCAGTACCACCACCACCAATAGCACCACCAAAACCACCACCAGTACCAGCACCACCACCACTAGTACCACCAGTACCACCACCCCTACCATCAGTACCACCAACACCAGTACCAGTACCACCAGTACTACCTGTATCACTACCAGTACCACCAGTCCGACCACCACCAGTCCCACCACCACCAGTACCACCAGTATCACCAGTGCCAACACCACCAGTACCACCACTTCCACCACCAGTACCACCACCACCACCACCACCACCACCAGTACCATCACGACCAGTACCACCACCACCAGTACCACCAGTACCACCACCACAAGTACCACCACCACCACTACCACCACGAGTACCACCACCAGTACCACCATCACCAGTACCACTACCACCAGTACCACCACCATTACCACCACCAGTACCACCACCCGTACCACCACCAGTACCACCACCACCAGTACCACCACCACCAGTACTACCAGCACCACCACCAGTACCACCACCACCAGTACCACCACCAGCAAAAGTACCACCACCAGTACCAGTACCACCACCACCAGTACCAGTACCACTACCACCAGTACCACCACCATTACCACCACCAGTACCACCACCCGTACCACCACCAGTAACACCACCACCAGTACCACCACCACCAGTACCACCATGAGTACCACCAGTATCAGTACCACCACCTCCACCATTACCACCAACAGTACCACCACCACCACCATCAGTACCACCACCACCACCAGTACCACCACCAGTACCATCACCAGTACCACCACCAACACCAGTACCCCCACCAGTACCACCACCACCACCACCAATACCACCACCACCACCAGTACCACCACCACCAGTAACACAAGTACCACCACTACCACCAGTACCACCACCACCACTACCACCACCAGTGCCACCACCAGTATCACCACCAGTACCAGTACCACAGCCACCACCAGATCCACCAGTACCTCCACCACTACCACCACCAGTACCATCACCATTACCACCACCAGTACCACCACCAGTACCACCACCAGTACCACCACTACCACCACCACCAGTACCAACAATAGCCAACCAGCACCACCACCACCAGAACCACCACTATCACCAGTACCACCACCACCTGTACCACCACTACTACCAGTGCCACTGCCAGTACCACCACCACCACTACCAGTACCACCACCACCACCACTACCAGTACCACCACCACCACCACTACCAGTACCACCACCACCATCAGTACCACCAGTACCTGCACCACTACCACCACCAGTACACCACCAGTACCACCACCACCACCACCAGTACCACCACCAGTACCACCAGTACTACCACTACTACTACCAGTACCACCACTACCAGTACAACCACCACCACTACCAGTACCACCACCACTACCAGTACCACCACTACCAGTACCACCACCACCACTACCAATACCACCACCACCACCACTACCAGGACCACCACCACCACCAGTACCACCACCAATACCACCACCACCAGTACCACCACCACCAGTACCACCACCACCACCACTACTACCACCACTACCACCACTACCACCACTACCACCACCACCACCAGTACCACCACCACCAGTACCACCACCACCAGTACCACCAGTACCACCAGTACTACCAGTACCACCACCAGTACCACCACCACCAGTACCACTACCACCAGTACCACCACCACCACTAGTATCACCAGTACCACAACCACCAGGACCACCACCAGTACCATCACCACCAGTACCACCACCACTACCAGTACCACCACCAGTACCACCACCAGTACCACCACCACCAGTACCACCACCAGTACCACCACCACCAATACCACCACCAGTACCAGTACCACAACCACCAGTACCACCACCAGTACCACCACCACCACCAGTACCACCACCAATAACACCACCACCAGTACCACCACCACCACCAATACCACCACCACAACCAGTACCACCACTACCAGTACCACCAGTACTACCACCACTACTACCAGTACCACCACTACCAGTACCACCATTACTACCAATACCACCACCACCACTACCAGTACCACCACCTATATCACTACCAGTACCACCACCACTACCAGTACCACCACTACCAGTACCACCACCACCAATACCAGTACCACCACCACTACCAGTACCAGTACCACCACCACCACCACCAGTACCACCACCAGTACTACCAACACTACCACCACCACCATTACCACCACCATCAGTACCACCACCACCAGTACCACCACCAGTACCACCACCACCAGTACCACCACTACCTCCACCACCACCACTACCACCATCACCACCACCACCAGTACCACCACCACCAGTACCACCACCAGTACCACCAGTACTACCAGTACCACCACCAGTACCACCACCACCAGTACCACTACCACCACCACCACCAGAACCACCAGTACCACCACCACCAGTCCACCAGTACCACCAGTACAACCACCAGTACCACCACCAGTACCACCACCACCAGTACCAAAATCACCACCAGTACCACCAGTACCACAACCACTAGGACCAGTACCACCACCACCAGTACCATAAGTACCACCACCAGAACCACCACCAGTGCCACCACCACCACCAGTGCCACCACCACCAGCAGTACCACCACCACCAATACCACCACCAGTACCAGTACCACCACCACCAGTACCACCACCAGTACAACCACCAGTACCACCACCAGTACCACCAGGACCAGTACCAAAATCACCACCAGTACCACCAGTACCACAACCACCAGGACCAGTACCACCACCACCAGTACCATAAGTACCACCACCAGAACCACCACCAGTGCCACCACCACCACCAGTGCCACCACCACCAGCAGTACCACCACCACCAATACCACCACCAGTGCCAGTACCACCACCACCAGTACCACCATCAGTACCACCAGCAGTACCACCACCAGTACCACCACCACCAGTACCACCACCACCACCAATACCACCAGTACTACCAGTACCACCACCATTACCATCAGTAACACCACCACCAGTACCACCATCAGTACCACCACCAGTACCACCAGTACCTCCACCACCAGTACCACCACCAATACCACCACCACCACCAATACCACCACCACCAGTATCACCATCACCACCAGTACCACCACCACCACCAGAACTACCACCACCACCAGTACCACCACCACCAGTACCACTACCACACCAGTACCACCACCACCACCAGTCCCACCACCACCAGTACCACTACCACACCAGTACCACCACCACCACCAGTACCACCAGTACCACCACCACCACCAGTACCACCACCACCAGTACAACCACCACCACCACCACCAGTACCACCACCACCAGCATCAGTACGACCACCACCAATACCACCACCAGTACCACCACCAGTACCACCACCAGTACCACCACTCCCACCACCACCAGTACCAACAATAGCCAACCAGCACCACCACCACCAGAACCACCACTATCACCAGTACCACCACCACCTGTACCACCACTACTACCAGTGCCACCACTAACAGTACCACCACCACTACCAGTACCACCACCACCACTACCAGTACCACCACCACTACCAGTACCACCACCACCACCACTACCAGTACCACCACCACCATCAGTACCACCAGTACCTGCACCACTACCACCACCAGTACACCACCAGTACCAACACCACCACCAGTACCACCACCAGTACCACCAGTACTACCACTACTACTACCAGTACCACCACTACCAGTACCACCACCACCACTACCAGTACCACCACCACTACCAGTACCACCACTACCAGTACCACCACCACCACTACCAATACCACCACCACGACCACCACTACCAGGACCACCACCACCACCAGTACCACCACCAATACCACCACCACCAGTACCACCACCACCAGTACCACCACCACCAGTACCACCACCACCACCACTACTACCACCACTACCACCACTACCACCACCACCACCAGTACCACCACCACCAGTACCACCACCACCAGTACCACCAGTACTACCAGTACCACCACCAGTACCACCACCACCAGTACCACCACCAGTACCACCAGTACCACTACCACCAGTACCACCACCACCACTAGTATCACCAGTACCACAACCACCAGGACCACCACCAGTACCATCACCACCAGTACCACCACCACTACCAGTACCACCACCAGTACCACCACCAGTACCACCACCACCAGTACCACCACCAGCACCAGTACCACCACCACCAATACCACCACCAGTACCAGTACCACAACCACCAGTACCACCACCAGTACCACCACCAGTACCACCACCACCACCAGCACCACCACCAATAACACCACCACCAGTACCAGTACCACCACCACCAGTACCACCACCAGTACCACCACCACCACCAGTACCAACACTACCAGTACCACCAGTACTACCACCACTACTACCAGTACCACCACTACCAGTACCACCATTACTACCAATACCACCACCACCACTACCAGTACCACCACCTATATCACTACCAGTACCACCACCACCACTACCAGTACCACCACTACCAGTACCACCACCACCAATACCAGTACCACCACCACTACCAGTACCAGTACCACCACCACCACCAGTACCACCACCAGTACTACCACCACTACTACCAGTACCACCACTACCAGTACCACCATTACTACCAATACCACCACCACCACTACCAGTACCACCACCTATATCACTACCAGTACCACCACCACCACTACCAGTACCACCACTACCAGTACCACCACCACCAATACCAGTACCACCACCACTACCAGTACCAGTACCACCACCACCACCAGTACCACCACCAGTACTACCACCACTACCACCACCACCATTACCACCACCATCAGTACCACCACCACCAGTACCACCACCAGTACCACCACCACCAGTACCACCAGTACCACCACTACCACCACCACCACCACCACTACCACCATCACCACCACCACCAGTACCACCACCACCAGTACCACCACCAGTACCACCAGTACTACCAGTACTACCACCAGTACCACCACCAGCAGTACCACTACCACCACCACCACCAGAACCACCAGTACCACCACCACCAGTCCACCAGTACCACCAGTACCACCACCAGTACCACCACCAGTACAACCACCAGTACCACCACCAGTACCACCACCACCAGTACCAAAATCACCACCAGTACCACCAGTACCACAACCACTAGGACCAGTACCACCACCACCAGTACCATAAGTACCACCACCAGAACCACCACCAGTGCCACCACCACCAGTGCCACCACCACCAGCAGTACCACCACCACCAATACCACCACCAGTACCAGTACCACCACCACCAGTACCACCATCAGTACCACCACCACCACCAGTACCACCACCAGTACCACCACCAGTACAACCACCAGTACCACCACCAGTACCACCAGGACCAGTACCAAAATCACCACCAGTACCACCAGTACCACAACCACCAGGACCAGTACCACCACCACCAGTACCATAAGTACCACCACCAGAACCACCACCAGTGCTACCACCACCACCAGTGCCACCACCACCAGCAGTACCACCACCACCAATACCACCACCAGTACCAGTACCACCACCACCAGTACCACCATCAGTACCACCACCAGTACCACCACCAGTACCACCACCACCAGTACCACCACCACCACCAATACCACCAGTACTACCAGTACCACCACCATTACCATCAGTAACACCACCACCAGTACCACCACCAGTACCACCACCAGTACCACCAGTACCTCCACCACCAGTACCACCACCAATACCACCACCACCACCAATACCACCACCACCAGTATCACCATCACCACCAGTACCACCACCACCACCAGAACTACCACCACCACCAGTACCACCACCACCAGTACCACTACCACACCAGTACCACCACCACCACCAGTCCCACCACCACCAGTACCACCACCAGTACCACCAACAGTATCACCACCACCCCCACTAACACCACCAGTACCACCACCACCACCAGTACCAGTACCACCACCACCAATAGCACCACCAATACCACCACCACTACCACCACCACCACCACTACCACCATCACCACCTTTACCACCACCACCAGTACCACCACCACCAGTACCACAACCAGTACCACCAGTACTACCAGTACCACCACCAGTACCACCACCACCACCAGAACCACCAGTACCACCACCACTAGTCCCACCAGTACCAGTACCAGCACCAGTACCAGCACCAGTACCACCACCAGTACCACCACCAGTACCACCCCCACCAGTACCAAAATCACCACCAGTACCACAACCACCAGGACCAGTACCACCACCACCAGTACCATAAGTACCACCACCAGAACCACCACCAGTGCCACCACCACCACCAGTGCCACCACCACCAGCAGTACCACCACCACCAATACCATAACCAGTACCACCACCACCAGTACTACCACCACCACCAGTACTACCAGTACCACCACCAGTACCATCAGTAACACCACCACCAATACCACCACCAGTACCACCAGTACCACCAGTACCTCCACCACCAGTACCAGTACCACCACCAATACCACCACCACCACCAATACCACCACCACCAGTATCACCATCACCACCAGTACCACCACCACCAGTACTACCACCACCAACAGTACCACCACCACCAGTACCACTACCACCACCAGTCCCACCACCACCACCAGTCCAACCACCACCAGTACCACCACCAGTACCACCAACAGTACCACCACCACTAACTCCACCAGTACCACCACCACCACCAGTACCACCACCACCAATAGCACCACCAAAACCACCACCAGTACCAGCACCACCACCACTAGTACCACCAGTACCACCACCCCTACCATCAGTACCACCACCACCAGTACCAGTACCACCAGTACTACCTGTATCACCACCAGTACCACCAGTCCGACCACCACCAGTCCCACCACCACCAGTACCACCAGTATCACCAGTGCCAACACCACCAGTACCACCACTTCCACCAACAGTACCACCACCACCACCACCACCACCACCAGTACCATCACGACCAGTACCACCACCACCAGTACCACCAGTACCACCACCACAAGTACCACCACCACCACTACCACCACGAGTACCACCACCAGTACCACCATCACCAGTACCACTACCACCAGTACCACCACCATTACCACCACCAGTACCACCACCCGTACCACCACCAGTACCACCACCACCAGTACCACCACCACCAGTACTACCAGCACCACCACCAGTACCACCACCACCAGTACCACCACCAGCAAAAGTACCACCACCAGTACCAGTACCACCACCACCAGTACCAGTACCACTACCACCAGTACCACCACCATTACCACCACCAGTACCACCACCCGTACCACCACCAGTAACACCACCACCAGTACCACCACCACCAGTACCACCATGAGTACCACCAGTATCAGTACCACCACCTCCACCATTACCACCAACAGTACCACCACCACCACCATCAGTACCACCACCACCACCAGTACCACCACCAGTACCATCACCAGTACCACCACCAACACCAGTACCCCCACCAGTACCACCACCACCACCACCAATACCACCACCACCACCAGTACCACCACCACCAGTAACACAAGTACCACCACTACCACCAGTACCACCACCACCACTACCACCACCAGTGCCACCACCAGTATCACCACCAGTACCAGTACCACAGCCACCACCAGATCCACCAGTACCTCCACCACTACCACCACCAGTACCATCACCATTACCACCACCAGTACCACCACCAGTACCACCACCAGTACCACCACTACCACCACCACCAGTACCAACAATAGCCAACCAGCACCACCACCACCAGAACCACCACTATCACCAGTACCACCACCACCTGTACCACCACTACTACCAGTGCCACTACCAGTACCACCACCACCACTACCAGTACCACCACCACCACCACTACCAGTACCACCACCACCACCACCACTACCAGTACCACCACCACCATCAGTACCACCAGTACCTGCACCACTACCACCACCAGTACACCACCAGTACCACCACCACCACCAGTACCACCACCAGTACCACCAGTACTACCACTACTACTACCAGTACCACCACTACCAGTACAACCACCACCACTACCAGTACCACCACCACTACCAGTACCACCACTACCAGTACCACCACCACCACTACCAATACCACCACCACCACCACTACCAGGACCACCACCACCACCAGTACCACCACCAATACCACCACCACCAGTACCACCACCACCAGTACCACCACCACCACCACTACTACCACCACTACCACCACTACCACCACCACCACCAGTACCACCACCACCAGTACCACCACCACCAGTACCACCAGTACCACCAGTACTACCAGTACCACCACCAGTACCACCACCACCAGTACCACCACCAGTACCACTACCACCAGTACCACCACCACCACTAGTATCACCAGTACCACAACCACCAGGACCACCACCAGTACCATCACCACCAGTACCACCACCACTAACAGTACCACCACCAGTACCACCACCAGTACCACCACCACCAGTACCACCACCAGTACCACCACCACCAATACCACCACCAGTACCAGTACCACAACCACCAGTACCACCACCAGTACCACCACCACCACCAGTACCACCACCAATAACACCACCACCAGTACCACCACGACCACCAGTACCACCACCACAACCAGTACCACCACTACCAGTACCACCAGTACTACCACCACTACTACCAGTACCACCACTACCAGTACCACCATTACTACCAATACCACCACCACCACTACCAGTACCACCACCTATATCACTACCAGTACCACCACCACTACCAGTACCACCACTACCAGTACCACCACCACCAATACCAGTACCACCACCACTACCAGTACCAGTACCACCACCACCACCACCAGTACCACCACCAGTACTACCAACACTACCACCACCACCATTACCACCACCATCAGTACCACCACCACCAGTACCACCACCAGTACCACCACCACCAGTACCACCACCACCACCACTACCTCCACCACCACCACTACCACCATCACCACCACCACCAGTACCACCACCACCAGTACCACCACCAGTACCACCAGTACTACCAGTACCACCACCAGTACCACCACCACCAGTACCACTACCACCACCACCACCAGAACCACCAGTACCACCACCACCAGTCCACCAGTACCACCAGTACAACCACCAGTACCACCACCAGTACCACCACCACCAGTACCAAAATCACCACCAGTACCACCAGTACCACAACCACTAGGACCAGTACCACCACCACCAGTACCATAAGTATCACCACCAGAACCACCACCAGTGCCACCACCACCACCAGTGCCACCACCACCAGCAGTACCACCACCACCAATACCACCACCAGTACCAGTACCACCACCACCAGTACCACCATCAGTAACACTACCACCACCAGTACCACCACCAGTACCACCACCAGTACAACCACCAGTACCACCACCAGTACCACCAGGACCAGTACCAAAATCACCACCAGTACCACCAGTACCACAACCACCAGGACCAGTACCACCACCACCAGTACCATAAGTACCACCACCAGAACCACCACCAGTGCCACCACCACCACCAGTGCCACCACCACCAGCAGTACCACCACCACCAATACCACCACCAGTGCCAGTACCACCACCACCAGTACCACCATCAGTACCACCACCAGTACCACCACCAGTACCACCACCACCAGTACCACCAACACCACCAATACCACCAGTACTACCAGTACCACCACCATTACCATCAGTAACACCACCACCAGTACCACCATCAGTACCACCACCAGTACCTCCACCACCAGTACCACCACCAATACCACCACCACCACCACCAATACCACCACCACCAGTATCACCATCACCACCAGTACCACCACCACCACCAGAACTACCACCACCACCAGTACCACCACCACCAGTACCACTACCACACCAGTACCACCACCACCACCAGTCCCACCACCACCAGTACCACCACCAGTACCACCAACAGTATCACCACCACCCCCACTAACACCACCAGTACCACCACCACCACCACCAGTACCAGTACCACCACCACCAATAGCACCACCAATACCACCACCACTACCACCACCACCACCACTACCACCATCACCACCTGTACCACCACCACCAGTACCACAACCAGTACCAACAGTACTACCAGTACCACCACCAGTACCACCACCACCACCAGAACCACCAGTACCACCACCACTAGTCCCACCAGTACCAGTACCAGCACCAGTACCATCACCAGTACCACCACCAGTACCACCCCCATCAGTACCAAAATCACCACCAGTACCACAACCACCAGGACCAGTACCACCACCACCAGTACCATAAGTACCACCACCAGAACCACCACCAGTGCCACCACCACCACCAGTGCCACCACCACCAGCAGTACCACCACCAATACCACCACCAGTACCAGTACCACCAGCACCAGTACCACCATCAGTACCACCACCACCAGTACCATAACCAGTACCACCACCACCAGTACCACCACCACCACCAGTACCACCAGTACTACCAGTACCACCACCAGTACCATCAGTAACACCACCACCAATACCACCACCAGTACCACCAGTACCACCAGTACCTCCACCACCAGTACCAGTACCACCACCAATACCACCACCACCACCAATACCACCACCACCAGTATCACCATCACCACCAGTACCACCACCAACAGTACTACCACCACCAACAGTACCACCACCACCAGTACCACTACCACCACCAGTCCCACCACCACCACTCCCACCACCACCAGTACCACCACCAGTACCACCAACAGTACCACCACCAGTACCACCACCACTAACTCCACCAGTACCACCACCACCGCCAGTACCACCACCACCAATAGCACCACCAAAACCACCACCAGTACCAGCACCACCACCACTAGTACCACCAGTACCACCACCCCTACCATCAGTACCACCACCACCAGTAACAGTACCACCAGTACTACCTGTATCACCACCAGTACCACCAGTCCGACCACCACCAGTCCCACCACCACCAGTACCACCAGTATCACCAGTGCCAACACCACCAGTACCACCAGTACCACCACTTCCACCACCAGTACCACCACCACCACCACCACCAGTACCATCACGACCAGTACCACCACCACCAGTACCACCAGTACCACCACCACAAGTACCACCACCACCACTACCACCACGAGTACCACCACCAGTACCACCAGTACCACTACCACCAGTACCACCACCATTACCACCACCAGTACCACCACCCGTACCACCACCAGTACCACCACCACCAGTACCACCACCACCAGTACTACCAGCACCACCACCAGTACCACCACCACCAGTACCACCACCAGCAAAAGTACCACCACCAGTACCAGTACCACCACCACCAGTACCACCACCAGTACCACCACCACCAGTACCAGTACCAATACCACCAGTACCACCACCATTACCACCACCAGTACCACCACCCGTACCACCACCAGTAACACCACCACCAGTACCACCACCACCAGTACCACCATGAGTACCACCAGTACCAGTACCACCACCTCCACCATTACCACCAACAGTACCACCACCACCACCATCAGTACCACCACCACCACCAGTACCACCACCATTACCACCACCAGTACCACCACCCGTACCACCACCAGTAACACCACCACCAGTACCACCACCACCAGTACCACCATGAGTACCACCAGTACCAGTACCACCACCTCCACCATTACCACCAACAGTACCACCACCATCACCATCAGTACCACCACCACCACCAGTACCACCACCAGTACCATCACCAGTACCACCACCAACACCAGTACCCCCACCAGTACCACCACCACCACCACCAATACCACCACCACCACCAGTACCACCACCACCAGTAACACAAGTACCACCACTACCACCAGTACCACCCCCACCACTACCACCACCAGTGCCACCACCAGTATCACCACCAGTACCAGTACCACAGCCACCACCAGATCCACCAGTACCTCCACCACTACCACCACCAGTACCATCACCATTACCACCCCCAGTACCACCACCAGTACCACCACCACCAGTACCACCACCACCAGTACCACCACCACCAGTACAACCAGTACCAGTACCAGCAGTACCAGTACCACCAGTACCACCAACACCACCACCAGTACCACCACCAGTACCACTACCACCACCAGTACCACCACCTTCACCACCAGTACCACCAGTACCACCACCACCAGTACCACCAGTTCCAGTACCACCACTACCACTACCAGTACCACCACTACCACCACCAGTACCACCAACAAAACCACCACCACTACCAGTACCACCACCACCACCATCAGTACCACCACCAGTACCACCACCAGTACCATCACCAGTACCACCACCAACACCAGTACCCCCACCAGTACCACCACCAGTACCACCAGTACCACCACCACCACCAGTATCACCACCACCACCATTACCACCACAACCACCAGAACCACCTCCACCAGTACCACCAATACAACCACCACCAGTACCACCACCAGTACCACCAGTGCCACCACCACCAGTATCTTTACCAGTACCAGTACTACCACCACCACCAGTATCTGTACCACCGCCACCACCAGTACCACCACCACCAGTACCACCACCACCACCACCAGTACCACAACCACCAGTCCCACCACCAGTACCACCACCAGTACCACCACCACCACCAGTACCAGTACCACAACCACCAGTACCACCACCAGTACCACCACCACCAGTACCACAACCACCAGTACTACCACCAGTACCACCACCAGTACCACCACCCGTACCACCACCAGTAGCACCTCCACCAGTACCACCACCACCAGTACTACCACCACCACCTGTACCACCACCACCAGTACCACCACCACCAGTACCACCACCAATAACACCACCAGTACCAGTACTACCACCACCAGTCCCACTACCAGTACCACCACCACCAGTACCACCTCCACCAGTACCTCCACCTCCACCACCTCCACCAGTCCCACCACCAGTACCACCACCACCACCACCAGTACCACCACCACCATCAGTACCAGCAGCACTACCACCACCAGTACCACCAGTACCACCACCAGTACCACCACCATTACCACCACCAGTACCACCAACACCAACAGTACCACCAGTACCACCACCATTACTACCACCAGTACCACCACCAACAACTGTACCTCCAGTACCACCACCACAACCAATACCACCACCACCAGTACTACCACCACCAGTACCACCACCACCAGTACCAACACCAGTACCACCAGTACAACCAGTACCAGTACCACCAGTACCACCACCAGTACCACCACCACCACCAGTACTACCACCAGTACCACCACCTCCACCACCAGTACCACCACCACCAGTACCACCACCACCACCACCAGTACCTTTACCAGTTCCAGTACCACCACCACCAGTACCACCGCCACCACAAGTACCACCAGTTCCACCACCACCAGTACCACCAGTGCCACCACCACCACCAGTACCACCATCAACAGTACCACCAGCAGTACCACCACCACCACTACCACCACCAGTGCCACCACCATTACCACCACCACCACCAGTACCACAACCACCAATACCACCACCAGTACCACCACCAGTGCTACCACCAGTACCACCACCACCAGTACAACCACCACCTCCAGTACCACAACCACCAGAACCACCACCAATAACACCACCAGTATCAGTACTACCACCACCAGTACCAGTACCAGTACCACCACCAGTACCACTACCAGTACCACCACCACCAGTACCACCACCACCAGTACCACCACCAGTACCACCAGTACCACAACCACCAGTACCACCACCACCAGTACCACCACCTCCACCACCAATACCACCACCAGTAGTGCCACCAGTACCACCACCACCAGTACTACTACTACCACCACCAGTACCACCACCACCACCAACAGTACCACCACCAGTACCACCACCACCACCACCAGTATCTCAACCACCAGTGCCACCACCAACACCACCAGTACATCCAACACCAGTGCCA
Organism: Calotriton arnoldi; assembly: GCA_963921515.1. NCBI lineage: Eukaryota > Metazoa > Chordata > Amphibia > Caudata > Salamandridae > Calotriton > Calotriton arnoldi. The sequence goes on from CAWUFW010013341.1 coordinate 223,981, forward strand.
CCACCACCACCAGTATCACCACCACCAGTTCCACCAGTACCACAAGTACCACCACTACCACCACCACCAGTACCACCACCAGTACCAGTACCACCACCACCAGTACCACTACCAGTACCACCACCACCAGTACCACCACCAGTACAACCACCTCCACCAGTGCAACCACCAGTACCACCACCACCACCATTACCACCACCACCACCAGTACCACCAGTACCACCAGTACCTCCCCCACTACCACCACCAGTACCACCAGTACCAGTACCACCACCAATAGCACCACCAGTACCAGTACTACTACCACCAGTACCACTACCAGTACCACCAGTACCACCACCTCCACCAGTACCACCACCAATACCACCACCACCACCACCAGTACCACCACCACCACCAGTACCACCACCACCAGTACCACCAGTACCTCCACCACTACCACCACCAGTACAACTAGTACCACCACCAGTACCACCACCATTACCACCACCAGTACCACCACCACCAACAGTACCACCAGTACCACCAGTACCACCACCACCAGTACCACCACCACCAATACCACCAGTACCACCACCACCAGTACCACCACCAGTACCACCAGTACCAGTACAACCAGTACCAGTACCACCAGTACCACCAACACCACCACCAGTACCACCTGCAGTACCACCACCTCCACCACCAGTACCACCAGTACCACCACCACCAGTACCACCACAACCAGTACCACCACTACCACCACCAGTACCACCACCAATACCACCACCACCACCACCAGTAACACCAGTACCACCAGTACCACCTCCACCACCAGTACCATCACTAGTACCAGTACCACCACCACCACCAATACTACTACCACCAACACCAGTAGTACCACCAGTACTACCATCACAAGTACCACCACTACCACCACCACCACCAGTACCACCACCACCACCAACAGTACCACCACCAGTACCACCACTATTACCACCTGTACTTCCACCACCTGTGCCACCACCACCAGTACCACCACCACCAGTACCACCACCTGTACCACCACCACCACCAGTACCACCACCACCACCAGTACCACCAGTACCACCACCAGTACCACCACTACCTCCACCACTACCACCACCAGTACCACCAGTACCACCAGTACCACCACCAGTACCACCACCATTACTACCACCAGTACCACCACCAACAACAGTACCTCCAGTACCACCACCACAACCAATACCACCACCACCAGTACTACCACCACCAGTACCACCACCACCAGTACCATCACCAGTACCACCAGTACAACCAGTACCAGTACCACCAGTACCACCAACACCACCACCAGTACCACCACCAGTACCACCACCACCACCAGTACTACCACCAGTACCACCACCTCCACCACCAGTACCACCACCACCAGTACCACCACCACCAGTACCACCAGTACCACCATCATTACCACCACAACCACCAATACCACCACCACCACCAGTACCACCAGTACCACCACCAGTACCACCACCAATACCACCACCACCACCAGTACTATCACCAATACCAGTCCCACCACCACCACCAGTACCAGTACCACCACCACCACCAGTACCACCACTACCACCACCACCACCAGTGCCACCACCAACAGTACCACTACCAGTACCACCACCACCAGTACCACCACCACCACCAGTACCACCACCACCAGTACCACCACCGCCACCACCACCAGTACCACCACCACCAGTACACCACCAGTACCACCAGTACCACCACCAGTACCACCACCACCTGTACCACCACCACCAGTACCACCACCAATACCACCACCACCAGTACCACCACTACCATCACCACCACCAGTTCCCCACCACCAGTACCACCACCACCACCAGCACCAACACCACCATCCAGTACCACCGCACCACCAGTTCCACCAGTATTACCACCACCAGTACCACCACTACCACCACCACCACCAGTTCCACCACCACCACCAGTACCAACACCACCATCCAGTACCACCACCACCAGTTCCACCAGTAACAGTACCACCAGTACCACCACCACCAGTACTACCACCAGTCTCACCACCAGTACCACCAGTACCACCACCACTACCACCACCAGTACCACCACCAATACCACCACCACCAGATCCACCACCAGTACCAGTACCACCAGTACCAGTACCACTACCAGTACCACCACCACCAGTATCACCATCACCAGTATCACCACCGCCACCAGTACCACCACCAGTACCACCATCTATACCACCACCACCAGTACCACCACCACCAGTACCACCACCACCAGTACCACCACCACCAGTACCACCAGTACCACCACCACCAGTACCACCACCACCAGTACTACCACCACCACTACCACCACCAGTACCACCAGTATCACCAGTACCACCACCACCACAACCACCACCAGTACCACCAGTACCACCACTACCAGCACCACCAATAGGAACCACCAACACCAGTACCACCACCAGTACCACCACCACCAGTTCCACCACCGCCAGTACCACCAACAGTACCACCACCACCACCAGTTCCATTACCAGTACCACCACCAGTACCACCAGTACCAGTACCACCACCACCAGTACCACCAGTACCACCACCAGTACCACCACCAGTACCACCACCACTACCACCACCAGTACCACCACCACCAGTACGACCACCAGTACCACCACCACCAGTACCACCACCAATACCACCACCACCAGTATCACCACCACCACCACCAGTACCACCACCACCAGTACCACCACCAGTACCAGTACCATCACCACCACCAGTACCAACAGTACCACCACCAGTACCACCACCAGTACCACCACCACCAGTTCCACCACCACCACCAGTTCCACCACCACCAGTACCACCACCACCAGTACCACCACCACCACCAGTACCACCACCACCACCAGTCCCACCGCCACCACCAGCAGCAGTACCACTGCCACCACCGCCAGTACTACCACCAACATTACCCCCGGTACCACCAGTACTGATACCACCAGTACCAGCAGTACCACCAGTACCAGTACCACCAGTACCACCACCACCACCAGTATCAGTACCACCACCAGTACCCGTACCACCAATACGACCACTACCACCACTAATACCACCAGTACCACCACCAATACCACCACCTATACCACCAGTACCGGTACCACCACCAATACCACCAGTACCACCACCAATACCACCACTCCCACCACCAATACCAACACCACCAATACACCACCACCAGTACCAGTTCCACCAATACCAGTACAACCAGTACCACCAGTACCAGTACCACCAGTACCAGTACCACTACCACCAGTACCAGTACCACTAGTACCAGTACCATTACCACCACCAGTACCACCAGTACCAGTACCACCACCACCACCACCACTACCAGCAGTACCACCACCAGCAATACCACCACCAATACCACCACCACCAATACCACCACCACCAATACCACCACTAATACCACCACCACCACCTCACCGCCTCTCGCTTACTAGTAATAGCAGGGGCACTGTACGAGGCCGGAGCTGCAGCCGAGACCATCCTTCCCTTCCTCCATGAGTGCCATAACACACAGCCCGCCCTGCACCAGGAGGTGAAGCCAGGGCCCTACTACAGCTGGAGTGTTTATTAGGCAAAAGATAGCAATGACATTACGCAATGCCACACTGCACACTCAAATCATGGAGAGGCAGGAAATAGCCCCCCTTCTGCTCTTCCTCCTGAGCCGCAACAGTGTAATCACAGTGTGAAAGGTGTTGGAGTGCTTTGTTTATAGCTCGGATCATATGTAGCTCTAACTTCACACTTTGTGTCTGTGTAATTTACAACACTTACACATCTTCTTCACTGCACTATTTATCACTACTTTGAAGACGTCGTAGACCGGTCTCTTCCTCTGATATTCACAATCTAACAAGCGGTCCAGAAGGCCCTTTATTGCAATGCAATAGGTTTCGCATTTGCGAGAGTTTAAGCTATTAGTATTGTAACTGACAATGCCTTTCATTTATGTTTTAAAACCCAAAACATAAATAAAAGGCATTGTCATTTACAATGGCAATAGCTCAAACTCGCGTGAATGAGAGACCTATTGCATTTCAAATGCTTGTTTATAGATCCTATAATATCAGACTGCAGCTGTTTTTAGGCCCTCACCATTTTAAGTATGTATGTGAAATAAGAAATGAGACGGTGAAGCAATTTGTCCCGGATCACACGAAATGCACGCTGAAGCTGGTATTCCAGATAGAACTCACACCTAAGTGTGCACTTATTTAACACAAGATGCATGCTGAAGCTGGTATACCAGATAGAACACACACCTAATTGTGCACCTGTCTAACAGGACTCGAAACACTGAAGCTGGTATACCAGAGAGAACCCACACCTAATTGTGCACTTGCTTATGAATCTGACAGTTTGCATCACACTTACACAACTCCTTCGGTTCTCGCTGGACATTTGCAGTGCATTGTGGCTTTTGACTGAAATCTTTCCTAAATATAAGAATTCGGAAAAAAACAGCTTGACATAGGCTAACTATCCGTATTATTATTATTACAATAACAACACATTTATATTTACAATTACTTTCCTACCCCACTATTACAAACTCTTCAGTCCACCACTCTCAGTCACATGCATGCACACACACACAGACACACACACACACATGAGATAGTAAAACAGCAGGGCCCTTAATGCATGGTGCAAGGAAGGGCAACAAAGAACTAATCACATCTTAAAAGGGTAAAAAAAAAAGCTCTATTTGAAAACACAAGGACGCATGCCACAAATTAGCTGCTGGATTTCCGTGGTTCTTCGCAGAAACCTCTCCAATATCCACATCGGTCATGCTTTACCAAACAGAGTCGGGCAACATTTAGTACATGCTCGATGTGAGTGAGTGATTCAGGAAGAATGCGGCTGCACCATCTTTCCACTTCTTTATCAAGCGATCATATCTCCTCTGAACATTTGGTATTTGGAATGAAAGAATGCACTATCTAAGGAGGAGATTCCGCTTCCTGTAAAACAATTGGCATAACTATAATTGGTACAGCAAGTAAGTGCAGTGGCACTAGGACCAGAGCCTTCAGGGGGCACATTGCATCCTGGTAATTTCTGTAGTTTACTATCCCTAAAGGTGTCAAATGAGCCATTTTCTTGTTTGCACCAGGGCCCATCACCATCCCTGTCCCACTTATCCCGGACATCTCTCCTCCCTTTAAAACCACCCCAACTCTCTTTGAATTGTTGTTCTTTAACGCATACCAATGCCCTGTGGGTAGAGAAGCGCAACATAGTAAAGTTCAATCAAATGTGTTTCTATGATGAGCCCTGGGAAGGACTTTAGCCTAAACAGATCCTGCCTGGAGTGGAAAGGTCAGACGCTTTCAACGAAGGAGGGCATATAATGGGAGAGATCATTGCAGTACATTGGACAGCAAATCGTATTAGTGTAATAATACATTTCTGCATTGGCAACTGCTTTTCAGAATGAAATCTCGTCAGAAAAAGTACTTTGCATTTCAAGATTTTTTTGTGACAGTGGGTGTAATACTCTAATTAGGAACGACTTGAATGAGGCATTATTAATTTAGGAGCTCCCCTTTGTGGATGTTATCTCCCCGAGCCAGGCACCTGGCCATTGTCGTCCTGAGGGCGGGCTCATCATTTTCCCTGTTTCCGGAGCTTCACGACCGCGAGGTACTTAGTACTAGAGCGGCTGCCTGCCTGGCTGGATTTTTACTGCATATTTTTGGAACACAAGTGAATAACAATGCAATTTGAAAACTACTAGCCTGTTTCCGGAGATGGCACAGTTCTTACCTGACTGATTTGCTAACTTGTGAGCTGCCTCCGGGTGTGGCGTGCATTGCTAATGAAAGCTGCAGCCATGCTTTGTTCGTCGGTGTAGATCTCGGCCCTCCAGTCCCATGACTGCATCTCCTAACTCTGAGCCATCTGCTCCCTTGCTGCTTATTTTAGTAAACAGCAAGAGAGCAGCATGAGGATTGTCTTGGTTATGCAAACCCAGGGCTCCTTAGGAGACTTGGGGGCTCCGGCTCCCATCCCCAAGGCTCCTAACATTGTGAATATAGGAGAGGGATCAAGTGCGCATGTCAGGCTGAGTACATCAAGACACCTGTCCAGCTTGAGATGCGCATTTCACTCCAAGGCCTAGTTGAACCTGAGTGTGTCAATCAGTCATTAAGCCCTACCCCCACATCTGCCCTCACTCTCCAGAAACTGGCAAACTCGGCACAGGCGGGCTGAAATGAAAGCAGTGCACTGTCTGCGCCCAGGCTAAATTAAATCAAAATATTATGATCACAGCCCTGGGGCAACTAAACAAACAAGGGGGCAATGCCCTCATGCCCCAATAAAGAAACCGCCCCTGCTGATAGTACGTTTCCTTTTAATTGTTCCTGACTTTTATTCACTTTTTATTCAGTTTTTTCACTTCACATTTTACAAATTTGAATTATATGCTCACTTAGACTCATGAAGCATTCTGACAGTTCCAATAATTAGACCTATACAGTGGTGACTTTTGCATCACCTTTGATCTGTTCATTGATCAGAATTCTTGCAGATGCATCGCATATAGTGAGGTTCAATGTAATTTCCCTTCCTGCTAATAAAGCTATGACTTTGTTCCATCAAAAGGACCTGGATTGTAATTCTAAACCAGGTAGGAATCCAAACATGCATTCCACAATCAGCAGGCATGTTTTTCTGGTACCAATCCAAACTCTGCTGCAACTATAGTTTCCATAGTGAACAGATCCCGTAAATTCTTCCCTGCCTATTTTGATGAGTGGAGGACTGTTCCATCACAGCCCATCCTTTTGTCATGGGTGATCAGTACATTGCACAATGGGGGCTGTTCTATGGTTCACATTAGAGATAACTAATCATGGCATTTCCTTTGTAAGATGAAATGTTCCGGGGTGTGCATGTTTACTTAATTTAGAGATATTTGGGTCTAATAGAAAGTATGCTATCATGTGTCTCCAATAAACATGGTTGACTGTGAAATGTGAAGTTGTTAAATACATAGTATTTTCACTTGAAGCCATTGTATCTTCAAAAGGTTGTACCGGAGGGGAATTGGACTCTCTTTTAAAGGCTAGCCTTTCTTGGGAGGTGGTCTTGCGGACTACAACTTCTAATAATTTCTAGGTAGGAATATCTTCTGAGGAAACAGAATGTAGTGACAGTTTGGAATTCTCATTACCTCAAGGATTCCAGTGATTGAAGATTGTATAGACAGCTTTCATAGATGTTAATGTACTAGTTGATTCCATGTACTAATTACTTTTTTGTCACAAGGCTGAATGTGCAACTTTCAAGTGCCTAGAGTTGCAAGCTGGACTGGGAGGCGGTTGCAGGAGATGCATTTCACAAGGTTAGGGAATGACAGCTAATCCTACATTTCTCCCATTATTTATGGTCATGATAGTGATGGCCCAGGTGATGATTCAGGAAGTAATCCTCATATTGGTCACACCATTTTGGATGTCTGGGACATGCTTCCTCATATTGTGCAAGCAATGTGAGTTTCCAAAAATGTTATTTTAAGCCTGTGGTGGAAGTAACATCCCTGATTATTAGCAAGATTTAAAGTTGGCTAATATTTGCTTCTGGTTCTGATATATCATCAAACATTTCAGAGCCACTGAGATGGAATATTTCTATGATATTAAGGACACTATGGCAAGAAAGCGCAAGTTTTTCTGGGTTTGAGAGAATGTCACAGTGGTGTTGGCAGTTTCTGATTAGCATGATGATGTCAAATGTAAAAAGACAAAGTCTTGCGTGTTAGAAACATATTGTGATTTACTGTCATGGTGATTGTACTGACACTTTAAGTTGCTTGTTTGATGTATTTGTAGAGATTTGGTATGACTTTTGCATGACTATTCTTCTGCTTTTAGGAATGGATCAGACGCAGGAGTGACGTGTCAAAAAGTGGATAACATTTGTGAAGGAGTTTCAGGCTACGGTGCAGAAAAAGGTGACATTAGATAAAGGACACTTTGTACACCTGATAGAAATCTGAGTGGCCATTGGCCTCTTGGGTCATGTGATTTAATATTTAATATTTAATATTAGTTTTGTTTTCCTCATACCTGTAGGCTCTTGGGAAAGGTAGTGTGAAGCTGTGCTTTTGCTGCTGGGTTACTGGAAGTGAAGACAAGTGTGTAAAATCTTTGCCTCGGTGTCCTTACTACAGTTGAAGCTTTTCACCTGGATATCTAGCATTTTTTCATTATCCACATATAGAAAGCACATAGTTACATATTTCTCTAGGTTAGAGGACCTGCTACAGAGATCTAGTTATAACCTGTAGATGTCTGGTTGGTTTAAAACTGGACTTTCATCTATCTGAAATCAATGAATTGAGTAGTTATACCTATTAATAATAGGTCTTATTCCAAAGCTAACCCTCCCTTTCGCATACATATTTCCTTCATTTGCTGACATAAGACAAACATTTTGATGAAAAGTTTAATTAAAAAGAGTAACAAGACCATATCTGGTATCAGTTGTTGAACCACACCATTTACTAATTTTAAGTGAGTATGAAGTAATGATTGGCTGATGCATCATCATCTGCAGTTAGCCCCAAAATAGGGTTTTTAAATTTAAAGAGAGATTTATTAAAATCATAAAGGGAAAACATTCATTGAAATACATATGCATACTACATAAGAGAATGAAAAAAGGGAGAAGGACTGAAATACACATGAAACCACACTGCTGAATGTTTGATTGCAAGAATCAGAAAAAACGTATAAATATGTAATCAACTAATTACAATAGAATAAGAAAAAAACATTGCAAGTAGAATGGGAATCAAGGGGTTTAAGTACTTATTGAATAGCAGGGGGAAGTAGAGAGAATTGTTTGGCAGAGTTATCTAAAAACTGAGTGATTGGTGACCACAATTCTTGCCATTTCAAAATCAGAGACAAAGGATGCATATAAGCAGTATCTAATCTATGATTATAACAGACTGCATACTACCATGCTTTTGACGATAACTGCGTAAAATCTTTCCAATGCTTAATGATTTGTTGAAATGCAACTGCCAATAAAATGCAACTGCCAATAAAATGTCTATTATGTGCACATTAAATGAAACATTAGCCCCCACATCTGATACACTTCCTCGGTAAACATTTAAAATAGAGTAGGGCATATTTAAACAAAATACGGAATTAATATGATCCCAAACTTGATGCCATAAAGTGGAGACATAGGGACAGGTAAAAAGTAAATGTTTATGGTCGGCCTGTTGTGCAGAGCACGTCCAACATGGGTCTGGAGTATCGGGATGAATTCTATGAAGAAGAACAGACATTGTAAAAATTCTATTTATAAACAACAACAAAAATGGCTTGAGTGGTATTGGCTGCACAGGAGGATTTTCTAATCTTGATCCAAATCTGTTTCCATGTAGAGACAGGTATGGTAACTTGATGGTCAGCTTCCCAAGCAAAAATCCTCATCACTAATATTATGTTGGAGGAGGGAATGCATAGAAGAGGCCTTTGGATTTGTAAGCAGAAAATTGGTCAAATTGATGGAAGACGATGAATTAAGAAGAGCAGCCGACTGAAAGGAATTGTATCACTGAAATATGACATTTTGATGGAGCAGAAATCTATGACGAGAAGCAGATGATAAACCAAACAACGTGGAAGCCTCTGAGAAAGAAAGAAAATAATAATTTTTAAACAATTGTTTGACCCAAAGTAGCCCTTGAGTTCTCCAAGAGGGCCAATAAATAGACCTATCATGTAGTTGTATCAATCAATTATGCCAGACTGGAGAATTGAAAAAAGTTTCCAAGTTTATAGGGTAGCACGGAATGACTGAACTCAGCAATTTACCTGTATGGCGAGCAATCAGAGTACATATCTTCAGAGGCGTGCGCCTGAGCTTGATGATTTCAGAAAAGGAAAACAGAGAGAAAAACTCTCGTTCTAAGTCAACCCATAAACCAAACTAGAGTTTGTACGTGTGAGTTTAGTTCTTGCTTATTTGTTGACCAACAAGAAACAGATTCAGTGATCTCTAAACTTCACAGGACATTACAGCAAGGTAATGACCAAAGGAGACACTAAGGGGGATATTACCAAGAAATCGCGATAATTATCGCAAAGCGCGCTTAGCGCTGTTTTTATTATCGCTGGATTTCATCGCGGAGATAACGCGTTATTATCAACGCTTATCTCCAAGGCGATCAAAAATCCAGCGATAGCGGCGAAACCCAGCAATAGCGCGAGAAATCCAGCGATAAATTCTACGCGCTAATGAAAAGCTTGCTAATAGGCAGGTGAGGACTTAACCTTACAATCCACCTCCCATTGACTATAATGGTTAAGTCAGGTTTTTAGCAGGTGTTAGATTCCAGCGATAATCGCGGTTAGCGCAAATTTTTATCGCTCGCGGGCATTGCTAATAGGGGAAGTTGTGTTTGCGACTGTTTTCAGTCGCTTTTAGTTGGGAACGCCTACTTTGCATGTCATTAGCGATATATATCGCTGACATGCAAAGCGGCACCAAAACGGTCGCTTTCGTCATAAAGCTGTCGCCACCAGCTGTTAGCGACAGCTTGCAAATAGGGCGATAGAAATATCGCCGCTTTAGCGGCAAAAAGTGCCGCTAAAGCGGCGATAAGGCCCTTGCTAATATGCCCCTTGATGTAGGTTTCGGACACCGATTGCTTGCGTTGCAATTTCACGTTATAAGAGCACCTGAAGCATGCAGATGTACACATCATCATTTAAATGCTGGCCTGTAACAAACTACGAGTGTGCGCGCGCCTCTCTGTACACTGAACACTGAACGGCGCCTGTGGCATTCCGATCAGCTGTTCTTCTTCTCCGCAGGGGGTGAGCAGATGCTGTCAGCAATTTATTCACACCTGGGAAGGGAGAGCGGAGAGTAGCTGAATTGATTTTTTCCTATGGAAGGCCGCGCTCCATACGGTTAAAGCGATGTATGCAGCATATGAATGGGAACACATCATCACCCACAGTGGGACTATTACACATTACTAGACCCAGAATGTGTTGATCAACCTTCTGCGATAATTTCTGATAGGAATAAAAAATGTTATCGTCACTCGTGCCATCTGGGATATAATTTGTGATGATCTTGGTGATGTTAAATGTATTGAATTATGGTTGCGTGGCATTGCCTACTATCTGCAATCTTGACTTTTGAAGCATATATGCACATTTTTAAAAGTATATATTTAGTCAATTTACAACGTATAGGTTTGCAAGCCAAATCACAGAGGTTAGGGTCACATCACACAATGATAAATATAAAAGCAGCAGCAATTAAAACAATATCAAGAGAGGTAACATTAATAATCAGCAGTAGAAAAAATAATTGCAATATTAAAAATAATGTCCATGCATAAAAGTAAAAGAAAACGTGAATGAAAAGTAGGTAGGAAAATGTTCATACATTGTCATCACAAATCACATTACTTAAAAAAGAAAAATCCAGCACCAACGATAAGAAAAAATCCTGTCCACTTTAAATCTGTGAGATTTTAGAGACTGACAGATTGGCTTTGTGGGGGCAATTTAGGGTTTTGTTATTTCAGCTGTTGTAAGCGTTACACAATATCAAAGCTTATTCTACAGCCTCTCGAATTACTTTCACTCTTTGACTTGAGAACAATTCTCAAAGCAGTCAGTCTCACATTTGAAGTCGAAATGTGCTAAAATCCCTTTCACTATATGTTGTTCTAGTGAGAAACTTTTTTTGTACCAAATGGCACCTAAGGCTCGAGTCTGTGCAGATGCATTTTGTGTCTGTGTGTTTGTGACTGGTATGTTTATGTAACCTCTAGCTGAAAGGATTCTAGTAAGAAGGAAGAGAAAATATGTGTTTCTTTGTGAAAATTAATAATGCGTTGTCCTCGGCTCTGCCAAAGCTCGTTTTGCGGCAACCTATTTTGAATAGAGGTGGCTGGGCCAACAAATTAAAAGGACAACCCAGCCACAGCTGATCCATAGGTCTGCTCTGGTTTGAAGAGCCCCTGCAGGAGTCGAGCCCTGAAAATATTTGGCATGTAAATCATGATACAGACATCATGTTCCAATATGATAGGCTGTTTCAAAATTCAGAAAAAATGTGTATCCTTTAACATGTCAAAGCTTTTCACTTGTGCTTCACGTTATGGGTAATATTTATCATGGTTTTCATCGCCCATATGCCACGCAAAGGGGGAGCGAAGGCAACGCAAAACCTAGAATGACATTTATCAAGCCTTGGTAGCTTAGTAAATATGGAGTGGTTCTTTGGCAGATCTTGTCGAGAATGTAGCAACATCTTATGCTGTACACGGCACCGGAATAAACATGCCTGACAATGTAGCTGAAAGAACAAATTGCCTGAATAACAAATGTAGTGTGTTGAGGACATTTTTTATTCCATATAGCATGTTTCTTACGCAACTCAAGCACTATAACTGAATGGTGGCTGCTCCAATCGTTCAAGCGTATCAGTCTACAGTTGCATCAGAGTTTTGGAGAACTTGTCTTCTATTTATGACTTAGGTGAGATTTATGCCCTGATGAAGCTCAAATGTGAGCAAAACGTGTTGGCTGCTCTACTTGCTGATCATGTATAAAGAAATTATGAATACAGAAATTATTCAAAAGAAAATAATAAAATATAGAATAAATATATAATATAATCAAATAATTGGATCAACTTTATGAACTCTGTCTATTGGTTGAACTGTTTAGTTTGTTGCCTCTCTGATGTGTTTACATATGGTCTAAAGCATGGAGTAACACAAGGCAGTCCAAGTCGCTGCCTTGCGTTATACTGCCCAGAAGCACCTTCCTGCACAAAAACAATCCTGCCTACAACACAGACAAGGATGCCCATGCTAGCACTGGGCAGCGGCTTGTGCACCAGCACAGGCCGAGATCAGAAATGCACTGTATAATGTTAAATAAGGCTCATTCCTACCCTCTCCCTTTCACGCAGCATGGGGCAGGAAGGTGGCTTGCTGTGTTGCGTGAATATTTCATAAATATGCCCCTATATCACTCTGTTGAGAAGTTTTTAATAAAGGTGAGATATTTTAAACATGAACTGAGAAACATGTCTCCACCTTCCCGGAACGCAATGCCATTAATAAACTAAGAGGCAACCATCTGGCTCGGGCCTAGCTCGAGCTTTGAGTGGCTTATGCACATCTATGCACACGTGTATTGATAGCACATACATTTAGGCCTAATAACCCAAAACACACACAAATTAAGTAGGCACAGGCAGTGGTCTATTCTTTATAGCAGCAGTTCACTGAGAAGAACCCTGGACTTTTTGATGTTTTGACGATGATGATGATTATTATTAGTAGGAGAAGGAGGAGTAGTAATAGTGGTATTGTCACAATGGCTTCAGAGGCCTTCAAGAAGAAGAGAAACTTCATTAAGGGGAGGAAGCGATGATACTGCTCATAGTGGTCAAATTCAGGAGCTCTACATATAGTCTCACAGTGTGACCTTCATAATCTAACTGTACCTATCAGAGTCAAGCAGGACATGGTGGAGATTGCTGCCAGCAAGACAAATTGTGCTATTGGGGAGGTCAAGAAGAGGTGAGATGTTGAGATGAAATTTATTATGTACAGGGTGACCAGGAAGCATGCAATTGCTGCATTGCCTGGAGCTGAACCACTGACAAAGCTTAGACTCACTCTCTCTGAAAAGGACATTATCTTCACCAACAGTTTGGGCTCCTTGGGCCTTATTCACAAGAGTAAACTTAAACCAAAAGTCCAAGTTTAGACCTAAAGTCTAAGTTTAGACCTAAAGTCTAACTTAGACCAAAAGTCTAATTTACTACTACTTAAGTTAAACTTTTGGTCTAAGTTTAGGCCAAAAGTCTAACTTAGACCAAAAGTCTAACTTTACTACTACTAAAATTAGACGTTTGGTCTAAGTTAGACATTTGGTCCAAACTTAGACCAAAAGACTAACTTTAGTAGTAGTAAAGTTAGACTTTAGGTCTAAACTTAGGGGCCTATTAGGATGGCGGTCGGATGTCCACCGCCGGGCCGGCGGTGGCGCCCGCCGGACCGGCGGTGGACATCCACCCGTGATCGCAACCAAGAAAACCGCCGGTCAAATTAGGATGCCGGTGGTAACTGCGGCGGTGGGAAATTCCGACAGCCGCTTTTCCGCCGGTTGCCATCCGCACTCCTGCCTGGCAGACGGAGCAGGTCCGGGATAATGGTGGCGGTGCAGAGGAGGCTCTGCCGGCAGGATTATGATACCGGCGGTAGCCAGCCTTTCCTCAGTGACCAAACCGTCATGGAAAGGCATGCGGAGATTGTCTTCCGGGTGCCCGTTGCGGGCCCCCAATGTGTTGGGGGGTGTGGGTGCACTGGGGGGTACCCATGGTCCCCCCTACATTTCACTGTACCAGGAGGCAGGCACTGTGCAGTGCCTGCCATGCAGTGCAGGGAAATGCAGGACATGCTCCTTTCGGCATCGCGGCGGTGCTGCGGGCAGCAGCAACCGCCGCAATGTTAAGGCCCGCGATCAGACAGCCGCGGTCGGATTTCGACTGCGGGTCATCGTAATTCGACCGGCGGTGATGTCGCGGTCCATGCGGGCGGTCTTTTCCCGCTACCATGGTGGTCGGGGAGGTTTTCCGACCGCCATTGTAATAGGCCCCTTAGACTTTTGGTCTAAGTTTGCTTTTGTGAATCAGGCCCCCAGAATTTACAGGTCCACACCAAAATAGACCAAACACATTCATGTCACCTTGTTTCCCTCTCTATTATAGTTTGGCCCTGTCTCGCTCCTCATTTTGTACTTTGAGTATGTTTCTCCCATCTTGACCCCAAAGCTGCTTATACTCATCTCCCGCTCACCCAACTCTATTTTCACCATCCCAGACTCACTGTGATCCATGACTGCACCTTGTGATTGTAGCTGAATTTATATAGTGCTTACTCTTCCTGACGAAGCACTGAAGTGCTTCTGCTGAGCAGTACTGTGCCCTGGAACCAAGGTTAGTGGTTAGTCGAGTGTGATTGGTTATTGTTTTATGTGTTTAAAATAGCCACTCCATTCATTCACTCTAGTCTCTTTGTGGTGGATTAAATTAATTTAAAAAGAGTTAGTTGTGATCATTAGTGGGGGGTGATCTCATGCAGATGCTTAATGGGAGTAGTAGGTGAGATGGAGTAGATTACATATTGTTAGGTTGCACATGTATGAGTTTCAGAGGAGGAGAGGTTGTGATGTAAATGAGGTGTGGGCATTTTGCAGAAATACAATTATAGTGATGAAGGCAAACTCGTTATCAATCAATCAATCAATCAATCACCAACAGTTATAAAGCGCACAGCTACTCAGACAGAGTGTCCTGGTGCTACAGGACTGTGGCTGCAGAAGAAAATCAGGCAGCATGAAATGCTTGATTGAAGAGCCACGTTTTCAGCTTACGTTTGAAAGATCCAGCATCTTTGATCAGTCATAGATGCCTGGGAAGAGAGTTCCATCCCCTCATTGCCAACACAGCAAAGGAGGAATCACCCCATCTTCTCTTCTTAGTTTTAGGCACAACAGTCAACAGACCGTCTGAGGAGTGAAGAGCTCTAGAAGGATGATATTGCTGGACCCTCTTACATAGATATTTAGGTCCAAGTTACGTTGTGTTTAGACAAAGAAGGCATGCAGAGGATTGAAGCAAAGGAGAGGGCCATTTGAAAGAAAGATAGAAAGAAAGGAGAGACAAACAATGTAAGAAAATATGCGGGCAAAAACACAAACATTATAAATACCGGAGCAGATGTCTCCTGATGTTCATCCTCCAGTTTGGCACACAGTATTAATTACAAAAGCAGAGGGCTCCATTTATATGTGTTTGATTTGGCATGGAACAAGAGGGAGGGTGAGGACAGCTTCCACACATAGCAGAACTGCACCACCGCCCTCCTACAGCTAAAGGGTGGACATCCAGACACCTAGATGTAGTGGATGGTAACTGGGCTATCCTTAGAATTATAATCAGACTTTTTTAGCAAGGGGCTCTTGATTTGCCCTCCAGAAGCACTGCCCTTTATTAGACGGCAGAGGCAAGGATGGAACCGCAGATTCTATTGTGCATGGTGAAGTGACCATTTAAATGAGGCCCAGCCTCTTGTCTTTCCAGATCACACTTTCGAGTTGGCTAATGACAGCAACCTCACACTTCATAGTGCCCTCTGTTGTGGGTGCCCCAGCCTAGAGAAATCCCTGCTTTGAGGAACATCACCAGACAAAGGCTGTGTCTGGAGAGCAGCCTGGAAAGGACACTTGAAAGGAGCACTGCCCCAAACCTGTTCTTAAGCATGAGGTAGAGGATGCACTTGCAGTGTGTGCCAAGTAAAACAAGATACTTTTACTGTATACAGAGTTCATTACACATCTCAGAAGAGGACGTGCTTTCTACTGTCTACAACATGTAGCTATGACCTTTCTCTTTGAAATGCACCTGACAGCACCAATCACTGGGATGATTTGGTTCCCTTTCCAGGTTTGACTTGTTGTGTATCTGATCTGCCTTGTTGTTCTCTTGTTTTGAAAGATGTCTAAGGTAAATAAAATTAGAACGTTTTTGCTTGAAAAAGTCTTGAAAGTCTGTAGCGTGATATAGTTCTTGCAATGCATCGAAAGTCACCAAGTGACTAAAAAAGGGAAAGGGACAAGGGCATGGGTCAGAAGCAGCAAACACTGCAGTACAGTACCTTTTATCTCAAAAGGCTAGACATGATTCAAAGACCTTGTTGGAGGCCCCTCGCCCTTATCAACCACTCTTGAAAGGGGCCTCCTGGTGCACTACTGGTTGGGCGATGAAATCTAGGGGTGAGCGCACTGGTAAACTCCACTTCTAAGCAGAGCGAGGAGTGGCAAAACTCCACAAACTCTGCTGGCAGAGAGGAGTTTACCCCCACCCCTATCAGAGACACAAACATCCACTCACAGACCCACTCAGACATTCATATGCACACTTACAGCCCCACTCATCCTCTCTCACATCCACTTACAAACCTGCTCAGTCACTCATACATGCTCTGAGACATTCACTCACACACTGAGTGTCAAAGGCTAGTGGTTACAGTTAGGAAATATTGTTTTTTTAAACCTACAGTGTCACTTAAAAAACCAAAGGTCACAAGGACATTATAGTTAGCAAATAGAATTTTAAAAAACTGTAGAAATGCACTGAAAAAAACAAAGGTTACAAGGACATTACAGTTAGGAAATAGAATAAAAAAACCTTAGAAATTCACTGGAAAAAACACAGGTCAATATTTTTATAGTTAGGAAATAGAATTCAAAAACAGTTAGAAATTCCCTGAAAAAAACAAAGGTTACAGGGATGTTATATATAGGCTCAGATTTCACTCATATAAATACCAGTGAAATTAAGCAGTTATAGTTACTTGAGCTAACTGTATCTTACGTACTGGCAATGCACTGCTTATGACCTCACATGTTACATCACTCGTGACATGGTCAGTGACATCACTCATGGCATTTCAAATAACATCACTGATGACATCACTGACTACATCACCCATAGAACCTCTCACACTCCCGCTCACATCCCTATACAACCTCTCATGTGCCCATCACACATCCATACAACCATTCACATACCCATTCACAGACCCATGCAAGTACTTACTCAACCACTCACTTATCCATGGAGCCACTCACAAACCCACTCACTCACTCATAGAGCCTGATCATACAACCAGTCCCTCACCCATACAGCCAATCACACAGGCAGACACTCACCCATATAGCTACTGACACACCTGGTTATTAACCTATACAGCCACTCACACACCCACTCACACCCCTATACAACCTCTCAAATTTTCAATTTCCTCACCGTCCCCTTTGTTGATATCACACGCATTATGGCACTATTTTCATATTTACACCAACTCTCCTTTTACGCTATACATATTCATGATGCTACTTGCCTTACATTACACTGGACAAACATAAAATCTTCATGGAGAATATTTTGACTTATCGCTTACGAGTGTTACTTTACTCCATATGGCTCAGCTCAACGTGGACCCACACATATACTTACGGTGCCATCTCCAACTGCATTACTATGATCACGGAGCAAGTTTGCAATTTTACCCCTTTGATATAATGGTTCTTTCACAGCTGCACATATTGCTTGAAATTCCGTATTGCATGTCTCCTGGATTCATATAATTTGTTCCCTTAGTTAATAGGGCAGACTACAAATTTATATAATTTGCACCGCGGGACATAACACTCTAGTGGGTTTATTCTAACCAATATGGCGGACAGATTTAGCCGGGTCTGTGAACATTTACGTTCTAGCGCTGACTTCAACCAGACATATAGTGAGATATTTCCGGTTTCCCACACAAACAACGGCCAGACTTGGAGTCGGCTTGGGACGATACAGTACGTCCGTGCATGAAAGGTGAGACTTAGTATTTTAGAGATATAACTATACAACCCCTAAATCTAACTATAGATACTGACATAAGTGCTCTACATTACAGTGCACATCGGAGCGTGTATTGGACGCTCGTCAGCTCTACCATCGACCCTACGCTATCAGACGTGGCGTGTCGGGTAAGATACTTTCTGATATTACCGAAGGTTCTTTTTTGATCTCGGGCGCAATTTGGACAATTCAGGGATGATGAGAACTGTGGAGCAGACTGGGGGACTAAACCCCTAACGATTTTAATATGGGTCAAACTGCATACTAAGATATTGAATACTTGCCCTAATGGTACTGTTCTGAGTTAGACACTCAAAACAGCTTGTGCGCCTGTTTGGGGTGTCACATACATTCACGGGAAAAGCCTTTAATTAGAGGTAACATGCACAGATCTTATGAATACCAATATGGAGAAACATGATCTGAACTCATATATCGTTTGATTTCCGCATAGAATAATTGGAGTTTATAGATTAATATCGCCATCTGTGATTTACACTCACATAGATGTAGACTCTGCACCTGCTTTATTATGTATTTTTGCTGAATTAAAAACTTGCAACTATATCATATACACATATTCTTCAGATTGTAGATTTCATTGAGGACCAAAGAAATAGAAAATTGGGAAAGGCCTCACTCTTCCCTGCCTCCCTGGCTGGGATGGAATTAGAACCAGCAAAGAGGTAGGACTCCATCAAATTAAAACATTCTAACTATTGTATGAATACTGATGAAGCATCTGTATTCCTACCATGGCAATATCCTAATATGTTTATTAATTCCATAGGCTTACCAACTACTTTGCAATAACACAGGTATGCCCCTTCCCACATCCTTGCCTCCTATATGGGGCTCACAGGCACAATTTTAAAATAATGGATATGCGCACGCCCCACTATATGCCATGTGTACTACCTTTTAGCACCGGCAATGATACAGGTAAGAGCACTCATGCGTGATACATCAATGGGCTCTAGAATTCAGACTCAACCACGATTCTGCACCAGCAGTGATACTGATAAGTGCAATCTTTACTATGAATACCAAAAATATGTGGTGTAATTCTACCATTCAAACGATAACCATAGAGCACTGAGATAGTGGTATTTTACTTTCTGAATCACACTACAGATCCATCTTGTCGGTGTTTGTTGATAAGAATTGAAATGTGGGTACCACTTAATCACTAATGTAAATTGATAACATTCCCATGAGAAAAAATATTACGACATGTACATATAATTGTCTTTCCAGCCCTGATTAAGTCGAGGGTTAATCCCGGACGATCGAAACACGTGTTGGCTGGATCAACCAAAAGATGAAAATTAAAAACACAAGAAATTATTCTGAATTTTGTTATGCATTGTATTATTATGATTTATCTAATGACTCTCTTTGTATGTGTGCTCGGGCCTGTGTATAAACCTCTCATATGGCCACTCACACACCCACACAAGCACTCACATACCCATTCACAGACCCATACAGGTACTTACTCAACCACTCACTTATCCATAGAGCCACCCACACACTCACACACTCATAGAGCCTGATCATACAACCAGTCACTCACCCATACAGCCACTAACAGAACCACACACTCACCCATATAGCTACAATATCACGGCGGTTCCAGGCCGTGGGAGCGACGCACCACCTATAAAGCATCGAAGGGCCCGCAAGAGCGAGACTGTTATTTTTGCATGGGCGCAGCAGGAGAATAAATTTCACATGCGCCTTTTCATCCTGGAGCCCACTGGAGGACTGAGAAAAGGTGTCTCTAAAGAAAATGTTGGGAACCCAACCCACTGGAGGGATGAAAAATGTAAAATGGACTACATGTCCCAGCGTGCTTTGGGAAGAATGAACCATTCAAATTTGGCGCACCGGCAGCCAATGAAATCGTAGGACACGCAGCGGGAAGATGTGGCAGCAGGAAACTAAAAGCGGGATGGGAAGCCGCATGTGTGTCATTATTAAAGTGGATACTTACCTGCAGCGGAGTGCGGCTCCATTCTGGGCAATCCTGTTTAAAATACAATATCACGGCGGTTCCAGGCCTTGGGAGCGACGCACCACCTATAAAGCATCGAAGTGCCCGCAAGAGCGAGACTGTTGTTTTTGCATGGGCGCAGCAGGAGAATAAATTTCACATGCGCCTTTTCATCCTGGAGCCCACTGGAGGGCTGAGAAAAGGTGTCTCTAAAGAAAATGTTGGGAACCCAACCCACTGGAGGGATGAAAAATGTAAAATGGACTACATGTCCCAGCGGTCTTTGGGAAGAATGAACCATTCAAATTTGGCGCACCAGCAGCCAATGAAATTGTAGGACACGCAGCGGGAAGATGTGGCAGCAGGAAACTAAAAGCGGGATGGGAAGCTGCATGTGTGTCATTATTAAAGTGGATACTTACATGCAGCGGAGTGCGGCTCCATTCTGGGCAATCCTGTTTAAAATATATATATATATATTTATATATTTTTTTTTTTTTGGAGGCTACGGGTCGGAGGACGCGAGGCAGTCGGCAGAATCCCGCCGGTGAGTACAACCCGCATAACTTCCCCCATTTACGCAATAACGGCAGACACGTAGGAGAACTGTCAATTTTGTAAGCAACAGCCACACGTTAGGTGGAAACAGGAATGTTTACTGACCGTGAAAGGGAGGAAGCAGCAGAGGGTATTTTACCAAAAGCAAACGTAAATCGAATCCAGACCCGAAAGGAGCAACTGGGGGTCAAGCAGCAAGCAGCAACCTGAAATCCTTATATAATAAATTGGAGAAGACGTATGAGAAAGAGACACGGAAGTGGTGGGAGGCGACCTCCCTACAGAGATATTTAGATTGTGATCGCATACCGAGAGGTCTGCGGATCTATACGACACCCTCATATGAGCATCCGGATCCGCTATTGCTACAGGAATGGGCGGAATATACCACGGAATCCGCCAAAGGTATGGTGAAAATTTTGATTAAATACGCCTGGAGTGATAGACAGAAGCTGTTGGAAGAAATAAAGGAAATTGAAGATATCATTGCATTAGACAAGGATGTAAAACTAAAAGAGGAACTTCAGCAGCGAATGAAAAAAAGACTGACAGACTATGAGAGCGTGATTAAACATCGCAAACAAACTAAATTCCTCCGAGACGAGGAAGATTATGAGTCTGGGAGAATTTTGACATTTGCGAGAAAATACGATATTCCCAGAAAACAACTGATTCTACAAAAGACAAGCGAAGCATCTTCAAGAGAGACATCTGAATCTGAAGTCGAGGCATCTGAAGGGGAACAATCGGCCAAGAAGAAAGATAGAGTTGCAAGACCGACGACCACTTTTTTTCAAGAATATCAGTTACTGAGGGAAGCAAGACAGCGCCCTGCAGCGAGAACCCATCCCCCCGAAAAAAGAAACGAAAAACCAGACGGGGAAGGAAAAGGAAAGGCTACCTCACCAGTAGGACGGGTTACGAGGAGCAAACAAGGGGGAAGTGGAAGTAAAACGAACACTAGAACAAAAAAGACAGTTGTAAATCTATCGAGCAGACAATTATTGACTGAGGAAATAAAAGTGTTAGAATTGGGCCTCACCTTCTGTCCAACGATGCAATTTGATTATGCCAGTGCACGTATAGATCTATACAGATATATACGAAAACTTAAATTAATGAAGATACATATGCTACACCCTAAGCAACAAAGAGGAGTCAGTGCTAGTTTTTCTGATCAAGAAAATCCTTTAACAGGGATGGAATATGACACTCTACGAATTTTGAGGGAATTGGAAACGGAGAATGAAAGTGGCCAGGATGATACAATGGGCACTGTAGAATTTTTAGAGGAAATGGGAATCACGCAAGTTGGAGCTGTAAGTACCCTCAGAAAGAAATCACGTTACATCCCACAGACACCGCACGATGCAATAGACACTTTCCAAGACCTGGTAATAGAGGACCTAAGGAAATTACAGGCAAGGGGTCCTAACCTTAAGAAAGATAACTTAACATCAGCACTGCGGAAAGCAATAAAGAATTTGAGTGATGATGACAACATAATAATTAAGGCATCGGATAAAGGAGGAAATGTCGTGGTAATGGACAAGATAACTTATCTAAAGGAAGCCAGGAGACAACTCTCGGATGAGGACTGTTACAGATTGACAACGAGATTGGAATATGAAAAAGTATATGGGACTTCCATGAATTGGTGAATAAATGGAGGGCGAAAGGGATACTGGGAGAAGCGGACTATAAATTTGTATATTGTGATACACCGGAATTACCAACATTTTACCATCTTCCGAAAGTTCACAAGAGTATAACCAGCCCCCCATGGAAGACCTATAGTATCCTCCAAAAATAGCCTGTTAGAAAATGCCTCTATTTACATTGATTGCTTTTTGAAACCGTTGGTAATGGATTTAAGCTCATACGTGAAGGATACGAAGGATTTTTTACGTATCATTGCCAACATAGAGTGGGAACCAGACATGCTGTTGGTAACATTGGATATAACCAGCCTCTATACTAGTATTGAACATCATAGGGGACTGGAAGCAATACAATTCTTTCTGAAAAAGAGAAATTTAAAATATTGTGAGCATAATGTGATGTTGATGGAACTAATAACATACTGTTTGCGGAATAACATCTTTATATTTGCGGGAGAATTGTACCACCAACAGCAGGGGTCGAGTGATAGGCACGTGCTTCGCCCCCAGCTATGCGAACTTGTTCGTAGGCTGGTGGGAGAAGCACGTGGCCTGGGCAGGAGACAATGAAGTATGGCTCGAGAAAGTCATTCTATGGTCGCGTTATATAGATGACCTCTTCATTATATGGAGAGGGTCACTAGAAGAGGCAATGGAATATGTGACAGCATTAAATAATAACAATTTTAATCTGAAATTCACAGAGTGCATGAGCAGAACAAATGTGCCATATTTGGATCTAATGGTATATATAAAGGACAACAAGATTGGAGACAACTCTTTATAGAAAACCCACAGCTGGGAACAGCACATTGCACGCAGACAGTTTCCATCCAAAAAGTGTTATAAGTGGGGTTCCCTATGGAGAACTAGTGAGGTTAAAACGTAATTGCTCATTAGATGAGGATTTTCTAAAAGAAAGCAAATATGCACTGTACAGGTTTGAGAACCGAGGATATAGAAAGGAGACCCTGGTGAATGCTACAAAGAAAATAGAAAATGTAGAAAGAAAAGATCTCCTACTTGTAACTGGGGGGACAAGGCTCCACATCAGAATCTAAAGGACCGGTCAGAATGATAACAGAATATACGACCGGTTCCACTGAAATATTTCAGATTTTTAGAAAGAATTGGAGGATTTTAAAAGCTGACAACATTATCGGACCAATAATTCCACACAGTCCCCTGATTACATACAGAAGGGGCCCGGCACTAAAAGTTCAGCTAGTTAGAAGCCACTTCACTAAGGGACCTAAAAAGAAGGACCAGGTAACAGGATTCTATCCCTGCATGAAATGCAAAGCATGCAGAAATAGTCAAAAAGTAAAAGAATTCAGAGTACCGGGAAGAATAACAAAGCGTAAGATTGGAAAACTTATGAACTGTAATTCTGATTACACAGTGTATTGTTTAATATGTCCGTGTGATAAGAATTACGTTGGAAGCACGATCCACCCAACTAAGAAAAGGATTTTAGAGCACATGCGTGCAATAAGGAACCATGATGCGACGCACCCGGTAGCGCGCCATTTTGAGGAAAAACACAATTCTAATGCTAATTTGTTAAAGTTTTTCTGCCTGGATCAGGTCCCCAAGGGAGAGAGGGGAGGAGATAGAACTAGAAAGCTGAGGAAGTTGGAATCTTGCTATATTGTTGAGCTGCAGACGAAGACCCCACGTGGCCTGAATAACGAAGAGGAGCATTGGGTTCATATTGATTAAATAGTGTTAAGGAACACTGGAAGTAAATTAAATGGGGAAGTGATCTTCCCCAGATGAGATAAAGTCCTAGTTTGCTTTTGGTTCCTGTTAAAGGAATGAGTTTGAGAGATATAGGCAGGCCTATAAATATTAGACATAATCAGTACTAATTCGGGGGAATAATGAATGAATTAATTAAAAACTTAGAGGGAATGCCCATTCAGGGCAGGATAATGTCCTTGTCGAAAGCCCATTGAGGGCATAATTGAAGAATTGCAGAAAGAAGATATACAAATGACAAGTATCATATGGTTGATAGGATTGTATTTCACTGATTCTAAATACATAACTGTTAGATGAATTTGTAATAACAGTGGTGTCTAACAGTAGAAATAGAAGGAGAATGAATCAAATTGAACCTTCTAAAATGGCCGCCGAATTGGCATAGGTAAATGCTTTGCCTGCCGTTTTCTATTCTATTTTGAGGATTGTAATTAACTGTGTTGTCCTCTTTTTATGTTGATTGTTGATTTAACTTTAAATATGGCGCTGTTTCTTAAATCGAGTGACATTGAGGAAGGCGTGCAGCCGAAACGCGTCTGTCCGATAGAATTTGTGTAGCTAAATAAAATTTATTAATTCACTTCTCCAGTGTGCGCCTCGATCTGTGACCGCAGAGGGAAGGTCACCTTTGGGATATATATATATATATATATATATATGGTACCGAGTGAAAGAAAGGGAGATGAGAGAGGTGACCCTCTCTTTGGTAACTCAGCGGTACAGGCAAATTAATTAAGCGTGGCAGGACTATTATGCATTTTGCAGCTGACAATTTTAAAGTGTGCACCTTGGAACAAAATAAGAAATGTTCGTGACATTTGGTGTAAAAACGCTATTAAGCAGAAGTGATTTAGACATCAATGCACGCTGAGTATTTTAAATTTTACATTTTGGTACACTCTGGGAATTGTAGTTGGTTGCTACAGACCCATGACCACAAGGATCAACAAATTGCACTCACCTGTGAACAAGGCGGCACCACGCCGAAACGCGTAAGGATGTTTCGAGTGTTTCTGTTCTGCTACGCACTAAGACGAATAAAGTCAGCCTGTTCAGGAGTCGGAGTTGGGCTCTACTCTTTTTGTGGTAAAACCTTAACAGCAGGATCTCCATTCCTGTTCCAAGAGCCCGCCCTGCAGGGTCGGTGGCCCCCGGCAAAATGGAGCCTCTTTGAAAACATTTGACGGAGGGGGCATGACCCGCTTTCCAAACTTACCAGCCAACAAGGATTTCCATGGCAAGATGGTACCGAGTGAAAGAAAGGGAGATGAGAGAGGTGACCCTCTCTTTGGTAACTCTGCGGTACAGGCAAATTAATTAAGCGTGGCAGGACTATTATGCATTTTGCAGCTGACAATTTTAAAGTGTGCACCTTGGAACAAAATAAGAAATGTTTGTGACATTTGGTGTAAAAACACTATTAAGCAGAAGTGAATTAGACATCAATGCACGCTGAGGATTTTACATTTTACATTTTGGTGCACTCTGGGGCTTGTAGTTGGTTGCTACAGGCACATGACCACAAGGATCAACAAATTGCACTTACCTGTGAACAAGGCGGCACCATGCCGAAACGCGTAAGGACTTTACAGTGTTTCTGTTCTGCTACGCACTAAGACGAATAAAGTCAGCCTGTTCAGAAGTCGGAGTTTGGCTCTACTCTTTTTGTGGTAAAACCTTAACAGCAGGATCTCCATTCCTGTTCCAATAGCCCGCCCAGCAGGGTCGGTGGCCCCCGGCAAAATGGAGCCTCTTTGAAAACATATATATATGTATATATATATATTCAGTATTCTTTTGACATATACTGAGAGCTCCCTTGCATCTGGACAAAACTAAACATCTCTGAAGATAGCTTGGTTAGTATTTTACCAATTCAAAGCTGGAATACTGTGCCTGGAGTGGTAAAAGACTTTTGTCATTTTACAGCTCAGCGTGGATGTCACTGTGCAAATCCTATTCTTAAAGACTTTGCTGTAGAAATGACAAAAGACTGTCCCTTTTATCACGGCGTGGATGGCACTGTGCTAATCCTATACTTAACGACTTTTGAGGTGAGCAAATATAGTGTGTTGCTGGTGTTGTAGGGTGCTCTGCACAGGAGATGATCTCCACATAAACTTGGGAACTACCCGGAGTTCTCTTATTCTTTTTTGCATAATTTATGCATCACTCTATGCCTAAAAGGGTTTTGTTTTGACTTACACTGGGTGTATATTCATATACACACACACACACATTATCAATGTGCACCAATGTTAACATACCTGAGAAATGTCTTTGTTCTTCTCCAATTTTTAACATACTTTTAGTTGAAATGTTGTCTTATCAGGCAAAATGATAAGTGCCTCTCTCAGCAGAAAAGGACCAGTAATGGCAATCTTTCCAACTCTCTTTTTAGTGATACTAATGTACTTAGCAAATCATAACCTTCCTTTCATTATTTTCTTTTCTTATTCAACTTGTGAATACTCAGGTTATTAGTCTCCTGTTAAGAAGCCCAATAATATAATAATTGCTATTTCTAAAGCGGAACATATCACCCTCTTAAGGGTTTCATGGCACTGGGGGCCGTCGGGGAGATTAAATGAGCTATTGCTCAGGGTCACATGATGATGAGCTGAGCTTTCGCCAATGCCGGAAATTGAACCGGGATACCGTGCTCTGGAGTCAGCCACTGTGGCCACTGCACCACACCTCTCCACTACCAATCTGGTAGTGTTTGTAGCCGGATTCACAAATTCATCCCAATGCTCAGTGCAGCCCCCCTTTTAACTTTGCAATGGATTTACAAACCATTACAGGAGCCCGGTAAAGCAATTAACATTATACTGCTATGACTTTGCACCTACATCTTTCTTTATAAGTTAGAGGTGATTTAGAAAATAAGTATTTTTCACTACATAGTATGTCTAAACCACAGTTTTTTAAAAATGTTAATGTACAATCTATTTAGAACCCTCCCCCACACTGTTATACCTCAGTTTCCATAGCAACCCCTTTGCAACACTCTATTGTACCAGTAGGGTAAAAGTTCACCGCAGTTTCTGTGAGCAGCATACTAGCTTCAAGTTCAATTGTAGCATATGTGGTTGACCTTTTGGAAATATAGGCATATCCAAAATAGCATAACATGTTTTTACTTTTAGCAGAGCCAATCAAAGATCTACTTATTTTACCTTTGCACTCACTACCTAAAATTAGCTACCATCATATTTATCCCATCAAATCAAATATTTATATATTTCTGTAAAATTGGCCCTGTCCTGCATTTTAACTGCCTTTCATTTTGAAAAGTGTCTCTTTCAGTGCCAGCCTTCTCCTCTATGCTAGTGCTCCTTGCCTTCAAAATGGTTAGAAGTGTGACAAGACATGGCATAGCTTTGTGTTTTGGGGCAGAAAGTGTGCTAGAATGAGTGGCATTGACAGGGAATTGCATCTGTCTAATGTGGGCATTACTATTGTTGGTCAGAGAGGATTAAAATAGTATCAATTGCAAACTTTGGTGGAAAGCATTGCAGATTTCCAACATCCAGACCTCATGATTGTGCACTGTGGTGACAATGACCTAGATGCACTTACTGGGGTGGGACTGGAAATCCTAATGAAGGATACCTTTGGTCAATTAATGGAACTTTTCCCTCACACTGCCTTTGTGTACTCTAACATTTGCGAAAGGCAGAAATGGAAGTGTTCAAACGAATTCTGTCCACAGATAGACAAAGCCAGGAAACATGTCAATAGAACTGTTTCTACATACCTCATGCACCACAACATGGGCTACATCTACAACAATAATAAATGCTTTGACATGGAGGGTATGTGTAGAAGTGACAGAGTACATTTCATATAGAAAGGCAACAGGATGTTCCTTAACAACTTGAAAGACTGCATCCTGTTTTATGTGTAGTTATCTACACACAATAAACACAAAGGCTCTTGTGAAAGTCACCCATATCTCAACCACTGGTGCATTTTCTTTATAAATCCATTTTCTATTTTGTTTTTCAAATTCACAAATCCACCATGAATCCACAAAGTAAATACACATATTCAATACACAAAAACACATAAATGATTCCCAACTGTGTGACTGACTGTATGCATCTGACTGGATATATCAGTGTGTTGTGGCTCTGTGAGTGGATGCATGAATGTCTGAGTCACTCTGTGAGTGAGTGCGTCAGTGTCTGAGTGGGTCTGTGTGTGTATGCAAGAGTCTATCAGTGCCTCTCTGAGTGGCTGTCAAATTCTGACAAGTGAAGGAACATCGTTGTTTTGTATAACCTGTAGTTTTGTTTTGGATGCACAGTGGTTGTCAGTGATACATGCACAGTGAAAAAAGCAAAGTTTACAGGGTCATTATAGTTAGGGTCAGATTTCACTCATAAAAAACAGTGACATTTGGTAGTTATAGGTACCTGAGCTAACTATAAATTAAGCCCCTGCAATGCACTGCTTATTACCTCACATATTACATCATGCATGATAGAGTCTGAATGACTCTGAGTGGGTGCGTGAGTGTCAGAGTGGGTGTGTCAGTGGGTATGTGAGTGTGTGAATGTGATTGTGAGTAGGTGCGTTAGTGTATAAGTGGATCAGTGAGTGGGTGTTTAAGTGTCTTAGTAGGACTGTGAGTAGGTGTGTGAGTGTGTCAGTGAGTCTGTGAGTGGGTGAAAGAGTGCATGGGTCTGTGAGTGGGTGCATGTGTCTCTGAGTGGGTCTATGAGTGGGTATGTCAGTGTTTGAGTGGGTCAGTGTGTGTTTTCAAGAGACTATCAGTTCCTCTCTGAGTGGGTGTGAGAGAGTCTGAGTGACTCTGAGTGGGTGTGTGAATGTCTGAGTGGGTGTGTCAGTGGATACATGAGTGGGACTTCGAGTGGGTGCATTACTGTCTGAGTGGATCAGTGAGTGGGTATGTGAGTGTCTGAGTGGGTGCATGAGTGTCTATGTGGGTCTGTGAGTGGGTGCACGAGTGCTTGACTGGGTCTGTGAGTAGGTGCACAAGTGTCTGAGTGGGTCTGTGAGTGGGTTTATACCTGTCTGAATGGACCTGTGAGTGGGTGCATGGGTGTCTCAGTGGGTCTGTGAGTTGGTGCATGAGTGTCTAAGTGGGTATGTTAGTGGGTGCATAAGTGTCTGAATGGGTCTGTGAGTGGGTGTGTGAGTGTCTGAGTGGGTCTGTGAGTAGGTGTGTGAGTGGCTGAGTGGGTCTGTGAGTGAGTTTATACCTGTCTGAATGGATCTGTGAGTGGGTGCATGGGTGTCTCAGTGGGTCAGTGAGTTAGTGCATGAGTGTCTGAGTGGGTATGTTAGTGGGTGCATAAGTGTCTGAATGGGTCTGTGAGTTGGTGTGTGAGTGTCTGAATGGGTCTGTGAGTTGGTGCATGAGTGTCTGAGTGGGTATGTTAGTGGGTGCGTAAGTGTCTGAATGGGTCTGTGAGTTGGTGTGTGAGTGTCTGAGTGGGTCTGTGAGTGGGTGCATGAGTCTCTGAGTGGGTCTGTAAGTGGGTGCATCAGTGTCTGAGTGGATCTGTAAGTGGGTGAGATAATGTCTGAGTGTGTGTGCAAGTGTCTGAATGGGTCTGTGAGTAGGTCCGTAAGTATCTGAGTGGGTCTGTAAGATGGATGCATGAGTGTCTCAGTGAGTCTGTCAGTGCCTGTGTGGGTGTCTGTGTAGGTCTGTGAGTGGGTACATCAGTGTCTCTGTGGGTCTTCGAGTGGGTGCATGAGAGTTTGACTGGGTCTGTAAGTGGGTGCAAGAGTTTTAGAGTGGGTCTGTGAGTGTGTGCATAACTGTCTGAATGGATCAGTTAGTGGGTGCATGAGTTTCTGATTAGGTCTGTGAGTAGGTGCACAAGTGCTGTGAGTGTGTGTGTTAGTGTTAGACCTGGCATCATTGGCGCGGGTCTCCCTTCCTCTTTTCGCTTCTTACCTATTATGTTGGCTGGATTTAGATGCTCTGGGCGCTGTGCCATTGCCAATCAGTGACACAGCGCGAATGCTCCCTGTGTAAAAATAACTGTATGAATTGGAATAATCATAATTGGCTCGTTTGGTTTACCTGTCAGTCCCTAGTATCAGTGCACTGTGTGTGCCCACGGCTGGTAGACCAAGTACTGCTGGTGGGCCGGCAGCGCTGATTTGCGCTACCCACCGAAGCAGCTTTTAAAGTATGTCCGTGTAGCATGTTCTAATAGCGAGTTACCCTCCATTTCACTCTTTACTATTGCGAGGCTATCCGTTCTCATAGGCCAGAATGGGCAGGCTGAGTATTACATGCCCTAATCCTACCTGCCCCTAGGAACCTGATAGGAACGTCGAATTTGATATGTTTAAGCTCAGGACATTGAGATACATCTTTTAGTAAGGATTATTTGCGTAGCCCGTGTTCGAAAATACCTCTGCTAGAAACGAGGTATTTTCTGGCCTCAGCTTTCCTGTAGGCTTTGCTAGCGTGTGTATTGGCCATCTGGTTTTGGAGCAGCAGGGCCAGCTGGGTCAGACCTGGCTGGAGAGAGAGATCGGCATTTAGAGTATGGAGAGGGGTGACTCTTTGATCTGAGCAGGGCCGTGCCTGGCAAGGTGAATGATGGCTCCACCTCCCACTTGGCGTCTGATAGCAGACCCCCAACTTCTCAAAGGGCAGGATGTCGCCTCGTAAACCAAGTGCTCCCCGACCCCACCTAACTGGTTCTGGCTGGATGCAGTGATTTGTGACTGCAGAGAACAAAGACTTTTTAGGTATAAAACGCTGCGCTGAAACCTGTTTCAAGTGTGTTCCTTCTGGATGTCAAGACGAAACTCTGTCCGAGTGAACAGAGGAAAGGACTTTGAAACTTTCACCAAGCTTGCCGAAGAAACTACCCGAGGGCCTGAATTGAGAGCGCCTCCTGCTGAAGTCTCAGGGACATTAGACTTCACCCCGTCAGCCGTCTGAATTCCTGTGCTAGGGATTCTACTTGCAGGTGAGGCCTCCGTCGAGTAATCCGGAACCTCTAGTTCTACTGTGAGGAACGCGGACTGGTAACCCTTGTTAACTCTGTGTGTGGCCGCCGCAGCTAAGAGAGAACTGCCGCCACTGAGCGCCCACCTTAATTTGAATCTCCGGAACCTTCGCTGAATCTGTGTGGGCCGCCGCAGCTAAGAGAGAGCTGCCGCCGCTGAGCGTCCGCCTTAATTTGAATCTCCGAAACCTTCGCTGAATCTGTGTGGGCTGCCGCAGCTAAGAGAGAGCTGCCGCCGCTGAGCGCCCGCCTTAATTTGAACCTTCGGAACCTTCGCTGAATCAGTGTGGGCCGCCGCAGCTAAGAGAGAGCTGTAGCCGCTGAGTGCCCGCCGTTGTGCCAGCCTGGTCGAGATCATCGTGATTTGTCCCGTGGGCAGCCGCAGCTAAGAGAGAGCTGCTGCCGCTGAGTGCCCGCACCTTTGCCAACCTGGCCTCACCGTGATTTGTCCTGTGGGCCGCCGCAGCTAAGAGAGAGCTGCTGCTGCTGAGTGCCCGCACCTTTGCCAAACTCCGCATCATCATGATTTGTCCTGTGGGCCGCCGCAGCTAAGAGAGAGCTGCTGCCGCTGAGTGACTGCCCCTTTGCCAACTCCGCATCATCGTGCTTTGTCCTGTGAGCCGTCGCAGCTAAGAGAGAGCTGCTGCTGCTGAGTGCTCGCACCTTTGCCAACTTTGCCTCATCGTGATTTGTCCTGTGAGCCGCCGCAGCTAAGAGAGAGCTGCTGCCGCTGAGTGCTCGCACCTTTGCCAACTTTGCACCATTGTGATTTGTCCTGTGAGCCACCGCAGCTAAGAGAGGGCTGCTGCCGCTGAGTGCTCGCACCTTTGCCAACTTTGCATCATTGTGATTTGTCCTGTGGGCTGCCACAGCTAAGAGAGAGCTGCTGCCACTGACCGCTCGCACCTTTGCCAACTTTGCATCATTGTGATTTGTCCTGTGGGCCGCCGCAGCTAAGAGAGAGCTGCTGCCGCTGAGTGCCCGCACCTTTGCCAACTTTGCATCATCGTGAATCGCCCTGTGGGCCGCCTTAGCTAGGAGAGAGCTGACGCCGCTGTGAGCCCACCATGGAGCTGCACGACGAGAGTCATCGCCACCACCAGCCCGGGCCGCCGCAGCCGCGTGCTGCTGCCGCTGAGGGCCCGCCTGTCCCCGAGTGCCCGAATTATTGTGAGTGCACGCTGCGGACCACTGCAGTTGAGAACTGTGGTCGCTGGGAGTCTTCCTGTCACCGTCTCCACTTCTTCGAGAAGCTACGTGCTGTGTCCCCGTCCAACGGCAGGTATCTGGTGCGCAACGGGTCGCGTAGACCCAGGCCTTGTACTCAGTCAGTGCCACGTTCTGGTGAACACGTTATTGCCTTTTTAAATCTCTACTGATTTACGTGCATTGTGACTGGTTAAAACGCTTTTGAGAGTCTCGTACTAAACCTTAGATAAAGATATTATTTTTCCATACCTACTTGAGTTGTGTCCTTTTGTGGTGTCGTTACTGCCTTATTGTGCATGGTCATAAATGCTTCACACACTGCCTCTGAGATAGGCCTAACTGCTCGTGCTACGTTACCACAGGGTTGAGTAGGGGTTATCAAAGGGGGTAGCCCACTTGCCCTGACTTAGGAAGAAGGGTCCCTATTTGGACATTGGCGCCAGCCATGGCCAACTAGAGACCCCCATTTCTAACATTGGTGGCAGCGGTGGGATCAGGACTTGCATTTATGATCCACGTACAATAACTGGTAGACGCCACTAGTGAGTACAGACCAAAGCGCATCCACGCACAGGTTTTTTTTCCCTCTTCGAAATTTTTTGTTGTTGTTGGTTGGTTGTTGTAGTATTGAATTGTTGATAGCAGCCAT
This sequence comes from Calotriton arnoldi, assembly GCA_963921515.1. NCBI lineage: Eukaryota > Metazoa > Chordata > Amphibia > Caudata > Salamandridae > Calotriton > Calotriton arnoldi. The sequence goes on from CAWUFW010013341.1 coordinate 257,421, forward strand.
GAGTACTGCTGATATGGGAAGGCCAACATCCAATGCTTTGGAGGATCTCACCTTTGAGGAGGAAAGATTAGATACCTATACTGCCAAACACAGCTGAAGTCATTTTGTAAGCAATCCGCAGTCCCCGTGACAGGTCTCTCTAAGAAGGAGGAGTACCACAAGGCACTGAAGGCCTGGTGGGAAGCGAGAGGGTCCGCTGGGGACGAGGAAGAGAATGCTGGAGTGCAGCAGGATGATGCAGTAGAGGGGGGGAGGTAGAACACCCTCCAATCCAGGTACTAGTGTATCCCAAAGGAGCCTGACCCCAGAAGAGCTGGAGGACAGGGAGAGAGATAGGAGGCATAGTTTGGAGATGGCTAAATTGGAAGGTCAGAAGGACCTTGAGAGTAAGAAGTTAGACATTGAGAAGAATTGATTGTCAATTGAACTTGAGAAAATGAGAATGGAGCATGAGAGAATGTTGAGGGAGATAGAGATCAGGGCGAGGAGTGTCCCGGTCTCCCCCTCTGGTGCCAGCATACCTTTAGTAACTCCTGAGAGTAGAGTTTATATTGCTAAGGATGTCATTAAGGATATTCACAAGAGTGAGGATATTGGGCAATGGTTTGCCGCATATGAGATAGCAATGGTGTCCCACTGGGTCCCTGAGAAGGATTGGGGAGCGGGATTATGGGGGCGCTTTGTGAGTGATGGTAGGGATACCCTGTTGGACCTGCCTGAGGATAGCAGGATGGTGTATGCCCATATGAAAGAAGCTTTGATGACCCGTTATGGTTTGACCCCAGAGATGTACAGGCAGAGGTTTAGGACCTGTAAGAAGTTAGAGGGTACCACGTGGGTTGAATATGTGTCTTTTTTCTGCAGAGCAATGGATCGCTGGGTAAAAGGTAGCAAAGTGGAAACTTTCGAGCAATTGTATGATTTGTTTGCGTGGGAGCATTTTTCTAGTAACTGTTTTCCAGAGCTACGCCAGCACCTGATTGATAGCAAGCTGACTAACCCTAGGAAGCTTGCTGAGAAGGTGGACCGCTGGGTGAACACCCGGGTCCGCAAAGGTTTTGTGGGAGACTTCACCAGAGGTGGGCAGGGTCCCCAGCAGAGAAGTGGGGGGGGACAAGGGTAAGCCGAGAGAGTTCCAGAGAGGGCCCCAAAGTAATTCCCAAGGGAACCAAGCAGTGGTGTCCCAGCCTCCCCCTGAGAAGAAGCCTGTGTCCCCGATAGGTAGGCCTGTTCAGAGGGGGCCACTCACTTGTTTCAAGTGTGGTCAAGTGGGCCACCGGTATTATGATCCCCAGTGTCCCCAGAGGGACCACCAATGCATCCCCTTGTGCACCACCCCATGCACCATCCTGCCAGATTGCCAGTGTAGCCCTGGGGGAGAGGAGGTAGAGGTCCAAGGTGGGTGGGATCCCGTAGAATTAACCCTTGTCTCGCTAGGAGACTTTGAGAAGGACCCTAACCCCACACTGCCGAATAACACTCAGAAGTACCGGCAGTGGGTGACCATCAATGGCCATAGGGTGGAGGCTCTCAGGGACACCGGAGCTAGTGTGACTGCTGTCAGCTCCCGGTTGGTGTCCAAAGAGCAGGTTGTCCCCCATGCATTCTGCCCCGTAGTGTCAGCAGACAATTCAGAGAGCCAGTGTGAAGTGGCTCAGGTTCCCTTCGAGTGGGGGGGGTCTCAGGAACTCTTCAAGTGGCTGTGAGGCCCGCCATGCCTGTAGACTGTCTGTTGGGCAATGATCTAGAGAACTCCCTGAGGGCTACGATGGAGAGAAAGTCTCATTTGGAAATGTTGGGTATGCCTGAGTGGGCGTGTGTGACCACTCGGTCCATGACAGCTCAGAAGGATGTTCAGGAGGGTCTAGAGCCTGAAAGTATGGCCCAGGCCCCTGCCTTAAAGAGAAGGGGTAGGGTGCGTGGGAAACCAGCCCCTGCGGTTCCCATGGTCCCAGAGGGAGCAGACCTTGAGGGGGATGCACTGGAACCTACAGGGGAACAAGTGGCCGAACTGGGGGACCTACCGGAGCTGACCCAGTGGCAGCAGGAAGGGGGGCCCTCCAGGGAGGAATTTTGCGAGCAACAGAGAACCTGCCCTTCTCTTGAGGGGGTGCGGCGACAGGCCGCCGCCCAGGCAGCAGGTGATCAGTCAGGGTCACATTGGATCTATTGGGAGAACGACCTCCTTTACAGCGAGCCTAAGGTTGCTGAGCCTGGGTCAGCCCGTGTGCTGGTGGTACCCCAGAGCTTCAGGACCTTCCTACTGGGGTTGGCTCATGATGTGCCACTGGCCGGACATCTGGGGCAGACCAAGACCTTTAAGAGGCTGGTCACCCACTTCTATTGGCCCCAGATGCGCAGGAGCTCAGATGCTCACTGCAGGACGTGTGAGACTTGCCAGGCAAGTGGGAAGAGTGGGGGGAAGATTAAGGCCCCACTACAGTCCTTTCCCGTTGTGAGCACCCCATTCGAGAGAGTAGGCATTGATATTGTGGGGCCTCTGGATCCCAAAACAGCCATGGGCAACAGGTTCATCCTTGTCTTGGTGGACCATGCCACCCGGTACCCTGAGGCCATCCCGCTCAGGACAGTGACGGCCCCCATGGTGGGACGGGCACTGATGGGGATTTTCTCCCGTGTTCGATTCCCCAGAGAGGTGGTGTCCGATAGGGGAACTAACTTCATCTCCAAGTACATGAAGTCTCTGTGGGAGGAGTGTGGGGTAACATATAAGTTCACCACTCCTTACCACCCCCAGTGTAATGGGCTGGTTGAGAGATTCAACCGGACCCTCAAGGGCATGATAAGGGGCCTAGGTGAACCCATGAGGCGTAAGTGGGACGTCCTCTTGCCATGCCTGTTGTTTGTTTTCCGTGAGGTGCCACAGAAGTCCTTAGGGTTCAGTCCCTTTGAGCTGCTCTATGGTCACCCGGTAAGAGGGCCTCTGGGTCTGGTCAAGGAAGGCTGGGAGCAATCCCCCAGGAAACCGCCCCAGGATGTGTTTAGTTACATGCTGGCCTTCAGGAACCAGACTCGGCGCTTCAGGAAACTTGCTGAGGCAAACCTGGAAGCCAGCCAGGAAGATATGAAATGCTGGCACGATCAGAATGCGACTCTGATTGAGTTTCAGCCTGGACAGAAGGTTTGGGTCATGGCCCCGGTGGAGCCCTGTGCGCTCCAGGATAAGTGGACCGGCCCCTTTGAGGTGGTGGAGCGCAAGAGTCCTGTTACCTACGTGGTGGACTTGCAGTCTCCCAGGAACCCCTTGCGGGTCCTGCATGTTAACCACCTGAAGCCCACCTTTGAGAGGTCTGAAGTGGGCATGCTTCTGGCCACAGATGGTGGGATGGAGGAGGAGAGCGAGCCCCTTCCTGACCTCCTGTGTGCAGGGGAGCGAGATGGGTTAGTGGAGGGTGTGGTCCTCTCCACTACACTGACCCCTGAGCAGCAGGGTGATTGTCGCCAACTGTTGGGGCAATTCAGTGATCTGTTCTCCCTGGTACCTAGTGTCACTGATTGCTGTGTCCATGACGTGGACACCGGGGACAGTCCTCCCATTAAGCACAAGGCTTATTGAGTGACTGACCGGGTAAGGGCCTACATTAAGGATGAGGTTACCAAAATGTTTGCCCTTGGGGTGATTGAGTCCTCTAGCAGCCCTTGGTCCAGCCCAGTGGTCCTGGTACCAAAAGCTGCAGCGCCTGGTACCACCCCAGAACTTCGGTTCTGCGTGGACTATCGGGGCATCAATTCAGTGACGAAGACTGACGCGCACCCCATCCCCAGAGCTGATGAGCTCATAGATCAGTTAGGGGCTGCAAAATACCTCAGCACATTTGATTTGACGTCTGGGTATTGGCAGATCGCCTTGTCCGAGGGAGTAAAGGAGAGGTCAGCCTTCTCCACAACCGAGGGGCACTACCAGTTCCAGGTGATGCCCTTTGGAATGAAGAATGCCCCTGCCACCTTTCAGAGGCTGGTCAACAGGGTGTTGGTTGGGCTGGAAGACTTCAGTGCCGCCTACCTGGATGACAATGCGGTGTTTAGCTCCTCTTGGGAGGACCACCTGCGCCACCTCTGGGAGGTATTGATGGCACTGCGGAAGGCAGGCCTCACAATCAAAGCCAGTAAGTGCCAGATTGGGCAGGGTTCTGTAGTGTATTTGGGGCACCAGATGGGGAGCGGCCAGGTGGCGCCCCTTCAGCCCAAAATTGAAACTATCCTGGCGTGGGAACCTCCCAAGACTCAAACACAGGTGAGAGCCTTCTTAGGACTCACAGGGTACTACAGGATGTTTGTCAAGGGATATGGCAACATTGTTGCACCCTTGACTGAGCTGACTTCTAAGAAGCAGCCAAAGAAGGTAAACTGGACTGACACCTGTCAGAACGCTTTTGATGCCCTGAAGACTGCCATGTGCACCGCACCCGTGCTTCAGGCGCCCGACTTTTCAAACAAATTTGTTGTCCAGACAGATGCCTCAGAGCATGGTATAGGGGCTGTTCTGTCACAGATCAATGAGGAGGGACTAGACCAACCGGTAGCCTTCCTAAGCAGGAGGTTACTTCCCCGGGAACAGACGTGGAGTGCAATTGAGCATGAGGCATTTGCTGTGGTCTGGGCACTGAAGAAGCTGAGACCATATCTGTATGGGACTCACTTCCAGGTTCAGACAGACCACAGGCCCCTTAGATGGTTGATGCATATGAGGGGTGAGAATCCCAAGTTGTTGAGGTGGTCCATTTCCCTACAGGGTATGGATTTCACGGTGGAACACCGCCCTGGAACAGAACATGCCAATGCTGACGGTCTGTCCAGGTTTTTCCACCTTAGTGATGAGAACTCCCAAGGGAATGGTTAGTTCTCCCCACATTTCAGCTGGAGGGGACGTGTGTTAGACCTGGCATCATTGGCGCGGGTCTCCCTTCCTCTTTTTGCTTCTTACCTTTTATGTTGGCTGGATTTAGATGCTCTGGGCGCTGTGCCACTGCCAATCAGTGACACAGCGCGAATGCTCCCTGTGTAAAGATAACTGTATGAATTGGGATAATCATAATTGGCTCGTTTGGTTTACCTGTCAGTTCCTAGTATCAGTGCACTGTGTGTGCCCAGGGCTGGTAGACCAAGTACTGCTGGTGGGCCGGCAGCGCTGATTTGCGCTACCCACCGAAACAGCTTTTAAAGTATGTCCGTGTAGCATGTTCTAATAGCGAGTTACCCTCCATTTCACTGTTTACTATTGCGAGGCTATCCGTTCTCATAGGCCAGAATGGGCAGGCTGAGTATTACATGCCCTAATACTACCTGCCCCTAGGAACCTGATAGGAACGTCGAATTTGATATGTTTAAGCTCAGGACATTGAGATACATCTTTTAGTAAGGATTATTTGCGTAGCCCGTGTTCGAAAATACCTCTGCTAGAAACAAGGTATTTTCTGGCCTCAGCTTTCATGTAGGCTTTGCTAGCATGTGTATTGGCCGTCTGGTTTTGGAGCAGCAGGGCCAGCTGGGTCAGACCTGGCTGGAGAGAGAGATCGGCATTTAGAGTATGGAGAGGGGTGACTCTTTGATCTGAGCAGGGCTGTGCCTGGCAAGGTGAATGATGGCTCCACCTCCCACTGGGCGTCTGATAGCAGACCCCCAGATTCTCAAAGGGCAGGATGTCGCCTCGTAAACCAAGTGCTCCCCGACCCCACCGAACTGGTTCTGGCTGGATGCAGTGATTTGTGACTGCAGAGAACAAAGACTTTTAGGTATAAAATGCTGCGCTGAAACCTGTTTCAAGTGTATTCCTTCTGGATGTCAAGACGAAACTCTGTCCGAGTGAACAGAGGAAAGGACTTTGAAACTTTCACCAAGCTTGCCGAAGAAACTACCCAAGGGCCTGAATTGAGAGCGCCTCCTGCTGAAGTCCGTCAGCCATCTGAATTCCTGTGCTAGGGATTCTACTTGCAGGTGAGGCCTCCAACGAGTAATCCGGAACCTCTAGTTCTACTGTGAGGAACACGGACTGGTAACCCTTGTTAACTCTGTGTGTGGGCTGCCGCAGCTAAGAGAGAGCTGCCACCGCTGAGCGCCCGCCTTAATTTGAATCTCCGGAACCTTCGCTGAATCTGTGTGGGCCGCCGCAGCTAAGAGAGAGCTGCCGCCGCTGAGCACCCGCCTTAATTTGAATCTTTGGAACCTACGCTGAATCTGTGTGGGCCGCCGCAGCTAAGAGAGAGCTGCCGCCGCTGAGTGCCCACCTTGATTTGAACCTTCGGAATCTTCGCTGAATCAGTGTGGGCCGCCGCAGCTAAGAGAGAGCTGTAGCCGCTGATTGCCCGCACCTTTGCCAACCTGGCCTCATCGTAATTTGTCCTGTGGGCTGCCGCAGCTAAGAGAGAGATGCTGCTGCTGAGTGCCCGCACCTTTGCCAAACTCTGCATCATCGTGATTTGTCCTGTGGGCCGCCGCAGCTAAGAGAGAGCTGCTGCCGCTGAGTGACTGCCCCTTTGCCAACTCCGCATCATCGTGATTTGTCCTGTGAGCCGCAGCAGCTAAGAGAGAGCTGCTGCCGCTGAGTGCTCGCACCTTTGCCAACTTTGCCTCATCGTGATTTGTCCTGTGAGCCACCGCAGCTAAGAGAGAGCTGCTGCCGCTGAGTGCTCGCACCTTTGCCAACTTTGCACCATTGTGATTTGTCCTGTGAGCCGCCGCAGCTAAGAGAGGGCTGCTGCCGCTGAGTGCTCACACATTTGCCAACTTTGCATCATTGTGATTTGTCCTGTGGGCCACCGCAGCTAAGAGAGAGCTGCTGCCGCTGAGTGCTCGCACCTTTGCCAACTTTGCATCATTGTGATTTGTCCTGTGGGCCGCCGCAGCTAAGAGAGAGCTGGTGCCGCTGAGTACCCGCACCTTTGCCAACTTTGCATCATCATGAATTGCCCTGTGGGCCGCCGCAGCTAGGAGAGAGCTGCTGCCGCTGTGAGCCCACCACGGAGCTGCACGACGAGAGTCATCGCCACCACCAGCCCGGGCCGCCGCAGCCGCGTGCTGCTGCTGCTGAGGGCCCGCCTGTCCCCGAGTGCCCGAATCATTGTGAGTGCACGCTGCGAACCACTGCAGTCGAGAACTGTGGTCGCTGGGAGTCCGCCTGTCACCGTCTCCGCTTCTTTGAGAAGCTACGTGCTGTGTCCCCATCCAACGGCAGGTATCTGGTGCGCAACGGGTCGCGTAGACCCAGGCCTTGTACTCAGTCAGTGCCACGTTCTGGTGAACACGTTATTGCCTTTTTAAATCTCTACTGATTTACGTGCATTGTGACTGGTTAAAACGCTTTTGAGAGTCTCGTACTAAACCTTAGATAAAGATATTATTTTTCCATACCTACTTGAGTTGTGTCCTTTTGTGGTATCGTTACTGCCTTATTGTGCATGGTCATAAATGCTTCACACACTGCCTCTGAGATAGGCCTAACTGCTCGTACTACGTTACCACAGGGTTGAGCAGGGGTTGCCCTGACTTAGGAAGAAGGGTCCCTATATGGACATTGGCGCAGGCCATGGCCAACTAGAGACCCCCATTTCTAACAGTTAGTATCTCAGTAGATCTGTTAGTGTGTGCATGAGTGCCTGAGTGGGTGTGTGAGTGGGTGCATAAGTTTCTGAATGGGTCTATGAGTGGGTGTGTGAGTGTCTGAGGGGATCTGTGAGTGTGTGCATGAGTGCCTGAGTGGGTGTTTGAGTGGGTGCATACGTCTCTGAATGGGTCTATGAGTGGGTGTGTGAGTATCTGAGTGGGACTGTGAGTGGGTGCATGAGCACCTCAGTGAGACTGTCAGTGGGTGAATGGGTGTCTGTCTGGGTCTGTCAGTGGGTGAAAGAGTGTCTGAGTGGGTCTGAAAGTGGGTGCATCAGTGTGTCAGTAGGTCTGTAAGTGGGTGCATGAATGTCTGGGTCTCTGAATGGGTGAGTGAGTATCTATGTGGGTCTGTGAGTAGGAGAATGAGTGTCTGAGTGGGTCTGTGAGATGGGTGCATGTGTCTCTAAGTGGGTATGTAAGTGGGTGCATGAGTGTCTAAGTGAGTGTGTGTATGTATTTTTTTGAATTTATCGATGATATTTTTTAATCCACCATAATGTTACACAGGGATGCATGGAGCGACGCAATAGGTTTGCAAATATCACATATGGAGAAAAAAACTGTTTTTCAACATCTTCTTCACACTAGAGTTTGCCCAAAGACCCCTATATTCTACCCATCGGGTCAGGGTACCTCTAATCTGACCACTTCTGTTACTATCAATTTTTTTTTACATCCCGCATCTCCTACCACCAGTGCACCAAGAGGATTGTTTGCAAAGTGGTGGAGAAAGGGAGCATGGCCTCCTTCCACCTCTCAGCAATCCCACTGTGTGGGAATTACTGGAGGTAACAGGAGGGCCTCTTGGTCACTAAGGACACTCAGCAGTCAAGGGGACCTCATCCCCCAACCAGCAGTGCACCAGAAGGCGCGTTTTCAGAGTAGTGGAGAAAGGGGGCAGGTATTCTGGTGAGCTGCCAGGCTTTTTTTCTAAAGGGAAGGGGGGCTGCATAGCCCCCCTTCCCTGGGCTGATTTTGGCCCCAGGGACCCTATCCCCCTGTTCCAGGCATGTTAAGATTGGGGAGGGGGGCTGTGTAAGGGCCAACTACCCCATCTGTTATCTTCAGTAAGTCCCACACAGCAGGATTGCTAAGAGATCTTCGGAGGCCACGCCCCCTTTATCCACAAGTCTGCAAATGTGGCTGGTGGTGCACTACTGGTTGTAGCTTGAAGCCTACTATACTCCTGGGTGACCTTGGGGGTCAAGAAGCCCCTATGGTACCTCCTGTAAGTCATACACAGTGGGATTCCTGAGACCGGTTGGGAGGCCCAGCCTCCTTTCTCCACAACTCTGCAAATGTGACTACTAGTTAAAAAGCCATAGAAATTTACTGCAAAAACCACTGACTCTGAGGAAGGTTACAGCCAAAACGCGTTTGTTTGCACATCTTTCATTAAATCAAATGAATTCATTACATGAGTGCCGATTCATTCTTGGGATACACAACGGAGCTGTGATATTTACCGCGGGCTCACCCCACGCTACTAGGTACCTGTGGGAGAGTGCACTGGAAAAGGTGGTTTGAAGCAGTAAAAATATATATAGGAAACCAGGCCGGAATACTCAGCTGGGCCTCGCAATTAATTAAAGTTCTGATGAATTCCTTAAACAGGCAAAAATGCTCCATGTCACAATCGCTATTATTAGAAACATCTCTGTTCAGCAGAGGCCCAGCTGAGTTTAAGGCCTGGTTTCCTATGAAGGAATTCAATATTTATTCAAGTGATTGCTCTTCGCTCTCGCCACTTTGGAGCCCACGCGCCCACGTATCAGCCCTCAGAGAAGGGCTTTCTATGGTGCCCCCATTCCCTCTCACCCCTGTCCTGAGGAAGACCCCGTCATAAGGGACCAAAAAACCTACATTGTCATAGGGGTCGAAACGTCGACAACTGTATCATTTGCCAGCTTGATCAACAGCGATAAATCACTGTGATATTATTCTCAATTATGGCTATTTATCTTTTGGATATCATTTTGAATCTTGTGGCTTAAACATATAAGCTGTGTTTGTTTATATGACTAATTATGTGATTTGCACTGTACCTTCTCTGCTTACCCTGTTGTCCTCACTCTAATCACAACACCTACCTCATTACCCCTTTCTCCCTCCCAGGGGCACAACATTTTGTTATTGTCTAAACAATTTTACAAATTGATGTACGTTCTGTGTGATTAAATAACACTGATTACTAAATGTACTCCATACTTCCTCCAGTATCTCTTCTATATTATTGTATTTTGTGTTGTACATAGTTAGAAATTAGCCTTTAAAAAACCTTCGAAATTCACTAAAAAAAACATAGGTTTCAGGGGCGTTATAGTTAGAAATTAGCATTTAAAAAACCATAGAAATTCACTGAAAAAACCATAGGTTTCAGGAACATTATAGTTAGTTGGACGTTTCACTCATACAAAACCAGAGAAATTCGGCCGTTATAGTTAGTTGAGCTAACTATAACTCGCGTCCCCGCAATGCACTGCTGATGACATCACATATTACATCACTCATGACATGGTCAGTGATATCACTGATGACATCTCAAATGACATCACTGATGACATCATCCAGTGACTGAGTATTTCTAAAGAGTTTAAATTTGTTTTATACATATATATGCCTAGGTGTATTGAAGAATGAGTGCGTATATGAGTGTCTGAATGGATCATTTAATAGGTGCATGACTGACTGTATAAGTGAGTGATTAAACGTGTCTTACTAATACATTCTTGACTGACTAATCTCTATGAATGTGTGTATCAGTCTGTCAGTTGGTGTGTAAGTGGCTGCTTGGGTTGGTGAGTAGCTACATGAGTATCTATATATGGGTTTTTGATTGGCTGTCTGAGTACCTGAATTGGTGTCTCAGAGTCTGTGTGGGTGGGTGGGGTGTGTGTGACTCCCTGCATGAATGTGTGAGTGGGTGATTCACTGGGTGTATGGGTTCAAGAGTACGACTGTGACGGGCTATATGGGAGGGTTAGTGTGTGTATAGCTGTGTTGGTGAGTGAATGGATGTCTCAGTCGTACATGTGTGAGTAACTACATATGTGAAAGGCAGTATATGTGAGTGTTCGATTATATAAATGATTATATGTGAGAGTGAGTGATTGTGAGAGTAGCTGTATGGATGAGTGTGTGCTTGTGTCAGTGATTGTATATTAGAGTAAGTATGTGTTAGTATCTGTATAAATAAGTGAGGTGGTGTGTGTATAACTGTGTAGGTGAGTAAATAGGAGTGTAATTGATTCTTTGCATTACTGACTAGCTGTGTGGGTAACTCTATGGGTGAGTGGCGGTGTGTGAGTGTCTGTATGGGTGTATGAGTACATATGATAGTGGCTGTATTGATGAGTGACTGTATTTATGAGTGACTGTATAGGTGAGTGAGTGGAAGTGTGTGTAGACCTAGGAATCAGTGAGTGGGTATGTAGTAACTGGTATTGGTGTGTCTATGGTTTCGAGAATGGCAGTCTGAATTTTAGAGTGGGTGTATCAAAGGTTATATTAGGGTGTGAGGAGGTGCATCAGATTATCACGTGGATGATGTCATCAGTGATGTCATCAGTGATGTTGTTTGAGATGTCATAAGTGATGTCATCAGTGATGTCACTGACCATGTCATGAGTGATGTAATATGTGACGTCATCAGCAGTGCATTGCGGGGGCATGAGTTATAGTTAGCTCAACTAACTATAACGGCTGAATTTCTCTGGTTTTGTACGAGTGAAACATCCAACTAACTATAACGTTCCTGAAACCTATATCTTTTTCAGTGAATTTCTATGGTTTTTTAAATGCTAATTTCTAACTATAACGTCCCTGAAACCTATGGTTTTTTTAGTGAATTCCTAAGGTTTTTTAAAGGCTAATTTCTAACTATAACGTCCCTGAAACAATTGTTTTTTTCAGTGAATTTCAAATGTTTTTTAAATGCTAATTTCTTAGTATAATGTCCCAAAATAATTTTTTCTTATTTTTCAAATTCTTATAAAAATAATGTATTATTTTCTAATTTGTAAAAAATAAATATACATTTTTTTTTTATAAAATAGTGGATTTGCGTACTCATCGTGTACCTGTCTCGGTTGGTGCGCGAATCCAAGCCGCCATATTGGTAAAGTTGTGTAGGATGCGCGCTTCATAAGCGACGGGTGCGCGAATTACGACCCAGCGTAACGTTACGTATGTAGTTGCGTAGGCCGCGCCGGCTGCGTGAATCCGCGCAAAATTTTAAGTTTTAAAACTATATATATATAAGTTTAATATGTATATTAAAGCAAGAGATTATTTAATGTATTTATAAAAATCATATATTTGCAACTAGAATAAAGATAAATTATTCTTAAATATATTTTTCGAATTCGCGATGGGAGCATGCTGGGTGCGTGCGCGGTGCGCGAATCCATGTGACTTTTAAAAAAAGAATTTCATTGGTTAAGAACTTTTTCATTCTGGAAGTTACAAGACCCAACCCAATGTTGTCATTACTTCAAGAACCTTGTCAGGAGGCACACCTGTTGATTATTTTTTTTTTGAGAAATCTACCAAAGATGGCATCTTCAAATGCACTGGAGAACATCCATCAAGAAGATGATGACTTGGAGGAACCCCCATGAAAAAAAAAGAGAGTGTTGTCTGGGCCTTCTTTACTTTCCCGGAGGGCAAATAAAAGTAAATGCTCGAAAGGTCACATGCAACATCATGTTTTATCTCGGGGCTCCGAGAAGAAGTACTCCTGTGGTACTTCTTCTATGTTGAAACATCTCCAGATGATCCATCCTCGGCAGCTGGCACGAGAGCAAAGGAAAAGAGAGCTGGAAGAACAAGCCCAGCAGGATGACCAGCAAGCAGGACCAAGCACTTCCTCTGGTCCTGGATTGTTAAACAGAGGACCAGATATAAGGGCCAACTTTGCTGGTCTAGAACAGAGATGCATCAAATGCAGAAAAATTCTGTGTTATGGTGAGCAGTCCATCGACGCCATAGTGTTTGCTTCTCGAAGCCATCATTGTTAACTTTTTTTGTTTTGCAATGTTGTTCAAATTGCAGAAGTTTTGACAACAGTTCTGTCACTTTATTCTGTTGTTTATTTAATTTATTTTTTTAAACACCCAAAAAATTCAAAAAAGAGTTAGAAAAAAAATATATATATAAAACAAAAAAAGAAGAAAACAACGGTTCTTATTAGAACCACCTATTCAGTAAAAAAGAGAAATTTGTATGTGTTGTATGAAGAAGCGTATGGATAATATCTGCATGATTACATGGTTGCACGGGTACTGCCTGCATGAGTGGAGAACTGCAACGATTGTGCCTAAGTGATTGCAAGAGTGCATGGGTAGTGCCTCAGTGATTTTATGAGTGCATGGGTAGTGCCTGGTGATTTTATAAGTGCTTGGGTAGTGGCGGAGTGATTGGATGAGTGCTTGGGTACTAACTGGGTGACTGGAGGATTGCATGGGCAGTGCATGGGTGATTGCATGAGTGCATGGGTAATGCCTGGGTGATTGCATGAGTGCATAGGTAGTGCTTGGGTGATTGGAAGAGTGCATGGGTAGTGCCTGGGTGATTGCATGAGTGCAAGGGTAGTGCCTGGGTGATTGCATGAGTACATGCATATTGCTTGGGTGATTGGAGCACTGCATGGCTACTGCCTGGATAATAGCAGGAGTGAAAGAGTCTGGGTGATTTGTAAGTTCTTGGTTAATGCCTGGGTGATTGCATGAGTGCAGAGGTAATGTATGGGTGATTGGAAGAATTCATAGGTAATGCTTGAGTGTTTGCATGAGTGTATGGCTAATGCTTGGGTGATTGCATTAGTGCATGTGTAATGCCTGGGTGATTGGAGAAGTACATGGCTACTGGCTGGGTAATTGAAGGAGTGGATGAGTAGTGACTGGGTGATTAGAGGAGTACACAGGTAGTGCATGGGGGATTGGAGCAGTGCATGGGTAGTGCCTGGGTTATTGCATGAGTGGATGAGTAGTGCCTGAGTGATTGGAGTAGTGCATGGATAGTGTTTGGGTGATAGTAGGAGTGCATGGGTAATGCCTGGGTGATTGCATGAGTGCATTGGTAGTGCCTGCATGATTGGAGAAGTGTATGTGTAGTGTCTTTGTGATTCCATGAGTGCATGGGTAGTGCCTGGATGATTGGAGGAGTAGAAGCATAGTGCATGGAGATTTTATAAGTGCATGAGTAGTGCCTGGGTGATAGCAGGAGTACATGTGTAGTGCCTGCTTGATTTTCTAAGTGCATGGGTATTGCTTGGTTGATTTTACAAGTGCATGCTTAATGCCTGGGTAATTACATTAGTTTATAGGTAATGTCTGGATGATTGCTTCAATACATGGTTAGTGCCTGGGTCATTACATGAGTACATGGGTAGTGTCTGGATGATTAGAGGACTGCAAGGATAGTGCATGGTGATTTTATAAGTGGATGGGTATTGACAGAGTGATTGGATAAGTGCATGGGTTCCTTGCTGGGTGATAGGAGGAGTGCATGGGTAGTGCCTGGGTTATTGCATGAGTGGATGAGTAGTGCCTGGGTGATTGGATGAGTGCAGGGATACCGCATGGTGATTTCATAAGTGCTTGGGTATTGGCGGAGTGATTGGGTAAGTAGATGGTACTGGCTGGGTGATTGCAGGAGTGCATGGGTAGTGACTGGGTGATTAGAGGACTGCAAGGATAGTACATGGTGATTTCATAAGTGGATGGGTATTTGCACAGTGATTGGATAAGTGCATGGGTACTGGCTGGGTGATAGGAGGAGTGCATGGGTAGTGTCTGGGTTATTGTATGAGTAGTGCCTGGGTGATTGCAGGAGTGCAGGGATACCACATGGTGTTTTTATAAGTGCTTAAGTATTGGTGGAGTGATTGGGTAAGTACATGGTACTGGCTGGGTGATTGGAGGAGTGCATGGGTAGTGAATGGGTGATTAGAGGACTGCAAGGATAGTGCATGGTGATTTTATAAGTGGATGAGTATTGGCAGAGTGATTGGATAAGTGCACTGGTACTAGCTGGGTGATAGGAGGAGTGCATGGGTAGTACCTGTGTTATTGCATGAGTGGATAAGTAGTGCCTGGGTGATTGGAGGAGTGCAGGGATACCGCATGGTGATTTCATAAGTGCTTGGGTATTGGCGGAGTGATTGGGTAAGTACATGGTACTGGCTGGGTGATTGGAGGAGTGCATGGGTAGTGACTGGGCGATTAGAGGACTGCAAGGATAGTACATGGTGATTTCATAAGTGGATGGGTATTTGCAGAGTGATAGGATAAGTGCATGGGTACTAGCTGGGTGATAGGAGGAGCGCATGGGTAGTGCCTGGTTTATTGCATGACTTGATGAGTAGTAGCTGGGTGATTGGAGGAGTGCAGAGATAACGCATGGTGATTTCATAAGTGCTTGGGTATTGGCGGAGTGATTGGGTAAGTACATGGTACTGACTGGGTGATTGTTGGAGTGCATGGGTAGTGTACGGGTGATCGGAACAGTACATGGGTAGTGAATGAGTAATGCATAAGTGGATGAGTAGTGCCTGGATGATTAGAGGAGTTCATGGGTAGTACTATGGTGATTTTTTAAGTGCATAAGTATTGCTTGGATGATTGTATGAATACATTGTTACTGCTCAGGTGATTGTATAAGCAGAGGAGAAATGTCTGGATGATTGAAGGACTGCATAGGTAAGACTTGGCTTATTGCAACATTCTAGAAGTAATGTGTGGGTGATTACAGAGCTGTATGGGTACTGCCACAGTGAATAAAGCTGTATATTGGCAATGCATAAGTGATTTTGGAAGTACAGAGGTTATATTTCAGAGATTAAAGAAGAGCATGGGTTCTGGTAAAGTGATTTAATGAGTGAGATAATTCAGTTTAAAAAAATGAATGACTGCAATAAAAGTGACTGTAAATATTAATTCATAACATTATACTTATTACATTACTTTATCTTACCTTCTTTTTTGAAGTAGATATAAAACTTATTGAAACAATTTTGCAGTTGTTTTATTATAATCTAAATTTAAAATATTTTCTAACTTTAGAATTACTTTCTGTAAAAGAGAAGAAAAAATACTCCTATTGCATATAATATTATAGTTTTAAGACACATCATTTTTTTCAATTACATAACATATTCAGTTTGCCTTTTTTGCTGTTTTCTGATTCTATTGAATTTCACCATACACAGTGATTTCAACCTTGATCATCATGTAACAGCGGGCAAAAAAATACAATCAATAAGATTGTTAAAAAAAAAAACCTGTGTTCAAAATATTTGCAACAAAATCCACTATCTGTTTATATTTTCTAAAAAAACACTCTCATTAACATTTTATACAATACAAAGATCAAATATATGAACTGCTTCTTTCAAAAACAATTTTGTAAATACAATATCAAAAAACAGAAACGATAATTCAAACAGAAATTGTTGACATCCTCCCAATTGGCTGAATGATGTTTCCAAAATCATTTGCATTGAAAATATCCAAAATAAAATTGTTAATTGATGTTTACATCTTCCCAATAGGCCGAATAATGTTTTCAAAACTTTGGCACCAAAAACATCAGATATGAATTCGGTAATTCATTAGGCAACCAACATTTGAATTCCAAGTGGGCATCATTACAATGTGTCTATCCTTTATTGCACTTTAAATCACAGTATAGTGTCCAGATGTTGTAGAAGGTCCATCATGGAAAATAATAGCCACTGCTTTAAAAGTTCTACCTGAAATTGACAGTTGACTTGCCACAAAAGTTTTAATTTTGGTTTCCAATTTTCGTCCTTCTGCTCTACAACGTTGTAGCATTAAAATGACATATTGTCCAAATCTTTCTATAAATAATGTTGACAACATTTCAGATTTGCACTGAGTACATTCCATATGTTGATTAGCTGCTTTTACTAATTTGTTAAAAGACACTGTTATGCAATCTGGTATTGTCAAATATATGAATCGTTCAGTGTCTATTTCAGTGGTAGAAGAAAATGAACAGTGTTCACATTTATGATCCCATCTGTAACGTACTCCAAACAGATTTTCAATTTATATTCCTTCACCTTCCAATACTGCAAGCATAAACATAGGAAATTCTTGAGCATCTTGCTGTACATTAAGTGCAAATTGTGAAGAACCAGAACATATATCCAAGAGATGCTGAATGCCAGAAGCAGTTTGGATTTTAGTTTTATCAGTTGTCAATTTTTCAAAAATATAATGCAACAAAGAACGAAATCTTTTTTCTCAATTCTCCATAATTTGATGATGAAGATTTTCTAGAAAAAACACGATGTTCACAATTACATTAGCATAGCAGTTGATACCTGAACTATTTTCTAACTGATATCCTACAATATCATCAACAGTGTCCATTTTCATTTTCTTTGGAGCCTCAACATTCTCTTGTTTTTTTTTTCTTCTTTCCAACCTCACTACAGTGTTTCTCATATGTTCGTTTTGGACATACTACACGCTTTTCATATACGGGATATTCACCTACGTTGGGAGCATACAGTCTTCTTAACCGATTATACTCTCTTACACAATTTGCATCTGCACTAATCTTTCTCTCATCAAAAGCAATCAAATGCAATCCAGATAATGTTGTTACTCGAGACAATGCAACATATGCCGTGCCCTCTTTAAACACTGTACTTCCAATGTTTACCAAAGCACTGTCTACACTTAAACCTTGAGATTTATGAATGGTCACAGCATATGCTAAAGAAAGAGGAAACTGTTTTCTACGAACATACAAGTCTTTAACAAGCAAAAAACGAACAGCACAATGTCCAATCTGTTTTATCTCTTCAGTCTGATCAAATTTAATCTTCAAAAATTCAATTCCATCTCTACTTGGATAATTAACAAAATCAACAACTTTCCCATTGCTCCATTTACTAAACCTTTTTCTACATCCAAATTACGCCGTAAAATTACCCGACAGTTTTCACATACATATAAAATCTTTTCTAAAACAGCAGTTTTAGATATAGATTTTTCAAAATAATCCAATTTTGATTTTAATTTTTTTGACAAAATAATAGTAATTCCTTCGTGTTCTATTTTATCAATGGCTTCCATTTTCATTATTTGTTGTTTTTCCAGCTTCAAAAGTTCTTGATTGAATGTAGAACACTCTTGCAGTGTTGGCATTAGCCAAATTATAGATTTCTTTTCTCCAATTTATTTGTATATTATTTCTGGAACAACATTTTCATTTGGAAACAAGTTTGTAAGCCCCCGACTTTGCAAAGCTTCATTACCATGTTTTGTCAATACACCAATTCTTATATCTTGAAGAATGCTTCCATAATGTTCATCACTTACTTGTCGCATATTCTTAATAAGTTCTTTATATTCAAAATGAGACCAAATGTTGACATTTCCAATACTTCCCAAAGATTTCCTGGTGTCTTCATGCACAAGTGTTTTAAAAACTGGTTGCCCTTTTACAGGTGTAAGTTGCAGTAGGTCGCCGAATACAATCACATGTTTTCCTCCAAATAAGACATCATAATCTGTTTTTAAAATCTGCTGCATTCTTAAATGTACAAAGGCAAGCATAACATTTGAGACCATGCTCACCGCATCATTGATTAGAAGTTTCATTTTCTTTAGTACTCTTGAAACTTCATAACAAGCTTCTCCAGAAAGCTTGTTATATTCCAACTTGTTTTCATGTTCAACTGGTAGCATCAGTAAACGATGTACTGTAATCCCTTTAATGTTGTGTGCTGCTAACCCAGTTGGAGTGGTTACAACACAATATAAATGTGATTCAGTGGTTTTCTGTAGATAACTGGTCAAAACTTTAATTAAGAAACTTTTTCCTGTTCCAGCTTGACAACTGATATACATTCGAATAGGTTTAAATGATGTGCAGTTGCATTCTTTTTTTGGATGAAGTAATCCATGCTGTATCTGTTGAGTAACTTGCTGATATATTTCTTTCTGTTCAATATTTAGTTGTTCTTCCAAGTTTCCCAACTCCATAATATCCTGTTGTGCTTGTTGCATTGCTATTTCTACTTCACTCATAGCTATTGCTGCTTCATTTTCAAGAATTGGTTCTCCTAGTGGATCTTGACTCAGTGGAGCAGAACTTTGACTATCTTGAGAAGTGTCTCTAGCAATTTCAGCTGCAATAGTAGTTTCTTGTTTTATCTCTTCTTTCAACATTTGTAGATAATTTGGAAAAACTGTGCATTCAATGCTATCTTTACATGCATTAAAAGAATCTTCAAAGCACTCAAAATATCCAAGTAATTCCATTTCAGTACGCCAAGGCTTGAAGAGTTGCTAAATAGAAAAATTCCCTTTTATCTGGAGTATCACAACTGAGTTTCCTGTGATTAATGAGATTTCCTTTCGTATGTTTCACCAAACATCCATCACATCCAATGACTGCATATTTTTCTTCATTTACATTTTCTGTAATATTTCTCTTAAAGCTATAATATTGCAGTACTTCATAGAGACATATGTTTTCAAGATGTGGACTTCTTTTAGGATAGTACGTATCCAACATGTTTGTTTTAACAATATCTGTACTTTCCGGTTCATTTAATGCTAAGTATTCAATTTCTTGTACAGATTTCAATACTCGATTTCGTGTTGCAGCAAGACCTAGACTTACCCAAATGATTCCTCTTGACTTTGAATATAAACTTGCTGATGTCAACCGATCCGAACATTCGTAGGATCCAATCACTCGATGGGAAAGCATCTTCAAACTAAAGCTGTACAATTTGTTACTAAGAGTCTTCTCTTGTGAAATTTCTTCCCACATTTCTTTCAAGACTGTCTTTTCAGATTTTGTTATGTATGACGTAACATAGCGAGCAACAGCAATCGAATTATCTGCAACATACTGGATATCCATATTTGCATTCCACATCGTCCAAATCACTGGATTATAATCATTAATATACTTTGAATCTTCACTTCTTTTTATATTGTAAGTATTCTTTGGAGATTTTCGAGTTATAGTATGCCTCACTGCTGACATGAAACTGTTGACTCTTCCTTTGGAAATTACTGGACGTGGGAATCCAAAACGACATTTTGTATTTTCCTTTGACTTGTATTTCCGTTGACAATATTTCCCACATCGATGAGTTTGAAACCGTAAAACTTGTTGTCTTAAGGTATTTTCTTCTCCTGTTTTTGGAATACCACATGTAACATAGTCTTCAATGAAAGAAAAAAACAGTCTTATCAGAATCAGTTCCAAATTTAGGTGCATCCTTGATCCATAAAAGCATATGTATATGAGGAGCACCTCTAGCTTGGTACTCCTTTCTCCAAAAGAAATCAATAACTTCTCCAAGAGGTGGGTTGTTTTTATTGCAGATAAAAGACATCATAGCTTGAAACCTATGATTAAAATATCTGCACACATTTACAGGATCCAAGGAACACAGTTCTCCAGCTGTCTTGAATTCAATGTTTTTAATATTTGAATTTGCTTCTCGAAGAAATTCAAGTAAATCGTCCCATGCGCATTCAGCACAGCTAAGCGTAACAAACCACGTAGGGGTTCCTAAGTTCCTAAGTTCCTTAACATACATTTAAGTTCTCCATGATGACGATACCAATACTCATTAGTACCATGTTGACACGCCATGAAATTAATCAATTGAGATTCTAAATGATCGTCTCTCTGTTGTACTTTGTCCATGAATTCCTTTGCAGAAACATGTTGAAGATGAACTCCTGTTTTTAATATGTGGTTCACTGCATATGAAAGTCCAGACAAGTCGCTTTCAAACAAAAGATGAAATATATATGGAATGCATTGTCGAAATCTTGGATATTTTGAGTACAATCTTGTTGTACGATACTCTGAAGCTGGAATCTGCACAGGTCGTTCATCATATCGTCCACCTTTTCCAGTGGGGAAGAGTTGTGGAAAACAACGGGCTTCTAAACTTCTTTCCCAAAAACTCATAGGAGTTCCCTTCGCTTTCTTCATTTGGAATAATTCAATAGTATTTCCAATCACTTCCTTTGAATGTAAAGGATGTACACTATAATGTTCATAAATTTCTTCACTCCTGGAGATGTCCACTTTTTCAATTTGGCCACTTGAAATTTCGCTATCATCTCCTAAAACTATTTCTTCTTCTTCCAGATATACATTTTGGAATAAAGATTGTTTTTTATGAGATATAACGTAGCCTTTTGAACTTTGGTGACATCTACTAACTCTTGCCATATTTTCCGACTCTTTGTTGGAACACCATTAACTAGAATAACTACAGGTTCAGTTTCCTCTCTGTCTACACCAATAGTTTCAATATTTTTCTTTAAATCTAAAGGTAAATACACAACTGTTCCTTTTAAGCCTCCTTGTAAATCTGATGGAGGCAGCTTACCTGTTTTAGGCTCCATACGAACAATAGCCTGAAATGGGTGCACAGATTAAATCAGAATGGACTCATACGTATTTAAATCTACCAGTTCTGCAGAAATAGCTACCAACTCTAGGTTATTATGTACAGCTCTAGCTGGCATCTTGCTCTCTTCTAATTTGCTGTAACAATATTTACAAATACGTTGATCAATACCCAACTCAAAAACACCTTCAACAAACAATTAAGTACCAAATTCCTCCCTCTTATCATTGTTTTCCTTTTCACTTTTTAAATACAGATCAACATTCTTAGTTTGATTTCTATAGTGAGTACGTCGACAACAAATACAAACATAGTTTGGTTTTTTAGAACAAATTACCTTAAACTTTGTAATTTCTTCTACAAACTTCTCAGTAGTACTATCTTCCACCTCCTCTTCAACACCTACACTTATCAAACTCTCACTTTGTGTACACTCTTTTCTAGTACTGAAGAAACGAAACTCAATATGATCACAAACTTTTTTTACATCCGATACTGTGCCATGCAAAAGAGCAGTGTTTATTTCACTTAAAAATAATGCAGGACTTTTTACATAGTACAATCTTCTTACTAACTTCCGCATTGCAGAGTGATGTTCTGCTAACATTCTCAAATGATGAAAAACACTTTGACACACTTTTCTAAAAAGACAAGCCAGAGAATGACCTTGCAAGCCACTATTTTTTCTCACTTTACAAGGATCTAGTCCTTGCAACATCTTAATCTTTTGTTTAATACTTTTTTTACTATACTCTCATAAGAAATTTCGTAAAATATCAATAGACTCCTGTCGTATACTACAAATACTACTACAATCCCATGTATACACTGGGGCTTGAGAACGTCTCCCTTGAACGTCTTCAGCTATCACTTCTTCCACATTTCTAGGAATCATCTTTTCTTTTTCAATTGCACAACCGTTCTTCACTTTATAAGCACGACCACTGGTATCAACTGCGTGAACTAATGTATTGTTTTTTAAATAGCTCTCTTCATTAAAAATAGGTTCTGAACTAGAAGTGTGCTTCCATTCACCCAAAAATCTTTTACAAAAGTTAGTTCTGTTAATTAGTCTTTTCCTTTTACTTTTGTCCTTCATAGAATGCATTGGTTTATCTAATGTTCGCATTCTCTTTAAAACTAAAATGAACAATCTTATTTTCAATTCAAAAGCCTTTTCGACCATACTTTCATCTTCTTTTATATTTCTTGCAATCTTTCAATACATTTTGTAGTACTCTACTTTTATACATACGTTTCCTAATATCATGATATTGTTTCATCCTTCTTTCAACATAGATTGTTTTATCAGAACGTGATTTTCCATTAATTTGTCCTTTTTTCATTTCATTCTTCTTCGTTCTAGAGCTATTCTTTCTATTTTCTGCATTTTCAAAATTCTTTCCAGTTCTAAAAAGTCTTTTAACAAATTCTTTTGTTCTCTTACCACAAGACGTTTTCTTTTTTGCCAATGTTGTAGTTCATCTAATTCCTGCTTTTGTCTCTCCTTTAAATAGCACTATTTTTGTTGTTCTTTTTTCTTTTGCGATTTTCTTGTCATGGTGAATCTTTCTTAATAATAATGGAAAATATCTGAAAAAAATAATTTAAAAAATAATTTAATATTATTAAAATAATTATATATAAAAAAGGTACAGAAAGAAGGAACAGGTGGTCATAGTAACGCAAAAGAGGTGCATTAAGAGGGAAGAAGGGTACAGGAAAAGGAAAGAGGGATGCAGAAATTTGGAACAGAGGTACAGTAAGAAGCCAAAGCAGTACAGAAAGAACCAACAGAGCTGCAGAAAGAGGTAAGAGAAGTGCAGAAAGGAGTAGGAGAAATGCAAAGTGACGCAAGAGGGGTAGAGAAAGAGGCAGGAGGGGTGCAGAAAGAGGAACAAAACTGCAGAAACAGGAAAAGGGGTGCATAAAGAAGCAAGTGAAGTGTAGAAAGAGGCAAGAGAGGTGCACAAAGATGCAAGAGAGTTACAGAAAGAGGCAAGTTAAGTGCACAAGAAGACAACAGAACTGCAGAAAGAGGCAATATGGATGCAGAAAGAAGCAAGACAGGTGCAGAAAGAAACAAAAGAAGTGCAGAAAGAAGGAATAAAGGTGCAGAAAGATGCAAAAACAGTGCGGAGAGATGTAAGAGAGGTCCAGAAAAAAACAAATGAGGTGCATAAAGAGGCAACAGTGATTACATAAGTACAAGAAAAGTGCTTATGTGATTGAAAGAGTACAAACGGATTAAAGGACTACATAGATAACATCTCACTGATTGCATGACTACAGGGACAATGTCTGGGGATTGACATGACTACATACCAAGTGACTGGGTGATTTTATAAGTGCATAGGTACTTCTTGAGTGATTGCAGGACTACTGAGGTAGAGCCTGAGTAAATAAAAGTGTGCAAAAGTAGTGGCTGGGTGATTTCATAACAGCATGACTACTGGCTGAGTGATTACATGAGTACAAAGGTAGTGCCTCCATGATTCAAAAAGTACAGCAGTAGTGCCTGGGTGATTACAAACGTACATGAGTAATACCTTAGTGATTGCATAACTACATAGATACTGTATAAATGATTGCATCAGTGCAGCAGTAATGCCTGACTGATTACAGCGCTGCATAAGTAACACCCGCATCATTGTAAGACTGCATGGCGAGTACTTGGGTGTTTTTATAAGTGCATGAGAGTTTGGCCTAGCCAAAAATAAAGCCGCACACTATTACATAACTCAACTATAAGTGTCTCCATATTGTTAAAAGCTCGCATACATATCTCTCTATGTCATCAAATCATCATGATATGTAAAACAAATATGTATACAATATTTCTAAAATATGTTGAAACCTAGAAACTGAGACACGTAATAATGTTTCCAACACTCAATGGGTGTTCCTTCGGTAATTGTATGAGTGCAAGGGTAGTCACTGGAAAAGTACAGGACAAGATGAAAAGTGACTGGCTAATTTCATGAGTGCAAACATACACATTGAGTGCATGGATAAGTGTATAAATAGCACCTGAAGGCATAGATGAGTCATTCAGTACTGCCTAGGTGAAAACATGAATGCAACAGAAAGGCATGGGTGATTCAACGACTGCAAGGGTAGTGTGCAGGTAATTACATGACTGCCCAGCAACAGCCTGCATGATTGCATAACTGTAGGGGTAGTACATAACTAGACCCTGAGAGATTCCTTGCCTGCAAGGGTAATATCTGAGGGATTTCTGAAGTACATAGCAAGTGAGTGAGTGATTTTATAAGTTCATGAGTACCTCCTGGGTGATTACTGAACTACTAAGATACTGCCTGAGTGATTACAGGTGTGGAAAGGTAGTGACTGGGTGATTTTAAAAGTACATAACTACTGGCTGAGTGATTACATAAGTACAAGAAAAGTGCGTATGTGATTGAAAGAGTACAAGGGGATTAAAGGACTACATAGATAACATCTCACTGATTGCATGACTACAGGGACAATGTCTAGGGATTGACATGACTACATACCAAGTGACTGGGTGATTTTATAAGTGCATGGATACTTCTTGGCTGATTGCAGGACTACTGAGGTAGAGCCTGAGTAAATACAAGTGTGTGAAAGTAGTGCCTGAGTGATTTCATAACAGCATGACTACTGACTGAGTGATTACATGAGTACAAAGGTAGTGCCTCTGTGATTCAAAGATTGCAGCAGTAATGCCTGAGTGATTACAACACTGCATATGTGACACCTGCATCATTGTAGGACTGCATGGCAACTACTTGGGTGTTTTTATAAGTGCATGAGAGTTGGGCCTAGCCAAATATAAAGCAGCACACAATTACATAACTCAACTATAAGTGTATCCATATTGTTAAAAGCATGCATACATATGTCTCTACGTTTTCAAATCATCATGATATCTAAAAGAAATATGTATACAATATTAATGAAATATAGTAAAACCTAGACACTGAGACATATAGTAGATCTGCCTGAGTAATTCCAACACTCAATGGGTGCTCCTTCGGTAATTGTATGAGTGCAAGGGTAGTCACTGGATAAGTACAGGACAAGATGAAAAATGACTGGCTAATTTTATCATTGCAAACATACACATTGAGTGCATGGATAAATGTATAAATAGCACCTGAAGGCATAGATGACTCATTGAGTACTACCTAGGTGAATACATGAATGCAACAGAAAGGCATGGGTGATTTGACAACTGCAAGGGTAGTGTGTAGGTAATTACATAACTGTACAGCAACAGCCTGCATGATTGCATAACTGTAGGGGTAGTACATAACTACACCCTGAGTGATTCCTTGCCTGCAAGGGTAATATCTGGGGCATTACTGAAGTAGATAGCAAGTGAGTGGGTGATTTTATAACTACATGAGTACCAACTGGGTGATTACTGCACTATTAAGATACTGCCTGAGTGATTACAGGTGTGGAAAGGTAGTGACTGGGCGATTTTAAAACAACATGACTACTGGCTGAGTTATTACATAAGTACAAGAAAAGTGCGTATGTGATTGAAAGAGTACAAAGGGATTAAAGGACTACATAGATGACATCTCACTGATTGCATGACTACTGGGAGAATGTCTAGGGATGATTCTCCCTGTACTTTTGTGATGCATTGTCACCATTCTATCTAAAATTATGCGGCATCAGTCAACTATACCTTCCTACAGACTAAAAAAAGAAACCTAATTAATAACACCTGATATGAGCATCTTTCAAACTACACTTTTATAAAGCATCATCGCCATTCTATCTAAAATTATGTGGCATCACTCTACTATACCTTTCTAAACACTAGTAAAAAGATGCCTAATTAATAACACCATATGTCAACATCTTTCACACTTTTGTGCTCCATCAGAACTATTCTACTAGTACTCACAGTCTTCACCCTACCACATAAAAAGCAACAACAGCTCTTTGTTATACATCATGCACCTTAAAATGTATAAACCATATGAAAAAACATATACAGTGTAAGACCTCCAGCCCTCGGTCTAGGTCCACTCACTCCCCGCAGCTCCGCTGTGCCGTCTCTTGACCCCGACCTCCTCCTTGGGAGGTTCGAGGCTGCTGCCCGCTGCTGCGCCTGCTGCCCGCTCCAACTGGGACCAGACTGCCTGCAACCACAGTAACCTTTCTCAGCCGTTTTTTTGTTAATTTTTCCCTGTTGTGCCACTGTTATTGTGCCCATCTGTGTCTTGCTCTAATTCCACCACTGTTTTTATTTTCTCGTGCCTGCCTGTTCCTTTCACCTTTCGCTGCTGCTGCCCCTGTGGCGCCTCCCCCCGGAATCCCCCCTGGAATTCCCCTCCGGAATTCCCCCACTCCTGCCTCCCAGCCTCTCCTCTCTCCCACCTCCCCTACTTAAAGGCGGCTGTTGCGCGGTCGCGCCGCCAGCGTGCCGAAGGCGCACCAAAGGCAAGCTCGTCTACACCCGTCCGCGACCCGACCGCGGCCAGCGCCAGGAACTCTGGACCTCCCACTACCCATCGCTACGACACCACCACCCTCCCCACACTCAACCCTGGAAGACTTGGAGAATGCCAACAGGCCTCGCCGAACATGACCCATGGCCAGTTCTCCTGCCTCCACTGCCGCCAGACCCTCACCGCCACCCCGGCCTCCAACACCGCCGATGCCAGCACTGGGGACACCCTAAAATGCATCCTCCTCAACGTACGCTCCGTACACAAACACGCCATGGAAATCTGGAACCTACTCGACTCTCTCTCGCTCGACATCGCCTTCTTCACAGAGACCTGGACCAACGCATCCTCCACCCCCGACATCAGCACCGCCATCCCAGACGGATACAAGATCCAGAGGAAAGACCGCCCCAACCACCCAGGAGGGGGCCTCGCCATCGCCCACAAGAGCACCCTCCACCTCACCACCTCCAGCGAAACCTTCCCCTCCGCCGAACACCTGCACTTCCAGATCCAGACCACCCCCAAAGAAACACTCCGAGGAACCCTCATCTACAGAGCCCCCGGCCCCCGAACACCCTTGGCCACCACCATCACCGACTTCATTGCACCCTACGCCATCGCCTCAGCAAACTACATACTCATTGGAGACCTGAACTTCCACCTCGACAACCCCAGCAACCCCAACTCCACTATCCTTTGTGACAACCTCGCCAGCATCGGACTTAAACAACTCATCAACACACCGACCCACAGAGCAGGACACACCCTCGACCCCATCTTCGCGGCAGGAAATAGCGTCCAATTCAGCCACACAACGCAGCCGCCATGGACCGACCACCACTACGTACACTTCGCCATCAACAAACCAAAGGCACCCAAACCAGCCCCACGCCTACGCCGACGACACCCAGCTCATCCTCTCCCTCACCAAAGACCCCACCACTGCCAAACTCAACTTCCAGAAAGGAATGCAAGATGTTGCAGTCTGGATGACCAACAGCTGCCTGAAGCTCAATGCCGAGAAGACAAAAGTCCTCGTCCTCGGTACCACCCCTTCTGCATGGGACAGCACCTGGTGGCCGACCGCCCTTGGAAGCCCACCTACCCCCTCAGACCACGCCAAGAACCTCGGCATCGTACTCGACTCATCACTCAGCATGAACCAACAGGTCAACGCCATCACCTCCAGCTGCTTCAACACCCTCCACATCCTCCGCAAGACCTTCAAGTGGATCCCCCCTGAGTCAAGGAAGACAGGCACCCACGCACTCATCACCAGCAGACTGGACTATGGAAACGCACTCTACACCGGCATCAACAAGTCCCTACTCCGCAAACTCCAAACAATACAGAACACCGCCGCCAGACTCGTCCTCAGCATCCCCCGACAGGAACACATCAACCAACACCTACAAAGTCTCCACGGGCTCCCCGTGGAGAAAAGAGTCACTTTCAAAATCCTCACTCACGCCTACAAATGTCTACACAACAACGGACCCAAATTTTTCAATGACAGAATCAACTTCCATGTACCCAAAAGAAACCTCCGATCTTCCAACCTCGCACTGGCCGAAACCCCGCGCATCCACAGAGCCAGAGCAGGCGGAAGATCTTTCTCTCACATTGCAGCCAAGACCTGGAACGAGCTACCGGCAGATATCAGATGCGCCCCCTCCCTAAACACCTTCAGGAAGACCCTTAAGACCTGGCTCTTTGGCTAAACAGATCTGCCGACCCCCTACCCCAACGCCTTGAGACCCTCAGGGGTGTGTAGCGCGCTTACAATTCCCTGATTGATTGATTAATTGATTGATACAAGTAGAAACATACATAGGACAGAAATCCATGCAAACCTTAATACTTCACAGACTCCACCTCCTAATTTAAACCAACAGCTAAAATTATGCGGTATACTACAAATGTACATATCCACACACTGAAACAAACTATCATAATCACTAATCCATATTCCAATATACACATAATACTATACAGAATCTTTTTCAAACAACATTTAACTACAATAAAACAAACTACAATAAACATCTCTACATTTACTAATATATTTCAAACATCAAGGTTTTTGATTAATTATTTAACAAAAAAATAAAAAAAACACATAATATACCTCACAAATTTATAACTCACCTTCCAAATTGATTTGTAGAATTTAAAATATCAGAAACACATAAAAGATTTTCTAATACACACAATCAATGTAATGCACTCCTCTCTTTTTTGGAGTTGCGACTCCACCGTGCAGCAAAGCGATGGAGCCGCAAATCCATACGGGAGTTCAAAAATATATTACAAATAAAAACATGACTACTTTTTAACAACACACCACTTCTAAACATACTACTGACTTGGGAAATCTTACTTTAATAAGATTTCACTTATATATAATTTACAATTTCACATTTTAAGTACACAGTAAACTTTCAACCCTTCCCCCATTCTGCTTAATGCCAGTTTCCATAGTAACAGTTAATGGAACATCCAACTTAACTAACAGGTCACAAGTTTACCATATTTTCAAGTTCACCACACAATGTTGCAAATGCAAACAGCAGGTGTGGTTGACTTTGCAAAATATGATCTTATCCTTTCTATTGTACCTTTCAAACATTTTTTACTAACCAATAAGAAATATGCTTTTTAAAAAAAGTAAAATGCACCCTATTTTTGAATGTACAATGTTCTTAAACAGCCAATCAATTCTCTATTTTTAAAAAACTGCGGGGCATATTCTCAAGGACTTATCGCCGAGTTAGCGGCACTTTATCGCAGCCAAAGTGGTGATAAATTCATCGCACCATTCAAAAGCTGGTGCTAACAGCCTATATCACCAGTATTCCTGCGATAGGAGCCACAAAAAACATCGCCACGGATGACACCAGCAAATAACGCTAATGAGATGCAGAGTAGGCGTTCCCGTGCAAAAACCCGTGGAAACACCACTTTGCAACATTCACAACGACCAGCCAGATCGGCGATAAGACCACAAAACATGCGATAAGGCGCGTTAGCAGCAGGGATTTAACACCTGCTCCTACCTGGTGTTAAGTCGGACGACAACCTGCACCACAAAAGGGAGCCCAGCCCACAGCCACACCAGAAGAACAACAGATGCCATGGAGCTACTGACCATGCAGCTCGGAGCCCCAAGAGGGCCACAACACCCACCGCCACCCCCCCCCAGGACCACCCCCCATGGCACTACCCCGGACACCCCCCCGGACAAAGATATCTCACATCTACCTCACAAATTCATGAACACAACAATTCGCCTTATGTCGCACGAGTACACCAACCAACATCCATGTGTGGTTCGAAAAAGGAAAAACATACATACATCGCAGAATTCTAAAAATAATCAATTTATTCAAATTCCAATCAACATCAATAATTGGAAGAGTCATGGCGGGTCTTCTCCGGACAAACCTTAAGTCACAGCCTGCAAGACAAAAATGAAGATAAGAAGGTGTGTCATGCACACAACAAAGGACAGAGAGAGAGACAAAGAGAGAGAGAAAAAAAGGGAGAGAGAGAGAAAAAAAGGGAGCGAGAGAGAGTGAAAGAGAGGGAGAGGGAGAGACAGTGAAAGGAAGAGAAGGAGAGAGAGAGAAAGATAGAGAAAGAGAGGGAGAGAGAGGGAGAGAGAGGAAGAGAGAGAAAGAGAGGAAGAGAGAGAAAGAGAGGAAGAGAGAGAAAGAGAGAAAGAGAGGAAGAGAGAGAAAGAGAGGAAGAGAGAGAAAGAGAGAAAGAGAGGGAGAGAGGGAGAGAGGGAGAGAGGGAGAGAGAGACAGTGCCGACACTGCGCACCCAGGCAGCTGCACCCCAGCCTCTCCCACTGCCCAGCGGGGATTGCCCACCCCTGCGCGCCCAGGCCTTACTGCTCACCTGCTGCCACTGGTGTGTCTCCTAACCCTAGGCATAGTTTGCATAGCAAAGTACATTTTGAAATACACATAGCTATGCAAATTGCATAGTGCATAGCTGTGTGCTTGACTGCACTGTACAATAATTGCCAAAGGCATCTTGCACAGTGCAAGTTAAGATAAAATAAATATCTCTGTCTTTATATGCTAAAAATGCATATAGTTATGTCACATAAGTGAAAACGATAAATTAACAAGCAGTGAGAGAGGTGATCATTTTGGAATCCTCCCTAACCTAGGGACAGAACCAAGCAGATGCCTTGAAAACAAAAAGCACATCTTTTGAACGATTCGGTGGTGGTCCCATCCTCTTAGGACCACCCCAAGCACAGTTATTGGCAAAAATACAATCCCAACCAAAGGCCCTGCAAAGCATTATGGGACGAGATTAGCAGTGGGCAGTGAATATTATAGTATCCAATATCAAAATAATTCTACAAAGAGCTGCAGTTCCACTAGTCGTTACTAGATGTCCCTCACGAGTCAAATGCAAAAGCATCATGAAAGGGTTTCAATGTTTTTGCATTTGACTCGTGAGGGACATCTAGTAACGACTAGTGGAACTGCAGCTTGATGTATTAATAATTTCAATGCTTTTGCATTTGACTCGTGAGGGACATCTAGTAACGACTAGTTGAACTGCAGCTCTTTGTAGAATTATTTTGATATTGGACACTATAATATTCACTGCCCACTGCTAATCTCGTCCCATAATGCTTTGCAGGGCCTTTGGTTGGGATTGTATTTTTGCCCATAACTGTGCTAGGAGGAAGGGACCACCACTGAATCGTTCACATGATATGCTTTTTGTGTTCAAGGCATCTGCTTGGTCCTCCCCTAGGTTAGGGGGACTCCAAAATCATCACCTCTCTCATTGCTTGATATTTTATTGTCAAAGTTCACTTTTGTGAATTGGTTATATGCTTTTTTAGCATAGAAAATTGCTTTATCAACGCATTTGAAGGTGTTAATTATACTGCTGCTACGCCACGTCAATTAGCACAGTTTTTCACTCTGCTACGTGCAATTTGCGTAGTAGCACAAACTTTGCAAGCTCCGTGAGCGTAGCGAAGTATTACGCCCAGGGTTAGTGACTCCAACCACATGCCGGTTCACACTGCAGGCCACCAGGTCCCCAATCTGAAACAGATTCCAGATTCATGAATGGCAGGGTTCATATCATTGCACACGCCATCATCGCTTTGCCGCCCCTGTGCACACAGGCTGCTGTACCCCAGCCCCTCCCGCCCCCCAGCGGTGTTTGCCCGCCCCTGTCACCTAGGCCTCACTGCTCACCTGCTGCCACAGGTGTGTCTCCAACCACGTGCCGGTTCACACTGCAGACCTCCAGGTCCCTCATCTGCAACAGAGTCCACAGATAATGATGGCAGAGTACATATCATTGCACACGGCAACATCGCATGTCCGCCCCTGCGCACCCAGGCTGCTGCACACCAGCCCCTCCCGCCGCCCAGCGTGGATTGCCCGCCCCTGTGCACCCAGGCCTCACTGCTCACCTTCAGTCACTGGCGTGTCTCCAAGAGGGCCCACCACGTCCCTGTGCAAGCTCCGAGCCCGGGGCCCGCGACCTTGACAGCCTCCACATCACGCATCCCCTCAGCGCGGGCCACCAGGCGCACACTTGACTCTGGGTTTTGATTTTGCAATGTCAGAGATCATATCAGTGCACACGTCATCATCGCAGGCTGCACACCCGCTCAGCTCTCTAGGTGCCACTAACTCTGTGAAATGCGAGGCAACGCCACGTGGCGGTAGGCCCGCGCTGCCTGCTGGCACAGGCCTACATTGCGGTCCACCAGGTGCACACTTGACTCTGGGTCTTGATATAGCAATGGCAGAGACCATATCAGTGCACACGTCTTCATCGCAGGCTGCACACCCGCTCAGCACTTTAGGTGCCCCTACCTCAGTGCACAGTAAGTCACTGTCCCGTGGCGGTAGGCCCGTGCCGGCCGCAGTGCAACCGGTGCCACTGACTCCGTGCAATGCAAGTCATGGACCCTATATGATTGAGCCTCGTCGTAGGCCAGGCGGACGCAGCCATGTCACCTAAGGCAGTGGGGAAGTACTGGGACACGTAGCGTCGTCGTCCCCTCCTTTATACGTACGCCGAGTGGGCTGGGTCAGCGTACGCCAGGCCAGCGTAGGGGTGTGAACAATTATCCCTGGGCTCTGGGCGTGGTTCATATCTGGGCTGCACAGGAAACCAACTGATACGTGTGTCTCTGTTGCAGTGTCTGCGCCACACGGCCCGCAATCGACAATGTTGCAATGTTGCATGCAGCCGGAGGGCATCCGCGCACAAAGGGACTGTACAAGGAGCGCAAGGCCGCTCGGGGTCTTGGCTCATACATGGCAACTGGTGTGTGTGTTCATCGCTCTTGGTGCACCATAAGCCCAAGGCCTAGCCTCAATTGCAGCGCGATAGCCACATCACATTCCCAGGATACAAGCAGTAGTCTGACTAACATTAAGGATGAAAGCCCCCTTGTCTCAATACAGAAGGCGGAAGGACATCTGCACCCCCGACCTTGGAAGCGCATGCGGCAGGCACCCCCTAAGAGGGATACCATGGCAGACGAAGACGACTCCCACACTACACATGGCACCAATGAAAGATCAACGTATCCACACCCCACACACAGAAGTCCTTGCCCGAGGTACTCCTGCATGGAACGGCCTTGACACTTACGTACAGGACAACCCATACGTACAAACTTTGCACACTCATACGACTCATTGCTCCGAGCTGTGGCATATCATCCACATAACAGCCGCAGGTCAGAAGATTGCCGGTTCTACGAGTGCGAACAACGCAATGTCAGAACATCCCGGGCACATGCAACACCCCTGTCACGTGGAACTTTACCGTGACCGAATGCTGCATTTGTTGGGGGCACTGCCAGTGGCAGTGTTGCGCATCAGTTACCGTCTGAGCTTTAGTCTTGCGTACATCACCTGCGTCCAGCCCTGGTTCCTCTGCCGATCATGCATATTCGAGTGGCCCATGGATGTCTGCCTATCCAACACAACGGTAGCTGAACTGGATTATGACATGTGTGTGCGCCCCCTTTGGGACCAGGACCAGGAGTGTAACCGTGATACCCGTTCATGGGATGCCTTGGTATTGGGCGTATGTGCTGGCAGTTGGGCATGTGAGATTGCACAATTCCTCGTGTGCAGTGATCACATCGAAGCGCTCCCCTATTGGGCTGTGTTGCAGATTGGTGAAAGGGCGTGGATGGAGCACATCTGTCCGGACTAGCTAATGGATTTGCTCACCGCCGTGTTCGTTGAAGTCGACAACGACGTACTCTTGGAACTGATTGCCCATGAAGCTGCGCTCACTTTCATGGACGAGTAACTATGTTCCTGCAGCCACAAAAGACTGTAACCCATGGCACATGTCCCAACACCCTTTTGCATCTTGGGGAAATGGACACATATCCCACCATGACAGTGGACATGTCTGCATTCGCCTGGACTCAGAATGCATGTGCGTGCAGGACTGCGGGTTGACACACACCTGTGCAAGGTGAGTGGACAGTGGCGCCTGGCATTGTTCCTCAACCTGACACACCTCTGGAGGGAGAGTACACACATGGCAATGTAGTACTACATGTGACCTTGTTGGACTCCTTCACTTGCTCACTGTCAGCAGAGCAGGCAGTCAGCGCTGACCGGTGGTACAGGACTATGCAGATCCCATGGGCTGTGAGTGGTGTCCACTGACACGGTGCAATGAGCATTCGCCAGACACCACATGACTTGTCCAGCAAGGCAAGGTGGGCTGAGACCGTCGGCATCCGTCATGGTTGGTGTTCATTTGTGCCTTCCCCATTTAATACATGGACGTGGGGCTACGTTGGGGGGTTGCGAGATTGTTGTTCATAAGCAATGAGGCCACAGCTAGTTCACACCTTCACAGTCATCTAATTGGCCATGTGGGTAAGGGTCAAACATGCTCATTGATGTCATTTCCCAGGGTGTACCTTTTTGTGCAATCAATGTCCCTACATTCATCCATACTTATATACTTGATTGGACATAGACATGACACATCTGTGTGATTAGGAATGTTTTATTCACATCCTGTGGAATGTCAGAGCTGGAGCAGTACATGGCCATGCACACCCCACATTACATGGTTTCCAAGTGGAAGGCCAAACAGAGTCCTTTAGGGGATGATAAGTTAATAGGTAGAGGAAGGGTTGAGTCCGCAGCCTGTTTGCTGTGTCATTGGTAACCAGAGCAGATATGGCAATCCATGTCGGGGTCCAGGTGGATGTCGCAGAGTGTTTCGGGTGACAGTGGAAGGTGTAGTACCAGGGCATGATGCAGAGGGCTGTACCAAGCAGAAACAGGCCATATGGCGGGGGATGAATGCTACAACCTCCTTTTTGACACAGAGTCATTACCGTCCACATCTTCGTCCTCTGATACATCTTCTGTGTCAGGTGTGCCAGGTGTGTGTGGTGGTGTTATGGCTGCATCACTGTGTGCCACGGACTCATCAGGGTGCGGAGGTGGTATAGCTGCATCACTGTGTGCCACTGACTCATCAGGTGGCGGAGGTGGTATGACTGCATCACTGTGTGCCACTGACACATCAGGGGGCGGAGATGTGTGTGTCGAAGTTCCTGCAGCAGTCATCTGGGACAGGGTCTGTGGCAGCAATGGCAAGATGAGGATCTGTATGGCATGGTAGATCCCAGCTACATCTCGCTGGTGTTCAGCCGTGGCAGCCATCCTTCGTGCCTGCATCCGCTCCATGTTCTCCATTGTCCTCCGCATCTGTGCCAACTCTGTGCTGTCGTCGCTGGAGCCTCTCTGCCTAGACAGTTCTTGTATCCGAGTAATGGATCCAGTGAGGTCAGCCAAGGATTGTTGTAGGGCATGGAGCGGACTGTGGGTGTCCGTTAGGGACTGTAAGTGGTCCCTGACAGGACTGAGACACCCACGTATGGCATCTAGTTTGGCTGCCATGAGGTCGAAACCCACCCGCACCTGTTCAGCCAGCCTCCTCTGGCAGTCTGACACACGGCGTTGGAATGCCATGTGTTGTTCGGTGAGGTACGGAGAGCCAGCCATGGTGGTGGGTGCTTCCTGCTGTGTGGTCTGTGCAGGGGGTGGTATCACCTCGATGCAGCTGGGCTGCCCTGCTCCTGGAGGTGTGGTGCGGAGGCTGTCCACGAGCCGTTGGAGGGTGTCGGAGCAGATGGCCAGGGGTTCCTCCTCCTCATCACTGAAGAGATGTCTGGTCTGCTCTGTAGGAGGTGTTGATTGTCCCTCTGCAATGTGAAGGGGAGTTGCAGGTTAACAGTGTGTTCCATGTATGTGCACACATTGTACATGTTTACATACTGACTGCATGACAATGTACATTGTGACTGTTTTGGAGGAGCTGGGTATTTGATGGGAGACAGTGGACATTCCGACTACATGACGGATGTGAGGTTGTACTTGTACATTATCATCTGACAGTTTCCTGCTATGCCTGATGTGATTGGCCATTTTCTATGCACGTGGGGCACCAGTTGTGTCCTCTGTTCTGTGGTGTACGTGTGGAACTTTCTACCACTTTGTAGTCAATGTTGATGGGCTGTGATTGATATGTGCATGTGCTGCATTGTGGGAGAGTCGCCCCTGCAGCTTTGATTTAGTGGCCCCTTATCCCTTTGAGGCGGTGTGCCTTTGACTTGTGTGCTTTTACGGTGCTGAGATGTTGGCGACTTGGGTCATTTGTGCTCCTGTACGGATTTTGTACTCTTGTGCATTGTTTGTCTGCAGATGTGTTGTTGACGTCAGGGGTTGTATGTGCACGTGGATGTGTCAGAGTATGACCTGCTCCTTTGGGGATGTTATCCACACTGGGCCACCTCAATGTCGTGACATGCACCATGTCATGTATTTTGACTGCAGCATGCTAGTGGTCATGCAGTGTCACTTGCATTGTCAGTGTGGCTCACAGAGCCGCTGCTTTGCTGGGTTCAGCACATGTGCATGGGTAGCTTGTGCGATTGGTGAGGGGGGGGCATTTGTGCACATGGTGGACGGGGGCCTACTTGGTGTTTCTGTGTGTGCTGCAGTGTGCCAAGGCCATCAGGGACAGGTTCCACAGTCATTGTGGGTGTGCAGTGTGCTATTCTTGATTGTGCATGTGTGCCATTGTGCCAGTCTCCCCCCGTCCCCCAATCCCTGGTGGTTACTCACCCTGTTGCTGTTGGGTCAGGTCATTTTGGGCAGTGTCCGGACCCCCAACTTCTTGCACCGTCTCCGCACTGATGACTGAGGCCACCATTTCCTCCAGCTCATCCAGCTCCTCCTGTGGCGCAGGACTCCCATCTCCAGTGGCCGTTGCTGCCTTCAGGTTGGCAGCGAGTTTCTGCTTGGTTTGGCTTTTGACGTCATGCCAGCGCCTCTTGACCTCCTCCATTGACCTCCTCGACACTCCGACTGCATTCACGTTGTTCACGATAGACTGCCATATTTCCATTTGTGTTGCCGATGACACAGTGCAGGTGACGAACAGTTGTTGGTAGTGTTCGGTCACCTCCGTGACGATGATCCGGTTTTCCTGCGGACTGAACCCCGTCTTCCTCTTCTCTTTGCCCTTCTCTGGCCCCGGGGTTCCTGGCTGGTCGCCTGTGGGGCTTGTGGGGTTCGCGTTGTCCTCTGCACTGGGTCCGGGTGCGTCCATGGTGCTAATCAGTTCCATTTATTTGTCTTTTTTTTCTCTGCTTTTGTAGTGCATTCTCACACATGGCGCGTGGAAATCGCAGGCCTGTCGCTGGTTTTCGCTGATTTTTGTATCGCCATTGGGGTCATCGCAACTTTTTTCGCGTTGGGGTTTCGCATTTTTTCGGCGTCGCGTTGATTTTAACGCAGGCATTTGCCGCGTAATCGTGAGGCTATCGCATGGTGCCGCCGGGTTGTGAATGCTGCGTTAACACGGTGTTATTTTTCCGCGATGGACTGCGATGTGAGAAGTTGCGTTAAGCGATTTTGGCGATAGTTAACATGCATTTTTGAGAATATCCCCCTGCATCTTGTCCACCATTTTACATACCTCTCATTCTACCAACTGACTACCTCAGCTACAGACATCTTTTCATTACTTCCAGACATCCCTTCAAGATGCTTATAGTGTGGATTGTTGGGCACAGCTATGTTTTCTGGTGCAAAAGGTATGCTGAACGCAGAGGTATTGACACAGACCTAGCTTTGCAAAATGTGGACATTAAATGGATTGGACAGAGAGGGCTAAAGTGGCACCAATTGATGCCTTTGGTTAAAACTTTTTTGCATCTCCAACCCCCTGACCTCATGATTGTGCACTGTGGTGGCAATGACCTAGGCACATTGACTGGGGTAGGTCTGGAAATGCTAATGAAGGACACCTTTGCACAAGTAATGTTGCTTTTTCCTCAAACTGTCTTTGTATACTCTAACATATGCCAAAGACAGAAATGGAATTGGTCAAATCAATTCTGTCCACAGATTGAGAAAGCTAGAAAAAATGTCAATAAAGCTGTTTCTGCTTACCTTAGAGGCCATAGGATGGGCTCCATAAATAACAACAATCTACGTTTTTATATGGAGGGCATCTACAGGAGTGATGGAGTGCACTTTACAGATCAGATCAGGGAAACAGAGTCTTTCTCCATAACCTAAAGCTCTGCATCCGCACTTACATGTAGCTTCAACAAACTCATAATAAACACAAGGGCTCTTTTTAGAGCCGCCCTATAACCCAACAGTAAATCTTACCTATTAAAAACATACATATTCTTTTCTCAAAAATTTTGCTTGGAGTCGCGAACCCATCGCTTTTACACTGGGGGGCTGCGCTGGATGCGATGGAGTCGTGACTCCAAGCGCGCGAAAATAAAAAAAATGCCCCCTATTCTAAATTGTTTAATTCTGCCTCAGGGACCCCATCCCCCGAGGCATGCCCTTGGGGACTGTGGGGGGAGCCCCAATGCCCCCACAGTCCCTGCCGGCTCCCCGCCTCCTGCAGGAGCCGGCATTGCTTTTGGACAAGGGGAGCTGCTAATATGCAGCTCCCCTTGCCCAAAAGCAATACTGCTTTGCTTCTTGGAAGCGAGAGCAGGTTTCGTGCCCTCGCTTCAAAGAACCAAACCAGTGTTTGCAATGACAGGGCGGGAGCCACACAGCTCCCGCCCTTTCATTGCAAACATCAATGTCCCGGGGGTGGGCACCCCGGGACATTGCAGGAGCCAGCCCTGGGGAGTGGCGGTCCCCAGGGCCATCAAGAGCTCCAGGAGGGGGTGCACACGGCCCCACTCCCTTCATTTGCATAGCCCCGGGGAGGTGGTGGTCCCCGGGGCTTGGGTGGCCCAGTGAGGCCCCCCTTACAATTAGAAATGCCCAAGGGAGGTGGCGGTCCCTGGGGCTGTGGGGGCACCCACGGGCCCCCGCAAACTAATTACTGATTGCCCCCGGGACCTGGCCCACCCGGGGGCTTATAAAAACAAAGCGCTTCGTTTTTTGTTTTTTTCTCTCATCCGGATTCGCGCACCCAGGGCGACTTCGGACGTTTTTTCTAAACAAAAAGAATGCTTTTTTTGGGCTTGGGGTTCCTTCTGGGACCCCCTGACCAGGGCTAGGGGGTCAAGGTCTTTCTACCCTGCCCCCTTTTCTTGTTTTTTAGCCTTTTTTCCACTCTTTTCTTTTCACTTACATGTAGCTAAAACAAACTCATAATAAACACAAGGGCTCTTTTTAGAGCCACCCTATAACCCAACAGTGAATCTTACCATTTTAAAACTTACATTGCTTTTCTCTAAAATTTTGCTTGGAGTCGCAAACCCATCGCTTTTACACTGGGGGACTGAGTCGGACGCGATGGAGTCTCGACTCCAAGCGCGCGAAAGAAGAAAAAAATGCCCCCATTCTAAATTTTTTAATTCTGGCTCGGGGACCCCACCCCTTGAGGCATGCCCTTGGGGACTGTGGGGGGACCCCAATGCCCCCACAGTCCCTGCCGGCTCCCCGCCTTCTGCGGGAGCCAGCATTGCTTTTGCACAAGGGGACCTGCTAATATGCAGCTCCCCTTGCCCAAAAGCAATACTGCTTTACTTCTTGGAAGCGATAGCAGGTTTCCTGTCCTCGCTTCCAAGAACCAAACCAGTGTTTGCAATGACAGGGCGGAAGCCACACGGCTCCCGCTCGGTCATTGCAAACAGCAATGTCCCGCGGGTGGGCACCCCGGGACATTGCAGGAGCCGGCCCTGGGGGGTGGCGGTCACCAGGGCCATCAAGGGCTCCAGGAGGGGGGCCACGCGGCCCCCCTCCCTTCATTTGCATAGCCCCGGGAGGTGGTGGTCCCTGGGGCTTGGGGGGGCCTGTGAGGCCCCCCTCATTATTTAAAGAAGCCCTGGGGAGGTGGTGGTCCCCGGTGCTTCGGGGGCCCAGCGAGCCCCCACCTTACAATTAGAAATGCCCCGGGGAGGTGGCAGTCCCCGGTGCTGTGGGCCCCCATGGGCCCCCGCAAATTAATTACTGATTGCCCCCAGGACCTGGCCCACATGGGGGCTTATAAAAAACGAAGCGCTTTGTTTTTATTTTTATTTTCTCGTCCGGATTCGCGCACCCAGCGCGACTTCAAACGTTTTTTTAAAATAAAATGCTTTTTTTGGGTTTGGGGGTCCTTCTGGGACCCCCTGACCAGGCCTAGGGGGTAGGGTCTTTCTACTGTGCCCCATTTACTTGTTATTCAGCCTTTTTTCCATTCTTTTTCTTGTGACTCGGTTACCGAGTCACAAGATGGCTACCAACACTTCCTGGTTTGGAGTGTTGGCAGCCAATCAGAAGTCAGCTCATGCTCGGGAGGAGTCGCGACTCCTCCTCGGGGCTCAGATATCGAAACTTTTCTTTTTCTAATTTCTCAGGAATTACTGAACGGATTTACACCATTTAAAAAAAAGGTCGCTTTCTGAACCAAGAGCTACCTTTTTGCCAAATTTGGTGTAATTCCGTTCTGCAGTTCGGGCTGTAGCCAATTTTTCCTATAGAAATTAACATGGGGAAAATGCGTTTTGGGACCCCATTTTTCTCGGCCCCGCTTCACGAATCACCCCGAAACTTTCAAGACAGGAGCTGCCAGGAGCGCCCCATTAGTTTTGAAAATGTTGCGAAGGTTCATCAAACGGCACCAAAGATATTGGCAAATCAAAAAATGCTTTTCTAATACACACCATCACTGTAATGCACTTTTTAACAACACACCACTTCTAAACATACTACTGACTTGGGAGATCTTACTTTAATAAGATTTCACTTATATATAATTTACAATTTCACATTTTAAGTACACAGTAAACTTTCAACCCTTCCCCAATCTGCTTAATGCCAGTTTCCATAGTAATAGTTAATGGAATATCCAACTTAACTAACAGGTCACAAGTTCACCATATTTTCAAGTTCACCACACAATGTAACAGCAGGTGTGGTTGACTTTGCAAAATATGATCTTATCCTTTCTATTGTACCTTTCAAACATTTTTTACTAACCAATAAAAAATATGCTTTTAAAAAAAAGTAAAATGCACCCTATTTTTGAATGTACAATCAATTCTCTACTTTTTTAAAAACTGCGGGGCATATTCACAAGGACTTATCGCTCAGTTAGAGGCACTTTATCGCAGCCAAAGTGATGATAAATTTATCGCACCATTCACAAGCTGGTGCTAACAGACGATATCACCAGTATTCCTGCAATAGGAGCCGCAAAAAACATCGCCACGGATGACACCGGCAACTAACGCTAATGAGATGCAGAGTAGGCGTTCTCGTGCAAAAACCCGCGGAAACACCACTTCGCAACATTCACAACGACCAGCCAGATCTGCGATAAGACCACAAAACATGCGATAAAGCGCGTTAGCAGCAGGGATTTAACACCTGCTCCTACCTGGTGTTAAGTCGGACGACAACCTGCACCACAAAAGGAAGCCCAGCCCACAGCCACACCAGAAGAACAACAGATGCCATGGAGCTACTGACCATGCAGCTGGAGCCCCAAGAGGGCCACAACACCCACCGCCACCCCCCAGGCCTGCCACCCCCCCCAGGCCCACCACTCCCCCCCCAGGACCATCCCTTCCATGGCCTTACCCCGGGCACCCCCCCGGACAAAGATATCTCACATCTACCTCACAAATTCATGAACACAACAATTCGCCTGATGTCGCACATGTACACCAACCAACATCCATGTGTGGTTCGAAAAAGGAAAAACATACATACATCGCAGAATCCCAAAAATAATCAATTTATTCAAATTCCAATCAGCATCAATAATTGGAAGAGTCATGGCGGGTCTTCTCCGGACAAACCATAAGTCACAGCCTGCAAGACAAAATTGAAGATAAGAAGGTGTGTCATGCGCACAACAAAGGACAGAGCGAGAGAGAAAGAGAGAGAGAAAGAAAGGGAGAGAGAGAGAGAGAGAGTGAAAGGGAGGGAGAGAGAGAAAGAGAGAGAAAGGGGGAGAGAGGGAGAAGGAGAGAGAGAGAGAAACAGAGGAAGAGAGAGAGAGACAGCGAAAGGAAGAGAGAGAGGAGAGAGAGAGTAACAGAGGAAGAGAGAGAGATAGTGAAAGGAAGAGAGGGAGAGGGAGAGACAGTGAAAGAAAGAGAGGGAG
This sequence comes from Calotriton arnoldi, assembly GCA_963921515.1. Classification (NCBI taxonomy): domain Eukaryota; kingdom Metazoa; phylum Chordata; class Amphibia; order Caudata; family Salamandridae; genus Calotriton; species Calotriton arnoldi. The sequence continues at coordinate 299,556 of CAWUFW010013341.1, forward strand.
AGAGAGAGAAAGAGAGAGAAAGATAGAGAAAGAGAGGGAGAGAGAGAGAGAGAGAAAGAGAGAGAAAGATAGAGAAAGAGAGGGAGAGACAGTGCCGACACTGCGCACCCAGGCAGCTGCACCCTAGCCCCTCCCGTCACCCAGCGGGGATTGCCCACCCCTGCGCACCCAGGCCTCACTGCTCACCTGCTGCCACCGGTGTGTCTCCAACCACGTGCCGATGCACACTGCAGGCCACCAGGTCCCCAATTTGAAACAGAGTCCAGATTCATGAATGGCAGAGTTCATATCATTGCACACGCCATCATCGCTTGGCCGCCCCCGCACACACAGGCTGCTGCACCTCAGCCCCTCCCGCCGCCCAGCGGTGTTTGCCCGCCCCTGCGCACCCAGGCCTCACTGCTCCCCTGCTGCCACCGGTGTGTCTCCAACCACGTGCCGGTTCACACTGCAGGCCACCAGGTCCCCAATCTGAAACAAAGTCCAGATTCATGAATGGCAGAGTTCATATCATTGCACATGCCATCATCGCTTGGCCACCCCTGCGCACACAGGCTGCTGTACTCCAGCCCCTCCCGCCGCCCAGCGGTGTTTGCCCGCCCCTGCGCACCCAGGCCTCACTGCTCACCTGCTGCCACCGGTGTGTCTCCAACCACTTGCCGGTTCACACTGCAGACCACCAGGTCCCTCATCTGAAACAGAGTCCACAGCTAATGATGGCAGAGTACATATCATTGCACACGGCAACATCGCATGGCCGCCCCTGCGCACCCAGGCCGCTGCACACCAGCCCCTCCCGCCGGCCAGCGTGGATTGCCCGCCCCTGCGCACCCATGCCTCACTGCTCACCTTCCGCCACTGGCGTGTCTCCAAGAGGGCCCACCACATCCCTGTGCAAGCTCCGAGCCCGGGGCCCGTGACCTTGGCAGCCTCGACATCATGCATCCCCGCAGCGCGGGCCACCAGGTGTACACTTGACTCTGGGTCTTGATTTTGCAATGGCAGAGATCATATCAGTGCACACATCATCATCGCAGGCTGCACACCCGCTCAGCTCTCTAGGTGCCACTAACTCTGTGAAACGTGAGGCAACGCCACGTGGCGGTAGGCCCACGCTGCCCGCTGGCTCAGGCCTACATTGCGGTCCACCAGGTGCACACTTGACTCTGGGTCTTGATATAGCAATGGCAGAGACCATATCAGTGCACACGTCATCATCGCAGGCTGTACACCCGCACAGCACTTTAGGTGCCCCTACCTCAGTGCACAGTAAGACGCCGTCCCGTGGCGGTAGGTCCGTGCCGGCCGCAGTGCAACCGGTGCCACCTGCTCCATGCAACGCAACTCATGGACCCTATATGATTGAGCCTCATCGTAGGCCAGGCGGACGCAGCCATGTCACCTCAGGCAGTGGGGAAGAACTGGGACACGTAGCGTCGTCGTGCCCCCCTTTATACATACGCCGAGTGGGCTGGGTCGGCATACGCCAGGCCAGCGTAGGGGTGTGAACAATTATCCCTGGCCTCTGGGTGTGGTTCATATCTGGGCTGCACAGGAAACCAACTGATGCGTGTGTCTCTGTTGCAGTGTCTGCGCCACACGGCCCACAATCGACAATGTTGCAATGTTGCATGAAGCCGGAGGGTGTCCGCGCACGAAGGGACTGTACAAGGAGCGCAAGGCCGCTCGGGGTCTTGGTACATACACAGCAACTGGTGTGTGTATTCATCACTCTTGGTGCACCATTAACCCAAGGCCTAGCCTCAATTGCAGCGCGACAGCCACATCACATTCCCAGGATACAAGCAGTAGTCTGACTAACATTAAGGATGAAAGCCCCCTTGTCTCAATACAGAAAGTGGAAGGACATCTGCACCCCCGACCTTGGAAACGCATGCGGCAGGCCCCCCCTAAGAGAGATACCATGGCAGATGAAGACGACTTCGACACTACACACGGCGCCAATGAAAGATCAAGGTATCCACACCACACACACAGAAGTCCTTGCACAAGGTACTCCTGCATGGAACGGCCGTGACACTTACGTACAGGACAACCCATACGTACAAACTTTCCACACTCATACGACTCATTGCTCGAGCTGTGGCATATCATCGACATAACAGCCGCAGGTCAGAAGAGTGCCGGTTCTACGAGTGCGAACAACGCAATGTCAGAACATCCCGGGCACATGCACAACCCCTGTCACGTGGAACTGTACCGTGACCAAATGCTGCATTTGTTGGGGGCACTGCCACTGGCAGTGTTGCGCATCAGTTACCATCTGAGCTTCCGTCTTATGTACGTCACCTGCGTCCAGCCCTGGTTCCTCTGCCGATCATGCATATTCGAGTGGCCCATGGATGTCTGCCTATCCAACACAACGGTAGCTGAACTGGATTATGACATGTGTGTGCGCCCCCTGTTGGACTACGACCAGGAGTGTAACCGTGATACCCGTTCATGGGATGCCTTGGTATTTGGCGCATGTGCTGGCAGTTGGGCATGTGAGATTGCACAATTCCTCGTGTGCAGTGACCACATCGAAGCGCTCTCCTATTGGGCTGTGTTGCGGATTGGTGAAAGGGCGTGGATGGAGCACATCTGTCCGGACCAGCTAATGGATTGGCTCTCCGCCGTGTTCGTTGAAGTCGACAACGACGTACTTTTGGAACTGATTGCCCATGAAGCTGCGCTTGCTTTCATGGATGAGTAACTACGTTCCTGCAGCCACAAAAGACTGTAACCCATGGCACAGGTCCCAACACCCTTTTGCATCTTGGGGAGTTGGACACATATCCCACCATGACAGTGGACATGTCTGCATTCGCCTGGACTCATAATGCATGTGCGTGCAGGACTGCGGGTTGACACACACCTGTTTAAGGTGAGTGGACAGCAGCGCCTGGCAACGTTCCTCAACCTGACGCACCGCTGGAGGGAGAGTACACACATGGCAATGTAGTACTACATGTGACCTTGTTGGACTCCTTCACTTGCTCACTGTCAGCAGAGCAGGCAGTCAGCGCTGACCGGTGGTACAGGACTATGCAGATCCCATGGGCTGTGAGTGGTGTCCCCTGACACGGTGCAATGAGTATTCGCCAAACACCACATGACTCGTCCAGCAATGCAAGGTGGGCTGAGACCGTCGGCATCCGTCATGGTTGGTGTTCATTTGTGCCTCCCCCATGTCTTGCACCTCTACATATTCCTTGGCTGCCTGTTAGTGTATGATGCATTGGTCTGCATGTTGTGGCCCTTGTCTTACCAGTACTGACACGCACATGCTAATAAAGTCTACGCAGCTTTACTAGTGTTCAACTGTGATGAGTGTTGATTTGCATGCCAAATCGTATGCCCCAATGCGCATTGTACGTACACAGGGAGGGACTGACTGACGGATTTCACTTAGGGGTGAGTCCCTATTGCCAGCTCCACCTCTGTGAGCCAGACATTGTGTTTGGGAGAGTTGCTGGTCGACCTGTGCGCTTACGTGTCTTCAGCAATGTGAGTATGGTGTCCAACTTCTTGCCATGTGGACCAATGTGTTCCATCAAACCAGGCTGTGTCCACACAGTTGAGTGTGTGTAGGTATGCGAAGAGATGTTCTGTTGTCACATGTGATGTGGGACACTACTTTAGGCCTCCTACCGACTCTGACATATTTACACACAGCCCTATTTAATATATGGACGTGGGGCTACGTTGGGGGGTTGCGAGATTGTTGTTCATGATCAATGAGGCCACAGCTAGTTCACACCTCCACAGTCATGTAATTGGCCATGTGTGTCACGGTCAAACATGCACATTGATGTCATTTCCCAGGGTGTAGCTTTTTGTGCAATCAATGTCCCTACAGTCATCCATACTGTCATACTTGATTGGACATAGACATGACACATCTGTGTAATTAGGAATGTTTTATTCACATCCTGTGGAGTGTCGGAGCTGGAGCCGAACTTGGCCATGCACACCCCACATTACATGGTTGCCCAGTGGAGGGCCAAACAGAGTCTTTTAGGGGATGAAAGTTAATAGGTAGAGGAAGGGTTGAGTCCGCAGCCTGTTTGCTGTGTCATTGGTAACCAGAGCAGATATGGCAATCCATGTCGGGGTCCAGGTGGATGTCGCAGAGTGTTTCGGGTGACAGTGGAAGGTGCAGTACCAGGGCATGATGCAGAGGGCTGTACCAAGCAGAAACAGGCCATATGGTGGGGGATGAATGCTACAACCTCCTTTTTGACACAGAGGCATTACCGTCCACATCTTCGTCCTCTGATACGTCTTCTGTGTCAGGTGTGCCAGGTGTGTGTGGTGGTGTTATGGCTGCATCACTGTGTGCCACGGACTCATCAGGGTGCGGAGGTGGTATGGCTGCATCACTGTGTGCCACTGACTCATCAGGGGGCGGAGGTGGTATGACTGAATCACTGTGTGCCACTGACACATCAGGGGGCGGAGATGTGTTTGTCGAAGTTCCTGCAGCAGTCATCTGGGACAGGCTCTGTGGCAGCAATGGCAAGATGAGGATCTGCAGGGCATGTTAGATCCCAGCTACATCTCGCTGGTGTTCAGCCGTGGCAGCCATCCTTCCTGCCTGCATCCGCTCCATGTTCTCCATTGTCCTCCGCATCTGTGCCAACTCTGTGCTGTCGTCGCTGGAGCCTCTCTGCCTAGACAGTTCTTGTATCCGAGTAATGGATCCAGTGAGGTCAGCCAAGGATTGTTGTAGGGCATGGAGCAGGCTGTGGGTGTCCGTTAGGGACTGTAAGTGGTCCCTGTTGGGACTGAGACACCCACGTATGGCATCTAGGTTGGCTGCCATGAGGTCGAAACCCACCCGCACCTGTTCAGCCAGCCTCCTCTAGCAGTCTGACACACGGCGTTGGAATGCCATGTGTTCTTTGGTGAGGTACTGAGAGCCAGCCGTGGTGGTGGGTGCTTCCTGCTGTGTGGTCTGTGCAGGGGGTGGTATCACTTCGATGCAGCTGGGCTGCCCTGCTCCTGGAGGTGGGGTGCAGAGGCTGTCCACGAGCCGTTGGAGGGTGTCGGAGCAGATGGCCAGGGGTTCCTCCTCCTCATCACTGAAGATATGTCTGGTCTGCTCTGCAGGAGGTGTTGATTGTCCCTCTGCCATGTGAAGGGGAGTTGCAGGTTAACAGTGTGTTCCATGTATGTGCACGCATTGTACATGTTTAAATACTGACTGCATGACAATGTACATTGTGACTGTTTTGGAGGAGCTGGGTATTTGATGGGAGACAGTGGACATTCCGACTACATGACGGATGTGAGGTTGTACTTGTACATTATCATCTGACAGTTTCCTGCTATGCCTGATGTAATTGGCCATTTTCTACGCACATGCGGCACCAGTTGTGTCCTCTGTTCTGTGGTGTACGGGTGGCACTTTCTACCACATTGTGGTCAATGTTGATGTGCTGTGATTGCTATGTGCATGTGCTGCATTGTGGGAGAGTCTCCCCTGCAGCTCTGATTTAGTGGCCCCTTATCCCTTTGAGGCGGTGTGCCTTTGACTTGTGTGCTTTTACGGTGCTGAGATGTTGGCGACTTGGGTCATTTGTGCTCCTGTACTGATTTTGTACTCTTGTGCATTGTTTGTGTGCAGATATGTTGTTGACGTCAGGGGTTGTATGTGCACGTGGATGTGTCAGAGTGTGACCTGCTCCTTTGGGGATGTTATCCACACTGGGCCACCTCAGTGTTGTGGCGTGCACCACGTCATGTATTTTGACTGCAGCCATGCTAGTGGTCATGCAGTGTCACTTGCATTGTCAGTGTGGCTCACAGAGCCACTGCTTTGCTGGGTTCAGCACATGTGCATGGGTAGGTTGTGGGATTGGTGAGGGGGGGCATTTGGGCACATGGTGGACGGGGGCCAACTTTGTGTTTCTGTGTGTGCTGCAGTGTGCCAAGGCCATCAGGGACAGGTTCCACAGTCATTGTGGGTGTGCAGTGTGCTATTCTTGATTGTGCATGTGTACCATTGTGCCTGTCTCCCCCCGTCCCCCAATCCCTGGTGGTTACTCACCCTGTTGCTGTTGGGTCAGGTAATTTCAGGCAGTGTCCGGACCCCCAACTCCTTGCACCATCTCCGCACTGATGACTGAGGCCACCATTTCCTCCAGCTCATCCAGCTCCTCCTGTTGCGCAGGACTCCCACCTCCAGTGGCCGTTGCTGCCTTCAGGTTGGCAGCGAGTTTCTGCTTGGTTTGGCTTTTGACGTCATGCCAGCGCCTCTTGACCTCCATTGACCTCCTCGACACTCCAACTGCATTCACGTTGTTGACGATGGACTGCCATATTTCCGTTTGTGTTGTCGATTACACAGTGGAGGTGACGAACAGTTGTTGGTAGTGTTTGGTCACCTCCGTGATGATGATCCGGTTTTCCTGCGGACTGAACCCCGTCTTCCTCTTCCTCTTCTCTTTGCCATTCTCCGGCCCCGGGGTTCCTGGCTGGTCATCTGTGGGGCTTGTGGGGTTCGCGTTGTCCTCTGCACTGGGTCCGGGAGCGTCCATGGTGCTACGCAGTTGCATTTATTTGTCTGTTTTTTCTCTGCTTTTATAGTGCATTCTCACGCATGGCGCGTGGGAATCGCAGGCCTGTCGCTGGTTTTTGCTGATTTTTGTATCGCCATTGGGGTCATCGCAACTTTTTTCGCATTTTTTCAGCGTCGCGTTGATTTTAACGCGGGCATTTGCCGCGTTATCGTGAGGCTATCGCATGGTGCCGCCGGGTTGTGAATGCTGCGTTAACACGGTGTTATTTTCCCACGATGGACTGCGATGTGAGAAGTTGCGTTAAGCGATTTTGGCGATAGTTAACACGCGTTCTTGAGAATATCCCCCTGCATCTTGTCCACCATTTTACATACCTCTCATTCTACCAACTGACTACCTCAGCTACAGACATCTTTTCATTTCTTCCAGACATCCCTTCAAGATGCTTACAGTGTGGATTGTTGGGCACAGCTATGTTTTCTGGTGCAAAAGGTATGCTGAACGCAGAGGTATTGACAAAGACCTAGCTTTGCAAAATGTGGACATTAAATGGATTGGACAGAGAGGATTAAAGTGGCACCAATTGATGCCTTTGGTTAAAACCTTTTTGCATCTCCAACCCCCTGACCTCATGATTGTGCACTGTGGTGGCAATGACCTAGGCACATTGACTGGGGTAGGTCTGGAAATGCTAATGAAGGACACCTTTACACAATTAATGTTGCTTTTTCCTCAAACTGTCTTTGTATACTCTAACATATGCCAAAGACAGAAATGGAAGTTGTCAAATCAATTCTGTCCACAGATTGAGAAAGCTAGAAAAAATGTCAATAAAGGTGTTTCTGCTTACCTTAGTGACCATAGGATGGGCTCCATATATAACAACAATCTATGTTTTTATATGGAGGGCATCTACAGGAGTGATGGAGTGCACTTTACAGATCAGATCAGGGAAACAGAGTCTTTATCAATACCCGAAAGCTTTGCATCCGCACTCACATGTAGCTACAACAAACTCATAATAAACACAAGGGCTCTTTTTTAGAGCCACCCTATAACCCAACAGTAAATTTTACCTATTAAAAAGATACATATTCTGATCTCTAAGATTTTGCTTGGAGTCGCGAACCCATCGCTTTTACACTGGGGGGCTGCGCTGGACGTGATGGAGTCGTGACTCCAAGCGCGCGAAAGAAAAAAAAATGCCCCCTATACTAAATTGTTTAATTCTTCCTCGGGGACCCCATCCCCCAAGGCATGCCCTTGGGGACTGTGGGGGGATCCCCAATGCCCCCACAGTCCCTGCTGGCTCCCCGCCTCCTGCGGGAGCCGGCATTGCTTTTGGACAAGGGGAGCTGCTAATATGCAGCTCCCCTTGCCCAAAAGCAATACTGCTTTGCTTCTTGGAAGCGAGAGCAGGTTTCCTGCCCTCGCTTCAAAGAACCAAACCAGTGTTTGCAATGACAGGGCGGGAACAACACGGCTCCCGCCCTATCATTGCAAACATCAATGTCCCGTGGGTGGGCACCCTGGGACATTGCAGGAGCCAGCCCTGGGGGGTGGCTGTCCCCAGGGCCATCAAGGGCTCCAGGAGGGGGGCCACGCGGCCCCCCTCCCTTCACTTGCATAGCCCCGGGGAGGTGGTGGTCCCCGGGGTTTGGGGGGCCCATGAGGCTCCCCTCATTATTTAAAGAAGCCCCGGGAGGTGGTGGTCCCTGGGGCTTGGGGGGCCCAGCAAGGCCCACCTTACAATTAGAAATGCCCCGGGGAGGTGGCGGTCCTGTCATGCCCTGTCATTGCAAACAGCAATGTTCTGCTGGTGGGCACCCTGGGACATTGCAGGAGCCGGCCCTGGGGGGTGGCGGTCCGCAGGGCCATCAAGCGCTCCAGGAGTGGGGCCACGTGGCCCCCCTCCCTTTATTTGCATAGCCCCGGGAGGTGGTGGTCCCCGGGCCTAGGGGGGCCCGCGAGGCCCCCCTCTCATTATTTAAAGAAGCCCCGGGGAGGTGGTGGTCCCCGGGGCTGCGGGGCCCCCATGGGCCCCCGCAAATTAATTACTGATTGCCCCCGGGACCTGGACCACCCGGGGCTTATAAAAAACGAAGCGCTTTGTTTTTATTTTTATTTTCTCGTCCGGATTCGCGCACCCAGCGCGACTTTAAATGTTTTTTTTTTAAAAAAATGCTTTTTTTGGGCTTGGGGGTCCCTCTGAGACCCCCTGACCAGGCCTAGGGGGTCAGGGTCTTTCTACCCTGCCCCATTTTCTTGTTATTCAGCCTTTTTTCCACTCTTTTGCTTGTGACTCGGTTACCGAGTCACAAGATGGCTGCCAACACTTCCTGGTTTGGAGTGTTGGCAGCCAATCAGAAGTCAGCTCGTGCTCAGGAGGAGTCGCGACTCCTCCTCGGTACTCGGATATCGAAACTTTTCTTTTTCTAATTTCTCAGGAATTACTGAACGGATTTACACCATTTAATAAAAAGGTTGCTTTCTGAACCAAGAGCTACCTTTTTGTCAAATTTAGTGTAATTCCGTTCTGCAGTTCGGGCTGTAGCCTGTTCCAATTTTTCCTATAGAAATTAACATGGGGAAAACGCGTTTTTGGACCCCCCTTTTTCTTGGCCCCTGCTTCACGAATCACCCCGAAACTTTCAAGACAGGAGCTGACCGGAGCGCCCTATTAGGTTTGAAAATTTCGCAAAGATTCATCAAACGGCGCCAAAGATTTGGCAAATCAAAAAACGCTTTTCCTATGGAAATTAGGTTCTAACTATAACTACCTACTGGCGACCGCCAGTAGGTAATATATGTATATATATATTTTTATATATATATATATATATATATATATATAAACACACCATCCCACTTCAGCAGAGAAGAAGGAACTTACTCGAGTTTCTTTATTGTCTCGGGTCTCACTCGACCCCGCGGCTAGAGAGACGGGTCTCGGCTTCGCAGAAGCCTTTCGCAATCTGATTGGTGCCATACATCTGTGAGTAGATATAGCCCTTCCCCCTTAAGGCACTGATAAACATAAAAGAAATACTTTTGCGTTTTGACATGTGTAAACACACTTGTGACACAATATCGAAAAATGTGGCTAGTGAAAACACAAAATAGCAAGGCATGTATAAAACGCATAATGCTGTAACATTACAGCATAGTGCATCGACAGTCTGTGTTATCACTTGAATAAGCCTAATACGCGTCTGAACGTGTGCACAGGGTAATTAAATCACCAGCCTGTTGAGGGAACATATCTAACATTCAAAGAAAGGTGCCAATCTCTCTGAAAAAGAAGCCCTTCATGTAAAAAACAATGAAATGCAAATACATAAAAACAGAAAACCGTGCTGTGACTATCCCAAACCTGTTAGAACAGAGACATTTTTGAGCCTGTAACATTACCTCTGATGTCAAAGGTCAACCGACATTTAACCTGTGAACTGAACTGCAGGAATAATGTTACAGAATTCCCAATTGTGATCGCTGCGATATGACCATTCAAGCACAAACGGCAATGGGGCATACGTAATTACAGTCGCACCGCGGAGCCAATCTACACAAAGTGTGTACATTTTCGACAAAAGTGCCCGCCTCCCGGTGAACACTCTCATCCCCTAAAGGGACTACTACTCCCATAATGCCGTTTGGCGATCTAATAAAAGTCACAAATTCATGGGCATATGTCCGTATGAAAGTCCACATTTAAAACTTCATAATGCCGGGACTAGTGGGCAGAATTATGTAGAAAAGAACGGCAACCGAAGTCTCTTGATAGACAGTTGCCAAAATGTCTATAGTAACAAGCAGCACTGAATGGAAGTTGAAAAATGAACATGAACACGGGGTTGAAGGAGACCAGTGGATAAAAATTACTTATGCCAAACAATCCTCACCGCCTCTGCGTAGGCGTCCGCGTTGCCCAATCATCAGAGGGCGCCAGTCTCCTGGGCAAGGCTTTTCTACACTGGGGAAACGAATGCCCCGTGCTGGCAGTCGGTAAACCACCCCACTGCGGGATCTTCGCATAAATATATATATATATATATATATTATCTACTGGCGGTCGCCAGTAGATAGTTATAGTTAGGACCTATTTTCCATAGGAAATCCGCAACATTCTATTTGAAATAACGTTGGCGCCGGTTGACGAATCTTTGCGAAAGTTTCCAACTTGTTGGGGCGCTCCGGTCCGCTCCTATCCTGAAAGTCTTGGGGTGATTCGTCAAGCAGGGGCTGAGAAAAAAGGGGGGTCCCAAAACGCGTTTTCCCCATTCATTTTTCCATAGGAACCTTTAGTCGCAGCTACAGCCCGAACTGCTGAACGGAATTACACCAAATTTGGCAAAGAGGTAGCCCTTGGTTCAGTGTCATGCCTTTTGCTTAAATGGTGTAAATCCGTTCAGTAGTTTCTGAGAAAATCACAAATAAAATCACATATATATCTATGGCCGAGTAGGGTCCGCGTACCCTCCCGATCACGAGCTGCATGCTAATTGGCTGTCAACACTCCAAATCAGGAAGTGTTGGCAGCCATTTTGTCCCTCAGTAGAACCGAGGGACAGAAACAAGTGCCGCAAAAAGGGGGCAGGGTAGAAACACCCTGACCCCCTAGGTCTGCTCAGGGGGTCCCACAAGGACCCCCTGAGCAGAAAAAAGCATTTTTTTTAAAATAATCGGCGGGATGCGCTTAGGGAGCGCGGATCCCGCCGGAAAAAAAAAAACGAAGCGCGGTCTCCCGCACTGCGTTGTTAATTGGTCCCCGGGTGGGCCAAGTCCCGGGGGCATGCGGGGGGTTATTTATAATATGTGGGGGGCCTCTAAGGCCCCCCCAAGCACCGGGGACCGCCACCCCCCGGGGCTTTAAAAATAAATGGTGCGGGAGGGCTCTGAGCCCTCCCGCAGCCCCGGGGACCGCCACCCCCGGGGCACTAACAAATTTAAAATGGGCCCCCTCCTGGAGCCCTTGATGGCCCTGGGGACCACCACCCCCCAGGGCCGGCTCCTGCAGTGTCCCGCGGTGCCTACCCCCGGGACACTGTAGTTTGCAATGGCAGGACGGGAGCTTCGCGGCTCCCGTCCTGTCATAGCAAACTGCTTTGGATTTTGAAAGAGAGAGCAGGAAGCCTGCTCTCTCTTCCAAAATTCAAAGACAATTGCTTTTCCACATGGGGAGCTGCATCTTAGCAGCTCCCCATGTGGAAAAGCAATGCCGGCTCCCGAGGGACGCGGGGAGCCGGCGGGACTGTGGGAGGATTGGAGACCCCCCAACGGAGAGGGCCAGCCTCGGGGGATGGGGTCCCCGGGGCTAGTAGTGGCCCAGGAGGGGGGCCACACGGCCCCCCTCCCCAAATGTTAATTTTAAAAAAAACAACAACAAAAAAACAAAGGCCGGCCTCGGGGGATGGGGTCCCCGGGGCCATAAGTGGCCTAAGGAGGGGGGCAACACAGACCCCCTCCATAACATTTAAAAAAAAAAAGAAGGCCATGCCCCGGGGGATGGGGTCCCCGGGGCCGATTAAGGCCTGTGGAGGGGGGCCACGCGGCCCCCTTTCAAAATTTTTTTTTTAAAAACAAAATATTAGGGGGCAGGCCCTGGGGGATGGGGTCCCCAGGGCCAAACAATTAGAAAAAGAAGGGGGGCCACACAGCCGCCCTTCTTAAAAAAATTTTTTAAAAAATACCACGCCCCCTCCTTGGAGCACTCTGCAAACGCGCCCCCTGGCGTGTTTGCAGATGGGGAACGAATTCCCCTTGAATACTGGGGGTCCCTGGGGGCCAACTAGCCCACCAGGAACCTCCAGTATGCGTCAGGGGGCTGCGGTGTACAGAGGCCATGCCCCTTTTTACACCTCTCTGCAACGCAGCTCTGTGGTGCTTTTTGGAGGTACCTGGTGGGCTAGTTGGACCCCAGGGAACCTCAGGATTCAAGGGGACTTAATCCCCCAACTTAAAACGTGCCACAGGGCATGTTTGCACAGTGGTGAAGGGAGGGGGCGGGGCTTCAGGTGACATGTGTGCAAACAGGCCCCGTGGCACGTTTTAAGATGGGAATTAAATCCTTCAATCCTGAGGGTCCCTGAGGGCCAACTAGCCCATCAGGTACATCCAGAAAGCGCCACAGAGCTGCGTTGCAGAGAGGTGCAAAAGGGAGTGGCCTCTGAACACCTCTCTGCAACGCAGCTCCTGGCGCATACTGGAGGTACAGGGTGGGCTAGTTGGACCCCAGGGACCCTCATGATTCAAGGGGACTTAATCCCCAACTTAAAACACGCCACGGGGCGCGTTTGCACAGATGTCACCTCAGGCCCCGCCCCTCCCTTCACCATTGTGCAAATATTCCTCTAAAATCAGCCAAACTACGAATTCCGATTTACTCACCTGTTATCAGGAGAGACCTCAGTGCTGCATCTTTGAGCCCAGTACTGATCCTGAAAAGTAATTTTAACCGTACTTACCAGTAACTTGAATTTCCTTCCATAGGATATCATTGCTTGCTTTTTGCTGAAAAAGTTTCTAAGTGTCGATTTTTGAAACTTACAAATATTCCTCTAAAATCAGCCGAACTACGAATTCCGATTTACTCACCTGTTATCAGGAGAGACCTCAGTGGTGCATCTTTGAGCCCAGTACTGATCCTGAAAAGTAATTTTAACCGTACTTACCAGTAACTTGAATTTCCTTCCATAGGCTAACATTGACTGGTTTCACTTGGAAATTCTTCTAAGTGTGGAGTTTTGGAACTTTATAATATTCCTCTAAAATCAGCCGAACTACGAATTCCGATTTACTCACCTGTTATCAGGAGAGACCTCAGTGCTGCATCTTTGAGCCCAGTACTGATCCTGAAAAGTAATTTTAACCGTACTTACCAGTAACTTGAATTTCCTTCCATAGGATATCTTTGCCTGCTTTTTGCTGAAAAAGTTTCTAAGTGTCGATTTTGGAAACTTACAAATATTCCTCTAAAATCAGCAGAACTACGAATTCCGATTTACTCACCTGTTATCAGGAGAGACCTCAGTGCTGCATCTTTGAGCCCAGTACTGATCCTGAAAAGTAATTCTAATCGTACTTACCAGTAACTTGAATTTCCTTCCATAAGCTAACATTGACTGGTTTCACTTGGAAATTCTTCTAAGTGTGGAGGTTTGGAACATTATAATATTCCTCTAAAATCAGCCGAACTACGAATTCCGATTTACTCACCTGTTATCAGGAGAGAACCCAGTGCTGCATCTTTTAGCCCAGCACTCACCCTGAAAAGTAATTCTAACCGTACTTACCAGTAACTTATATTTCCTTCCATAGGAATCCATTGTCTGGTTTTCAGCAGAAAAGTTTCAAAGTGTCGATTTTCACAAACTACAAATATTCCTTAAAAATCGCCTGTATGACTTAAACGCATTATTTCAACTGTTTACAGGAGATGCACCAGTGCTGGATCCAGGATCCAACACTGAGTAAGAAAAAGTAACGATATCACTACGTACCTGCTAAGTAAATTTCCTCCCATAGGATAACATTGGTGATTCTATGTGAAAAAGTTTCTAAGTGTCAACTTTTAAAATACAATAATATCCCTTAAAAATCACTACTGTAACCAAAACGCTTTTACTCAACTGTTTACAGGAGATGTCCCAGGACTGAATCTAGGATCCAGTCCTGTGGTTAGAAAAGTAATCCATAAAGTAACTAATTGCATTTAACTTGAAATTCATATTGAGCTCAATGTTGCATTGTGTTTGAAATTGTGTTGCCCATTGCAACAACTGTAACTACTGTACTTAAAAGTCTATTGCCTATTTGCAAAGTATTTAAACTAAAGTAATTCATTCAGTGAAAGTATATTTTGTAATGTAATGTATAATGTAATTACAATGTAATTTAAAAAATAAAATATGTAAAAATAAATAGTTTAAAAAAATGTAGTAAATCAGTATCAAAAAAATAAATATAACAATTAATACATTTAAAAATTGACATTTACAAAACCTTTGAAATTCACTGAAAAAAACCATAGGTTTCAGACATGTTATAGTGAGGAATTAGCATTTAAAAAACCTTTGAAATTCACTGAAAAAACCATAGGTTTCAGACATGTTATAGTGAGGAATTAGCATTTAAAAACCTTTGAAATTCACTGAAAAAACCATAGGTTTCAGGCACGTTATAGTTAGAAATTAGCATTTAAAAAACCTTACAAATTCACTGAAAAAACCATAGGTTTTAGGGACAGTTATAGTTAGTTGGACATTGCACTCGTACAAAACCCGTGAAATTCCCCCGTTATAGTTAGTTCAGCTAACTATAACTCGCGCCCCGCAATGCACTGCTGATGACGTCACATATTACATCACTCATGACATGGTCAGTGACATCACTGATGACATCACTGATGACATCTCAAATGACATCACTGATGACATCACTGATGACATCATCCACGTGATAATCTGATGCACCTCCTCACACCCTAATATAACCTTTGATACACTCACTCTAAATTACAGACTGCCATTCGCAAAACCATAGACACTCCAACACCAATAACTACATACCCACTCACTGATTCTTAGGTCTACACACACATCCACTCACTCACCCGTACAGTCACTCATACTTACGGTCACTCAGTACAGGACTATCATATGCACTCATACTCCTATATAGACCCTCAAACACCGCCACTCATCCATAGAGGTACTCACACACCTAGTCACTCATGCAAATAATTAAACACACTGCCATTTACTCACCTATACAGTTATACACACACCAGCTCACTTACTCATACAAATACTAGCATATTCTTACGCTCTTATACAATCACTGATACAAGCACACACTCATCCATACAGTCACTCTCACAATCACAATCACACACTCTCGCTTATAGCTATTTATATACTCCAACACACATATATAATGCCTTTCACATATGTAGTTACTCACACATGTACCACTGGGACATACATTCACTCACTAACACACTCTTACACACACTTACCCACCCATACAGTCTATCACAGATGCACTCTTGAAACCATCCACCCAGTGAATCACCCACTCACACATCTATGCACAGAGTCGCACACACCCCTCCCACACAAACACTCAGGCACCCATACAGATACTCACACAAGCATTCAATAACTCATATAGACACTCATGTAGCTATTCACAAACACATGCAGCCACTTACACAGCAATAGACAGACGGATACAGACATTCACCCAGTTTAGTCACTAACCCATGCATTCAGTAAGATACGTTTAATCACTCACTTATAGAGTTAGTCACGCACCTACTAAATCATCCATACAGACACTTATACACCCACTGATTCTTCAATACGCCTTTCCCTATATATATAAAAAATATTTAAACTTTACAGAAACACACAGTCACTGGATGATGTCATCAGTGATGTCATTTGAGATGTCATCAGTGATGTCATCAGTGATGTCACTGACCATGTCATGAGTGATGTAATATGTGACGTCATCAGCAGTGCATTGCGGGGGCGCGAGTTATAGTTAGCTGAACTAACTATAACGGGGGAATTTCACGGGTTTTGTAAGAGTGCAATGTCCAACTAACTATAACTGTCCCTAAAACCTATGGTTTTTTCAGTGAATATATATATATAGCAGTCACCATCACCTCATCAGATCCGCCAAAAGGGCCTCACTCAAAGACCGCCTAGACAACAACGCACACAACAGCAAAGAGCTCTTCAACATCGTGAAGGAACTCTCCAACCCCAGCTCCAACACCAACGACATCCAGCCGTCGCGAGACCTGTGCGACTCACTGGCCACCTTCTTCCACCGCAAAATCGCCGACATCCACGACAGCTTCAACACCACGACCGCCCCGGCAACCACCGAGACCACTGCCCCCACAACCACCAACCGCCTGCTCTCCTGGACCAACATCAACGACGAGGACACCAGCGAGATCATGAACACCATCCACTCCGGTTCACCGCTAGACCCGTGCCCTCACCACATCTTCAACAAAGCCAGTACAGCCATCGCGCCCCATCACCGGAAAATAATCAACATCTCCTTCGAGACAGCAACCTTCCCGGAAAGCTGGAAGCACGCCGAGATCACCGCCTTACTCAAGAAACCCAAGGCAGACCCCAAGGACCTCAAGAACTTCCAACCCATCTCTCTGCTCCCGTTCCCCACGAAGGTCACCGAGAAAATCGTCAACAAACAACTGACCCGCTACCTCGAGGAGAACAACATCCTGGACCCTTCCCAGTCCGGCTTCCGCAGCAACCACAGCACCGAAACCGCCCTCATCGCCGCCACCGATGACATCAGGACCCTGCTAGACAACAGAGAAACAGCAGCCCTCATCCTCCTGGACCTATCAGCCGCCTTCGACACGGTCTGCCACCACACACTACGAACACGCCTTCACGACGCCGGGATCCAAGAGAAGGCCCTGGACTGGACCACATCCTTCCTTTCCGGCAGAACACAAAGCGTCCGCCTCGCCCCCTTCCGATCCAAGGCCACCAAGATCATCTGCGGCGTACCCCAAGGCTCCTCCCTCAGCCCAACGCTGTTCAACATCTACATGGCACCCCTCGCCCACGTCGCCCGACAGCACAACCTCAACATCATCTCCTACGCCGACGACACCCAGCTGATCCTCTCCCTCACCAAAGACCCTCACACCACCAAAGCCCACCTCCACGAAGGAATGAAGGCCGTCGCCGAATGGATGAGGACCAGCCGCCTGAAGCTGAACTCGGACAAGACGGAGGTCCTCATCCTTGGTTCCAACCCTTCAGCCTGGGACGACTCCTGGTGGCCAACATCACTGGGAACAGCCCCGCCACCCACCGACCACGTACTCAACCTAGGGGTCATCCTCGACCCCACCCTCTCCATGACTAAGCAGGTCAACGCCGTTTCCTCATCCTGCTTCAACATCCTCCGAATGCTCCGCAGGATCTTCAAGTGGATCCCCACCGAAACAAGAAAAACAGTCACCCAGGCCCTCGTCACCAGCAGGCTGGACTACGGAAACGCCCTCTACGCAGGAACGACGGCTAAGCTCCTGAGACGGCTGCAACGCATCCAGAACGCCTCTGCACGTCTTATCCTCGACATCCCCCGACGCAGCCACATCACATCCCACCTGAGAGACCTGCACTGGCTCCCTGTCAACAAGAGGATAACCTTCAAGCTCCTCACCCACGCACACAAAGCACTCCACAACTCCGGACCAGCCTACCTCAACAGACGACTCAGCTTCTACACCCCGCCCGCCAGCTCCGCTCGACCAGCCTCGCCCTCGCCACAGTCCCCCGCATCCGGAAAACGACCGCCGGCGGCAGATCCTTCTCCCACCTCGCCGCCAAGACCTGGAACACCCTCCCCACCAACCTCCGACAGACCCAAGACCTACTGGCCTTCAGAAGACTCCTCAAGACCTGGCTCTTCGATCAGTAGCAGCACCACCCCCCTCTTCCCCCAGCGCCTTGAGACCCTCGCGGGTATGTAGTGCGCTTTATAAGTGACATGATTGATTGATTGATTGATATATCTCAAGCTCACGGTAAATCAATATCAGCACTCACGGGAACAGTCGTATCCCAGATTTTATTGGGACAGAACAAAACACGACAAGACGCGTTTCAGCTACCGCCTTTTTCAATATCACTATTGAAAAAGGCGGTAGCCGAAACGCGTCTTGTCGTGTTTTGTTCTGTCCCAATAATATCTGGGATACGACTGTTCCCGTGAGTGCTGGTATTGATTTACCGTGAGCTTGAGGAATTTAAACGCGGTGTCCGGTCACCGCGCTACGAAGCACCCAACTGCGAGTGAAGGGAGGGAGACGGAAACTGGAGCGAGAATATATATATATATTTATATATATATATATTCCAACAGGTTCCACACCTCCACACGGCGAGGCTCTCACGGCACCAAAAGAGTAAAATCCACAAATAGGTTGCTTGTAAAACCAAAAAGTGTTTATTCAATACACCATAGTGCAGAACATGGACGGTCTACGCATTTCAGCTCTCCGCCTTCAACTGGACCATAAAGTCTCATTGTCTAGATCGCCAATTTAAAGTGAAAAAGTGCATTTTAAATACCTTTGTTTATTTCTAATATTGTGCAAATACTAGACTGCTATCCCTCATATTTAAATAATGGCGACTATTGTCCGCCATTTTTACTGCCAATGCTATCTGTAAAGTACATCTAGCAATAATTTTCATGGCAGTAAAGTGAAAATGCATAATTTCTTTACTATCCAGAAAGGATTAATCTATCTTTTTTTATACATTTTATAAAAATTAAAACATATGTGCAAAATACGTAATTAAAAGGTTTTAAAAACGTGCCAATAACAATTAAATCAATATTCTGCTCAGTTTGAGTGCAAAGAATAGATTACAGTAAAGTACTGGAAAGGTTAATCAAACTGATAATGTGACATGTAATCATCATCTGAAATGTCATGAAAAAATATTCAATTATTTCTAAAAGAATAAAATGGGAACAGAACACAATGGGCAAATTCATGGGGATTGATCAATTCCACCATCCCTTTTCCCCTATTAATCGATGAGATCTATATATCATCAGAAAGTGCTTAGTGCATTTACTCATTTTCCCATTTTACAGACTGTTATATGGAAATGTCTATAAAGTATATATTTCTCAAAAACAATCCTCAGGTTTCAACATTTAAGCACTTGAGGTCTAAAATAAAATTCATTGGTTTCAGTCCCATTATATTTCATGTGGCATAATTTTTTTAAATTCTCATAAAGAGGATTTTTGCCTTCTTGCGTTCCATTTTGCCCTTTTTCCTTTCTTTTCTGGATTTCTTAAGATGAATTTATTCATGGTAAAACTTATTCCAAATAGTGGTTTCTCCCGGTTAGTCCCTGTACAATATATTCTGTAGATGTTACAAAGTTCTTTTTCAAGTCTGGATGCAGGTATTTAAATATCAACAAATTCTTGTATTTGATATTATTGCAGATGAACGTGCAGTTCAGCATCCAGATTAGGGCCAAATGGACTCTCTGTTCCAATTGACAGGATATACCGTTATTCTGTTTTCCTTAAGACCAAAGTTCTGTCACCTCCTCATTTTTTTGCTTCACGATCCTTAGGCCAAAGTATTTCAATTGTTGGCTATTGCTTGAGTGGTATTCAGAGAAGTGTTTCGCCATTGGATAGGAAAAGTCTTTATTTTTAATAGCTCTTATGTGTTGGAGTATTCTCAACTTTAATTTGTTAATCGTACTCCCCACATATTGTTTCTTACAGGGGCATTCCAATATGCATACCACATATTTAGATCCACAAGTGATGTGGTCAGTGATGTATTCTGTTCTTCCATTTTGAAGTTGATAGGATGAGGTATTTTGACCATGTTCGCAGGGCTTGCATTTTGAACACTTCCAAAATCCAGGTGTATTAACCAAGTAGATTTTTTAGATTCCTTGATCTCCAGGTGGCTGTGTTTCAAAATGTCTCCCAAGGAAGCTGTTCTCCTGTGTGTTATGCTTGCGTTTGGTGGTAGCTTTCTTTTTAATGTCTCATCAAGCTTTAAGGTACCCCAATTTTTCTTTATGATATCTTTCAGTTCTTTATTTTCATGGTTGAAATCTACAATTAGCCGTATGATATCATCTTTTTCTTCGTCTGCTTCTGGATTTTTTGTGTGATGTTAATAAGTCTATTCTTGGTTTTAGTTTGACTTTTGCTCTGGCTGTTTTTATAACTTCCAAAGGGTATCCCCTCTCCAAGAAACGTGTGCTCATTTCCTCAAGAGTTTGTTCGATGTCAATCATTTCTAAACAATTTCTCTTTGCACAGAGCATTTCTCCACTTTAGGTGTTTTGGATGCCCACTATTGGCGTGGAGCATACCGTTGCATGCTGTTGGTTTCCAATGCATCTTTGTACATATCCTCTGGTCTTTGATGAATACTTCCACATCTAAGAATGTGACATGGTTTTTACTGAGTGTAGATGTGAAAGACAAGTTATAGTTGTTTTCATTCAATGTTTGGATGAAGATTTGAAGGTCTGATTGCTCTCCTTCCCAGACCACAAAAAGGTCATCAATAAATCTTGTCCAGATTTTGATGTTAGATTTGTATTCGGTATTCAATACATCGGCTTCCCATACTGCCATCAGCAGGTTTGCGTATATGGGGGCAAATGATGTACCCATTGCTGTCCCCTGCCTTTGAAGAAACAGTTCCCCTTTGAATAAAAAGATGTTGTGAGTTAGGAAATATTATAGCATTTCAATTAGCATATCAGAGTGTTCTAAATAGCTCAATGATCTTGTTTTTAAGAACTGCTTAATGGCCATTACTCCATCTGAATGAAGAATTGACGTATACAAAGAGGTTACGTATATTGTTGCCATAATGAGTTGGTCATTCCATTGGATGTCTTGAATTTTCTTGAGGAAATCAGTCGTATCTTTCAGGTGCAATGGTAAAGATGTTATGTAATCCATTAGGAAGATATCGATGAAGCGTGATATTTTCTCAAGGAGGGATCCAATGGAGCTCACAATGGGTATTCCTGGTGGGTTGATGATTGACTTATGTACGTTTGGTAGAAAATATATGGTTGCTATGATGGGATGATCAACCTTCAAGTACATATATTCCTCAAAGTCAATCAATCCCCGATCCTTCCATATCTTCAATTTCAGGTGGTATTCCCGGGTCCATGCCTCCATTGGATTTTTATCCAATTTTTCATAATGATCTTTATTCTGTAGCTGTCTATTAGCTTCGTTTATATATTGCTCCAGGTCTTGTATGACGATGTTACCACCTTTGTCTGAGGCTTTTACAATGATTGTTGGATCATCTTTTAGTTCCTTTAGGGCTTTGTGTTCCCCTGGGGTTAAGTTCCATGATTTGTTTTTGTTCTTTTTTGATTTTGATATTTTATTTACTTCTTCCACCACAATTTCATGGAATAGGTCTATTTTATTCCCAGGTGGGAGTTGTGGACAAAATGTTGATTGTGTCCTTAGTCCACTTTCTCCTCCCTTCCATGTTGAGATGCCCATGTTTTGACAGAATTGTAAGTCATCTTCTGCCTGAGAGTCCATTCCTTGATTGGTTGGATCAGGGTTATCTCCTAATGTGTTTAAGGTTCTCAACATTGGTATATATACAGTTTTGGGCAAATATGTTTGATTAGGGTATTGTGGTTTTTGTGGTTTCTCCTCGTAATATATCTTAAGTTTTAGTTTACGACAAAACTTGTACATATCGATGCAGAAGTTTGGTAAATCCATATCGCGATTGGGACAGAAGGTCAATCCTTTGTTGAGTAGGCTTATTTGATTAGGAATTAGAGTTTTGCTGGAGATGTTTATAACTAGGTCCTTTTTGATTGAGTTTTTCATTAGTTTTGCTTTTTATTTTCTCTTCCTCTTTTGTTCTTTGCTCTGCTTTCTACTTCTTCGGGTTGGGGTTTGCTCTGTCCTCTTCCCCATGTTGTCCCTCTTCCTCTTCCTCTTTGTCATGTCACCATTTGTACAAGCCTCATTTCCCCACAAAAATCCAGGTTCGATGTGCTTGCTTTTTCATCGGCTGAGCTGATGTCCGAGCTATCCACTGTGCCAGTGGTTTCGTAACCCGCACATTTGTCCATTACTGCTCTGTTCCTGAGTGAGTCGTATTTCATGGCAAATGTATATATTCGACCATTTGCGTAATTGATTCGATCACGGTTAAACTTATTAGCTTTCCTTTTCTCTACATCTGCTTCATGTTTACTTTTTTTTTTCTCCATGGATTCTGCATGGATTCCAATAATTCCTTCTTTTCCTCATTCTCTGTGAATTTTTCCAACTCCTCTTCTAGTTGTTTCATCTTTAGCAGCGTGGCCTCTAATTTCCTTTCCGCGTGTATGATCAAGGTCCTCATTAATCTAAAAGAACAGTCATTTGTATCAGATTGCCATTGTTTGATTAAGTCAAGATCCAAATCAATTAGTGTTATATATCTTTCAACAAAACATCCCCAGTTGAAGACGCACTCGAAAAGCAGATGAATTCCAATGATTCTTTTAATAAAAGGAAACTGGCAATTTCATTCAGATGCATTTCATTGCCTTACGCATTTCAGAGCACAGCTCCTTGGTCACAGGCTCCATGATACTGCACAGAAATGGTGAAAAGGCACTCCCCCCTTCATGTCCATTTAACTGCATGCTGGTAACAGTAGTGCACTTTCAAAATTCCTTTACCTTTAGTAGGTTTCTGTGCTGTAGCAAAATGTTCATTTAATTTAAAAGCCCTCCAGTGGGCCTCCGAGATGAAAATGTTCAGTTTATTTTTTCTTTTCTGTTTTTCCACTAAGGAAGACTGCACCACCCCTCAAGGTCAAGGTTAGGGGGCCACGAGGACATGGAACTACTCTGAGTCTTCCTTAGTGGAAAAGCAGAAAAGAAAAAATAAACTATATATACATACATACATACATACATATATATCTATATATATATATATATATACAAACATATATTACCTACTGGTGGTCGCCAGTAGGTAGTTATAGTTAGGACCTAGTTTCCATAGGAAAAGCGTTTTTTGTTTTCCCAATAACTCTGGCGCCGGTTGACGAATCTTCGCGAAATTTTCTAAACTAGTGATCAGCTCCTGTCTTGAAGGTTTCGGGATGATTCGCCAAACGGGGGCCGAGAAAAAAGGGGGGTCCCAAAACGCGTTTTTCCCATGTTATTTTCCATAGGAAACTTTAGACAAAGCTACAGCCCGAACTGCTGAACGGAATTACACCAAATTTGGCAAAAAGGTAGCCCTTGGTTCAGAAAGAGTCCTTTTTGTTAAATGGTGTAAATCCATTCAGCAGTTGCTGAGAAATTTAAAAAAGAAAAAGTTTCGATATCTATGGCCGCGGTGGATTCGCGAACCCTCCCGACCACGAGCTTCACTGTGATTGGCTGCCAACACTCCAAGCACTATAACTACTTTGTGTACAAAAATATGTAGGGTTACTTACAGGGCGATATGTTTATCTGTTCCCAAGCTAAGGAGTTCTTTTCATGAACTATGACCTTATCCCCCGTGCCTTACAGATTAATAATTAAAAAAAAAGAAGAGATCCCCCAGTGGGGAAAAGAGAGAAACCAGTCAATAGTCAATGCACTCAGACAGCACCTATCAAAAATGTAATTCATACATGTCATGAAGACAGACAAGTGCGCAAAAGTGTAGGGAAATGAGAAAGTATCTCACGTGTGCACCACCAGAGGAGCTACTGGCAGGTTCTCACCAGCTTGCCCACGTATTTATCATCATCGATAACTTTCTCATGAAAATAAAATATGTGTCCAGTGCGAGAAAGGTGAGAGAGAATTAAAAAAGAAAACATAAGACCCCAAGAGGCATGAGACACAAGAAGCCTCAAATAAAAGTGGGTACAACTCACATACGTACTTCTGACTTTTTATTCCACAGCGTGAGTTGTCCAATGTTAAAAACACAGCATGTTGTTAACCACTTTGAGCATGGCCAACAACATGCTGTGTTTTTAACATTGGGCCAACTCACGCTGTGGAATAAAAAGTCAGAAGTACGTATGTGAGTTGTACCCATTTTTATTTGAGGCTTCTTGTGTCTCATGAAAAGAACTCCTTAGCTTGGGAACAGATAAACATATCGCCCTGTAAGTAACCCTACATATTTTTGTACACAAAGTAGTTATAGTGCCTGATGCCAGGTCTTTTTGTTGGATTATATGGTGATTAAAGGGTGGCCTGGCATTTAGATTCCCTCTGCAGCTCCTTGTTGGATTATAGTGCCAACACTCCAAACCAGGAAGTGTTGGCAGCCATCTGCTGACTCGGTAAAACCGAGTCACAAGAAAACAGTAGAAAAAACATTAAAAAACAAGAAAAGGGGGCAGGGTAGAAACACCCTGAACCCCTAGGCCTGCTCAGGGGGTCCCACAAGGACCCCCAGGGCCCAAAAAAACATTTTTTTTTTATAATTTCATCGGAAATCGCGATGGGGTCGCGAATTCCACCGAAATTATTTTAAAAAAACGAAGCGCGGACTCCCGCGCTTCATTTAAAAAAAGCCCCCGGGTGGCCCAGGTCGCGGAGGCACTGCCAATTTATTAGCGGGGGCCCACGGGGGGGCCCGCAGCCCTGGGGAATGCCACCTCCCCGGGGTTTTCAGAAATAACTGCGGGGGGCACGTGGCCCCCTGCAGCCCCGGGGACCGCCACCTCCCCGGGGCTGTGAACAAAATGCAAGGGGGGGTCCCAATCCCCCCCACGCTGCCCCAGGGACCACCACCTCCCCGGGGCTCTTTTTTTTTTTAAACCTGTGTGGGGGGGTTCGAGCCCCCCACACGCCCCAGGGACCACCACCTCCCCGGGGCACTAAATATGTAAATGCAGGGGTCCATTACGGACCCCCGAGCCCCAGGGACCACCACCTCCCCGAGGCTTTGTACTGGTAGGGAGGGCGGCCGTGCGGCCCCCCTCCTGGAGCCCTTGATGGCCCTGGAGACCGCCACCCCCCAGGGTCGGCTCCTGCAGTGTCCCAGGGTGCCCACCCCCGGGACACTGCTGTTTGCTATGGCAGGGCGGAATCCATGTGGCTCCCGCCCTGCCATAGCAAACACTGCTTTGGATTTTGGAAGCGAGAGCAGGTTTCCTGCTCTCGCTTCCAAAATCCAAAGCAGATTGCTTTTCCACAAGGGGAGCTGCATGTCAGCAGCTCCCCATGTGGAAAAGCAATGCCGGCTCCCGCAGGAGGCGGGGAGCCGGTTTGACCGTGGGGGCATTGGGGCTCCCCCGACAGTCCCCAACGGAGTGGCCAGGCCCCGGGGGATGGGGTACCCCGGGCTGGAAGTGGCCTGAGGATGGGGGCCACGCGGCCCCCCTCCAATTATTGTAAAAAAAAATTAAATACTGGCCATGCCCCAGGGGATGGGGTCCCCGGGGCCAAAAATGGCCTTGGGAGGGAGGCCACACGGCCCCCTTCCCGTATATTTAATAAAAATAAACAAAATAGGGGTCAGGCCCTGAGGGATGGGGTCCCCAGGGCCCAAAAAATAGGAAAAGAAGGGGGGCCACACAGCCCCCTTCTAAAAAAAAAAAAAAAAAAAAAAAGCCAGCTCGTGCCGGAGGTCCCGCCCCCTCAGTGCATTACTCTGCAAACGCGCCCCGTGGCACGTTGTAAGTTGGGGAATTAATTCCCCTTGAATACTGGGGTTCCCTGGGGGCCAACTAGCCCACCAGGTACCTCCAGTATGCGCCACAGGGCTGCGTTGCAGAGAGGTTGTCCGAGGCCACGCCCCTTTTTACACCTCTCTGCAACGCAGCTCTGTGGCGCTTACTGTAGGTACCTGGTGGGCTAGTTGGACCCCAGGGACCCTCAGGACTCAAGGGGACTTAATCCCCCAACTTAAAACGTGTCACGGGGCTCACTTGCACATTGGTGAAGGGAGGGGGCGGTGCCTGATGTGACATGTGTGCAAACATGTCCTGTGGCGTGTTTTAAGTTGGGGGATTAAGTCCCCTTGAATCCTGAGGGTCCCTGGGGGCCAACTAGCCCATCAGGTAGCCCACCAGAGTTGCGTTGCAGAGAGGTGTAAAAAGGGGCATGGCCTCAGACCACCTCTCTGCAACGCAGCCCTGTGGCGCTTACTGGAGGCTCCTGGTGGGCTAGTTGGCCCCCAGGGACCCTCAGGATTCAAGGGGACTTAATACCCCAACTTAAAACGAGCCACAGGGCGCATTTGCACACTTGTCACATCAGGCCCCGCCCCCTCCCTGTACCACTGTGCAAATGCGCCCCTTGGCACATTTTAAGTTGGGGGATTAATTCCCCTTCAATCCTGAGGGTACCTGGGGGACAACTAGCCCACCAGGTACCTCCAGTAAGCACCACGGGGCTGCGTTGCAGAGAGGTGCTTCGAGGCCACGCCCCTTTTTACACCTTTCTGCAAAGCAGCTCTGTGGCGCTTACTGGAGATACCTGGTGGGCTAGCTGGACCCCAGGGACCCTCAGGATTCAAGGGGACTTAGTCCCCCAACTTAAAACACGCCACGGGGCATGTTTGCACAGTGGTGAAGGCAGGGGGCGGGCCCTGATGTGACAAGTGTGCAAACGCGCTCTGTGGCGCGTTTTAAGTTGGGGGATTAAGTCCCCTTGAATCCTGAGGGTCCCTGGGGGTGAACTAGCCCACGAGGTACCTCCAGGAAGCGCAACAGAGTTGTGTTGCAGCGAGGTGTAAAAAGGGGCGTGGCCTCAGACCACCTCTCTGCAACGCAGCTCTGTGGCGCTTACTGGAGGTACCTGGTGGGCTAGTTGGCCCCCAGGGACCCTTAGGATTCAAGGGGACTTAATTCCCGAACTTAAAACGCGACACGGGGCGCGTTTGCACACTTGTCACATCAGGGCCCACCCCCTCCCTTCACCACTGTGCAAACTGGCCCTCTGGCGCATTGTAAGTTGGGGGATTAAGTCCCCTTGAATCCTGGGGGTCCCTGGGGGTGAACTAGCCCACCAGGTACCTCCAGTAAGCGCCACAGAGCTGCGTTGCAGAGAGGTGTAAAAAGGGGCGTGGCCTTGGATCACCTCTCTGCAAAGCAGCTCTGTGCCGCTTTGTGGAGGTACCTGGTGGGCTAGTTGGCCCCCGGGGACCCTCAGTCTTTCTGCCCCCCAGGAGGCAGATGGGGGCAGTAGCCCCTGATCTGCCCACCGGGGGGAGGCAGAAAGCCCACAAGGTGCCAGGGATTTTTTATTTATATACTTAGGGGTGGTGGCTGCCCAGAATTGGCATGCCAATTCCCCCACCCCAAAAAAAATGCTAAATCATTCTGCCCCCCCGCGGGGGCAGAAAGCCCACTAGGCACCAGGGATATTTTTCTCCAAAGTTCGGGGCGGGGGCTGCTCAAAATGGGCATGCCAATGCCCCCACCCCCCAAAAAAAATGCCACAGTCTTTCTGCCCCCCAGGAGGCAGATGGGGGCAGTAGCACCTGATCTGCCCCCCGGGGGGGAGGCAGAAAGCCCACAAGGTGCCAGGGATTTTTTATTTATATACTTAGGGGTGGGGGCTGCCCAGAATTGGCATGCCAATGCCCCCACCCCAAAAAAAATGCTAAAGTCATTCTGCCCTGCCAAGAAGGCAGATGGGGACAGTAGCCCCTGATCTGCCCCCCCGGGGGGGCAGACAGCCCACTAGGCACCAGGGATTTTTTTTATATGTAGAGGTGGGGGCTGCCCAGAATGGGCATGCCAATGCCCCCACCCTCAAAAATTGACCACAGTCTTTCTGCCCCCCCGAGAGGTAGATGGGGGCAATAGCCCCTGATATGCCCCCCGGGGGGCAGAGAGTTTACTAGGTGCCAGCGATTATGCTGGCATTTTTATACATAGGGGTGGGACCTACCCAGAATGGGCATCCCAATGTTACCACCCACCCAAAAAAATTGCCACAGTCTTTCTGCCCCCCTTGGGGGCATATCGGGGCAGTAGCCCCCAATTTCACCCCTCCCCAGGGCGGCAGAAAGCCCACTAGGCACAGACTTTTTTTCGGAATGTGCATACCTGTGGATTTTGGGTCCTAGAGCAGCTGGCACCCAAGAAAACCTAGCAAACCTATACATTTTTGAAAACTAGACACCCAGTGTACCCAGGAAGTGGTGACTTGTGTGGCTCTCACTGGGTTCTGTTACCCAGAATCCCTTGCAAACCTCAAACTTTGTAAAAAATAAAAAACTTTCCTCACATTTCTGTGATGGAAAGTTCTGGAATCTGCGCAGATCCACAAACTTCCACCCACCCCGCATTCCCCAAAGTCTTCCGATAAAAATGGTACCTCACTTGTGTGGGTAGGCCTAGTGCCCGCGACAGGAAACGGCCCAAAATGCAACATAGACACACCACATTTTCACAGTGAAAACTGACCCTTTTTTTGCAAAGTGCCTAGCTGTAGATCTTGAACCCTAGCTCTGCCGGCACATAGGGAAACCTAGCAAACCTATACATTTTTGAAAACTAGACACCCAGGGGAATCCAGGATGGGGTGACTTGTCTGGCTGTCACCAGGTTCTGTTACCCAGAATCCCTTGCAACCCTAAACTTTGTAAAAAAAAAACACATTTCCTCACATTTCTGTGATGGAAAGTTCTGAAATCTGCGTGGAGCCACAAAATTCCACACACACACCGCATCCCCCAAAGTCTTCCGAGAAAAATGGTACCTCACTTGTGTGGGTAGGCCTAGTGCCCGCAACAGAAAACGGCCCAAAATGCAACATGGACACACCACATTTTCACAGTGAAAACTGACCCTTTTTTTGCAAAG
The DNA here is from genome assembly GCA_963921515.1 of Calotriton arnoldi. Taxonomy (NCBI): domain Eukaryota; kingdom Metazoa; phylum Chordata; class Amphibia; order Caudata; family Salamandridae; genus Calotriton; species Calotriton arnoldi. The sequence goes on from CAWUFW010013341.1 coordinate 328,467, forward strand.
TGCATAGCTGTAGATTTTGAACCCTAGCTCTACAGGCACCTAGGGAAACCTAGCAAACCTATACATTTTTGAAAACTAGACACCCAGGGAAATACAGGTAGGAGTGACTTGTCTGCCTCTCACCAGGTTCTGTTCCACAGAATCCCTTGCAAACCTCAAACTTTGTAAAAAAAAAACACATTTTCCCCACATTTCTGTGGTGGAAAGTTCTGGAATCTGTGTGGATCCACAACAATCTACCCACCCTGCATTCCCTAAAGTCTTCAGAGAAAAATGGTACCTCACTTGTGTGGGTAGGCCTAGCACCCGCGTCAGGAAACAGCCCAAAACGCAACGTGGACACACCACATTTTCAAAGTGAAAAGTGACCCTTTTTTTTGCAAAGAGCCTAGCTATAGATTTTAAACCCTAGCTCTGCCAGCACCTAGTGAAACCTAGGAAACCTATACATTTTTAAAACTAAACACCCAGGGGAATATAGGATGGGGTGACTTGTCTGGCTCTCACCAGGTTCTGTTACCCAGACTCCCTTACAAACCTCAGACTTTGTAAAAAAAAACAAATTTTCCTCACATTTCTGTGACGGAAAGTTCTGGAATCTGCATGGATCCACAAATTTCCTACCACCCAGCATTCCCCCAGTGTCCCGATGAAAATGGTACCTTACTCGCGTGGGTGGGTCAAGTACCCTCAACAGGCAAGGGTCCAAAACGTATTGAGGAGACATCAAAATTACCTTTCACAAATCAACCTGGTTTTGCAAGGGGGTCACCTGGGTTTTTGGCCCTGGGCTTGGCGGCCATCTTGGGAAACCTACCAAACCCACACATTTCTGAAAACTAGACACCCGGGGGAGTCCAGTGTGGTATGGCTTGCATGGGCCCCCCAATGTTTTCCTACCCAGAATCCCCTGCAAACCTCAAATTTAGCTGAAAAAATGAAATTTTTCTCAAATTTCTGTGTGGGAAGGTTCAGGAATCTGCATGGATCCATAAATTTCCTACCACCCAGAGTTCCCCCAGGTCTCTTGATGAAAATGGTACCTTACTCGCGTGGGTGGGTCAAGTACCCTCAACAGGCAAGGGTCCAAAACGTATTGAGGAGACATCAAAATTACCTTTCACAAAACAACCTGGTTTTGCAAGGGGGTCACCTGGGTTTTTGGCCCCGGGCTTGGCGGCCATCTTGGGAAACCTACCAAACCCACACATTTCTGAAAACTAGACACCCGGGGGAGTCCAGCGTGGTATGGCTAGCATGGGCCCCCCAATGTTTTCCTACCCAGGATCCACTGCAAACCTCAAATTTAGCTGAAAAAATCAAATTTTTCTCAAACTTCTGTGTGGGAAGGTTGAGGAATCTGCATGGATCCATAAATTTCCTACCACCCAGAGTTCCCCAAGATCTCCCGATAAAAACGGCACCTTACTCGCGTGGGTGGTCAGGTACCAGCGACAGGCAAGGGTCCAAAACGTATTGAGGAGACATCAAAATTACATATCACAAAACAACCTGGTTTTGCAAGGGGGTCACCTGGGTTTTTGGCCCCGGGGTCCGCAGCCATCCTGGGAAACCTACCAAACCCACATATTTCTGAAAACTAGACACCCGGGGGATTCCAGCGAGGTATGGCTTGCATGTACCTCCCAAAGTTTTCCTACCCAGAACCCCCTGCAAACCTTAAATTTAGCTGAAAAAATACATTTTCCATATATTTTTGAGTGGAATCACCGTGCCGGCACACATGCCCTACCCCACAGCGTTCCCCTTAGTCTCACGAGTAAAATTATACCTCACATGTATAGGTGTTCAATGCAGAATTGGCTAAAAACATATTTTAAAAAAATGTAGCGCTTAGAATTCTCGGTGCTATACCCTTAATCCCTATGTTTTTGGCTCTTCCCAGCCACAGGCCCTTGCCCCACCCACACAAGTGAAGTATCATTTTACTCTGGAGACTGAGGGGAACGCTATGGGGTAGGACATTTGTGCCAGCATGGTGATTCCACACATAAATACGTGGAAAATATGATTTTTTTCAGCTAAATTTGAGGTTTGCAGGGGATTTTGGGTAGGAAAACGTTGGGGGATCCATGCAAGCAATACCTTTCTGGACTCCCCCGGGTGTCTATTTTTCAGACATGTGTGGGTTTGGTAGTTTCCGAAGATGGCCACCAAGCCTGGGGCCAAAAACCCAGGTGAACCCCCTTCCAAAACCAGGTTGTTTTGTGATACGTAATTTTGATGTCTCCTCAATACGTTTTGGGCCGTTGCCTGTTGCGGGCACTTGACCCACCCATGCGAGTGAGGTACCATTTTTATCGGGAGACCTGGGGGACACTGGGTGGTAGAAAATTTGTGGATCCATGCAGATTCCAGAACTGTCCCACACAGAAATTTGAGAAAATTTGATTTTTTATCTAAATTTGAGGTTTGCAGGGGATTCTGGGCAGGAAAACTTTGGGGGATCCACGCAAGCCATACCTCGCTGGACTTTCCCGGGTGTCTAGTTTTCAGAAATGTGTGGGTTAGGTAGTTTCCCAAGATGGCTGCTAAGCCGGGGCCAAAAACCCAGGTGACCCCCTTTGCAAAACCAGGTTGTTTTGTAATAGGTAATTTTGATGTCTCCTCAATATTTTTGGGCCCTTGCCTGTTGCGGGTACTTGACCCACCCACGGAAGTGAGGCACCATTTTTATCGGCAGACCTGGGGGAATGCTGGGTGGTAGGAAATTTGTGGATCCATGCATATTCCAGTACTTTCCCACACAGAAATTTGAGAAAAATTTGATTTTTTCATCCAAATTTGAGGTTTTCAGGGGATTCTGGGTAGGGAAACGTTGGGGGATCCACAAAAGCCCAGGACCAAAAACTCATGTGACCCCCCTTGCAAAACCAGGTCATTTTCGGATACATAGGGGGCATCTGCATTTTTGGTCCCGGGGTCGGCAGCCATCTTGGGAAACCTACCAAACCCACACATTTCTGAAAACTAGAGACCCGGGGAAGTTCAGGGATCTCTGACTTGCGTGGATCCCTCAACATTTCCATACCCAGAATATCCTGCAAACCTCAAATTTTGATGAAAAATCAAATTTTCTAAAATTTCTGTGTGGGAAAGTTGTAGGATCACTGGGCTGACACAAATTTCCTACCACCCAGCATTCCCCCAGGTCTCCCGATAAAAATGGTACCTCACTCTTGTGGGTGGGTCAAGTACTCCTGACAGGCAAGGGCCCAAAACGTATTGTGGAGACATCAAAATTACCTATCACAAAACGATCTGCTTTTGCAAGGGGGGTCACATGAGTTTTTGGTCCCGGGCTTGGCCACCATCTAGGGAAACCTACCAAACCCACACATTTCAGAAAACTAGAGCCCCGTGGAGTACAGGGAGGTATGGCTTGCGTGGATTCCCCAACGTTTCCCTACCCAGAATCCCCTGCAAACCTCAAATTTTGACAAAAAAATCAAATTTTTCTCAAATTTCTGTGTGGGAAAGTACTGGAATTTGCATGGATCCACAAATTTCCTACCACTCAGTGTTCCCCCAGGTCTCCCGATAAAAATGGTACCTCACTCGCATGGGTGAGTCAAGTACCCGCGACAGGCAATGGTCCAAAACTTATTGAGGAGACATCAAAATTACCTATCACAAAACAACCGAGTTTTGCAAGGGGGGTCACCTGTGTTTTTGGCCCCGGGCTCGGTGGCCATCTTGGGAAACCTATCAAACCCACACATTTCTGATAACTAGACACCCGGGGGAGTCCAGGGAGGTATGGCTTGCATGGACCCCCAACGTTTTCCTACCCAGAATCCCCTGCAAACCTCAAATTTAGCTGAAAAAAACAAATTTTCCACATATTTATGTGTGGAATCACCATGCCGGCACAAATGTCCTACCCCACAGCGTTCCCCTCAGTCTCCCGAGTAAAATAATACCTCACTTGTGTGGGTTGGGCAAGGGCCTGTGACTGGGAAGAGGCAAAAACATTGGGATTAAGGGTATAGCTCCGAGAATTCTAAGCGCTACATTTTTTTAAAAATAAATTTTTAGCTGATTCTGCATTGTACACCCACACAAGTGAGGTATCATTTTACTCAGGAGACTGAGGGGAACGCTGAGGATTAGGACATTTGTGCCTGCACGGTAATTCCACACAAACATATGTGGAAAATTAGTATTTTTCCAGCTAAATTTGAGGTTTGCAGGGGATTCTGGGTAGGAAAATGTTGGGGGATCTATGCAAGCCATACCTCGCTGGACGCCCCCGGGTGTCTAGTTTTCAGAAATGTGTGGGTTTGGTAGTTTCACAAGGTGGCCGCCGAGCCCAGGGCCAAAAATCCAGGTGACCCCGATTGCAAAACCAGGTTGTTTTGTAAATGGTAATTTTGATGTCTCCTCAATACGTTTTGGCCCCTTGCCTGTCACCGGTACTTGACCCACACACACAAGTGAGGTACTATTTTTCTCGGAAGACTTTGGGGAATGCGGGGTGTGTGGAATTTTGTGGATCCACGCAGATTCCAGAACTTTCCAACACAGAAATGTGAGGAAAATGTTTTTTTTTTTAGAAAGTTAGAGGTTTGCAAGGGATTCTGGGTAACAGAACCTGGTGAGAGCAAGTCAAGTCACCCCATCCTGGATTCCCCTGGGTGTCTAGTTTAAAAAAATGTGTAGGTTTGCTAGGTTTCCCTAGGTGCCGGCAGAGCTAGGGTTCAAAATCTACAGCTAGGCACTTTGCAAAAAAAGGGTCAGTTTTCACTGTGAAAATGTGGTGTGTCCACGTTGCGTTTTGGGCCGTTTCCTGTTGTGGGCACTAGGCCTACCCACAGAAGTGAGGTACCATTTTTCTCAGAAGACTTTGGGGAATGCGGGGTGTGTGGAATCTTTGGGATCCACGCAGATTCCAGAAGTTTCCACCACAGAAATGTGAGGAAAATGTGGTTTTTTTGACAAAGTTTGAGGTTTGCAAGCGATTTTGGGTAACAGAACCTTGTGAGAGCCAGAAAAGTCACCCAAACCTGGATTCCCCTGGGTGTCTAGTTTTTAAAAATGTATAGATTTGCTAGGTTTCCATGGGTGCCGACAGAGCTAGGGTTAAAAATCCACAGCTAGGCACTTTGCAAAAAAAGGGTCAGTTTTCACTGTGAAAATGTGGTGTGTCCACATTGCGTTTTGTGCCGTTTCCTGTCTCGGGCACTAGGGCTACCCACACAAGTGAGGTACCATTTTTCTTAGAAGAGTTTGGGGAATGCGGGGTGGGTGGAATTTTTTAGATCCACGCAGATTCCAGAAGTTTCCACCACAGAAATGTGAGGAAAATGTGGTTTTTTTGACAAAGTTTGAGGTTTGCAAGGGATTCTGGGTAACAGAACCTGGTGAGAGCCAGACAAGTCACCCCATCCTGGATTCCCCTGTGTGTTTAATTTTTAAAAATGTATAGGTTTGCTACGTTCCCTAAGTGCTGGCAGAGCTAGGGTTCAAAATCTACAGCTAGGTACTTTGCAAAAAAAGGGTCAGTTTTCACTGTGAATATGTGGGGTGTCCACGTTGCGTTTTGGGCCGTTTCCTGTCGCGGACACTAAGCCTACCCACACAAGTGAGTTACTATTTTTCTCTGAAGACTTTGAGGAATGCGGGGTCGGTGGAATTTTGTGGATCCATGCAGATGCCAGAAGTTTCCACCACAGAAATGTGAGGAAAATGTGTTTTTTTGGACAAAGTTTGAGGTTTGCAAGGGATTCTAGGTAACAGAACCTGGTGAGTGCCAGACAAGTCACCCCATCCTGGATTCTGCTGGGTGTCTAGTCATCAAAAATGTATAGGTTTGCTAGGTTTTCTTATATGCCGGCAGAGCAAGAGTACAAAATGTACAGCTAGGCACTTTGCAAAAAAAAGGTCAGTTTTCACTGTGAAAATGTGGTGTGTCCACGTTGTGTTTTGGGCAGTTTCATGTCATAGGCACTAGGCCTACCCACACAAGTTAGGTACCATTTTTCTTGGAGGACTTTGAGGAATGCGGGGTGTGTGGAATTTTGTGGATCATCGCAGATTCCAGAACTTTCCACCACAGAAGGGTGAGGAAAATATGTTTTTTTTTACAAAGTTTGAGGTTTGCAAGGGATTCTATGTAACAGAACCTTGTTAGAGCCAGGCAAGTCACCCCATCCTGGATTCCCCTGGGTGTCTAGTTTAAAAAAATGTGTAGGTTTGCTAGGTTTCCCTAGGTGCCGGCAGAGCTAGGGTTCAAAATCTACAGCTAGGCACTTTGCAAAAAAAGGGTCAGTTTTCACTGTGAAAATGTGGTGTGTCCACGTTGCGTTTTGGGCCGTTTCCTGTCGTGGGCACTAGGCCTACCCACAGAAGGGTTTTAAAAAGTGTAATGTATGCAAGGCATGCAAGATCGGCAAAAATATGAGAGGAATCATGGAACCAAATGGGAAACTAACTAATATCGATCAAAACATTAACTGCACATCCCGCTTTGTCTAATATATAATTGAATGTGTCTGTGGAATGAAATATATTGGCAGCACAACATGTATGCTCAAAAAACGGATTCTTGAGCACATACGTGCAGTAAGGAACAGAGACATGACATATGCCACTGCAAAGCATATGCAACAGTGCCAGAATGGGGATTGGAAGAAAATGAGCTACTATGGAATCCACACAATACCAGCAGGGGAGCGTGGAGGAGATAGAACTAAGCAATTACGCCAGATGGAATCAAGGCATATTATTAGACTCAGAACGAAGACCCCTAGAGGCATCAATAATGATGAAGAACTTTATGTACACCTTGAATAAGAACTTAAGACAATGAATTTCATAGACACTATGGACATGAGTAGGTACAATATATGAATCGAAACCAATGATTATGGGTAAAGAAGACTATATCTAGAACATAAAGGGTATGAGGTAACTGGTACTATACCAATAATATGCTTTTGAATCATGATGTGTGCCATTAGCCAAAGGATACTGTATCTAATATTATAAGGGGAAAACATGTGAAGAAGTATTGTGTACTATACAAGTTACCCACCTCATACCTATAACAGCTACTAAAATGATTGAACATAATTGTGTACTATACAAGTTACCCACCTTATACCTATAACAACCACTGCTCCGAGCTACCAAAATGATTGAATATAATGATAACAAATATATATTAATTATATATCGATACTATATCGAGATATGTTGCAGATTATGTAAATAATGATATAGGAGGTGCAAAAGTTATTAATATAAGCTGCGCGTGATATCAAAGTGCCCTAATGTTAAAAGTTGAACCTGACACAAAATGCATGTTCCTTTTATAAAATATCAATAAAGTTTTTTTGTATATGATATACACTACAAATCCCACAATGCCCCATTAAGGCTAACGTGGGTATAAATAAGTGTAATAAAGAAAGGACTCACTAACCGTGAGAAAAGCCGTGGGAGGGCTGAAACACATTGATTGAGAAGGTGCCAAGAATAAATTGCGCATAATTTTCAGCTTTGGACTGCCGCGTCCTTTGTTGTATAAAACTATATATATATATATCTCCAACACACTATTTTCGCAGGAGAGCCGAGCTGCTTGGTGATGGCGGGCCGTGGCGGGGTCGCAAGCCCCTAAAATTCCAAAAATGCGTCGTCCGACACTTCAAATGAACAACAAACCACAGCCCAAATTCCTTTCAGCGTGCTATTTTAATTCAGCAATGTCACCCTACGCGTTACACCTTGTCATATATATATATATATAAAACATATTTAAACTTTTTAGAAACATTCAGTCACTGGATGATGTCATCCGTGATGTAATCAGTGATGTCATTTGAGATGTCATCAGTGATATCACTGACCATGTCATGAGTGATGTGATATGTGACGTCATCAGCAGTGCATTGCGGGGGCGCGAGTTATAGTTAGCTGAACTAACTATAACGGCTGAATTTCTCTGGTTTTGTATGAGTGAAATGTCCAACTACCTATAACGTCCCTGAAACCTGTGGTTTTTTCAGTGAATTTCAAAGGTTTTTTAAATGCTAATTTCTAACTATAACGTCCCTGAAACCTGGGGGTTTTTTCAGTGAATTTCTATGGTTTTTTAAATGCTAATTTCTAACTATAACGTCCCTGAAACCTATGGTTTTTTCAGTGAATTTCAAAGGTTTTTTAAATGCTAATTTCTAAGTATAATGTCCAAAAAAGTACTTATTTTTTTATTTTCAATTTTTTTTTAAATTAATGTGCTGTTTTCTCATTTCTAAAATATACATTTAAATTTTTTATTTTTTTTAAAATTGGATTTACGTACCGATCGTGTAGCAGTCTCGGTGGGTGTGCGAATCCAAGAATTTTGCCACCATATTGGTTAAGTCGTATACGATGCGCGTTCGGAATGCGAAGGGTGCGCGGTTCTCGGCCCCACGTAATGTCACGTACGTATTTCCGGGGGTTACGTCAGGTGCGCGCATCCATCGCAAATTTTTAAGTTTTAAAAGTATATGTATGTAACTGTAATATGTATTATACCAAGAGATTTTTCAATCTAATTATAAATATCAGATATTTGTAATTTAAATAAAGATATATTATTGTTAAATATATTTTTCGGGAATCGCATTGGGTGCGCGCTGGTTGCCCGCCGGGTGCGCGAATCCCATGTGACTTCAAAAGAAACAATTTCATTGGTTTAGAAGCTTTTGATTCTGGAACTTGAAGGACCCCACCCATTTTTTTCATTCTTTCAAGTGCATCTCAGAAGACCCACCTGTTGTCTTTTGCTTCTCTTCTTTGTCTCTTTTTGGTGTTTCTTTTGTTCCATCAAAAAATGGCAGCTGGAAATCCACCTCAGCAGCTTCCACCTGAAGAGGAAGAAGACTTGGAGGAACCCATCAAAATACGGTATAAGAGTATCGTTTGGGCATTTATCTCCATACCACCTAGGGAGAAAAAGGTGAATGCCCATAAGGTGACATGCACCATTTGTGAAAAGGTCCTCTCACGAGGATCAGAAAAAAAGTATTCTTGTGGCTCGTCATCTATGCTCAAGCATTTGCAAACAATGCACCCTCGGCGTCTCAGTAGAGAACAACTGCAACGTGAAAAACAAAAGCAGTCAACTGAGGAGACACCTCATCTGCTGCCACAACAACTGCTACAACAAACATCTTCCCTGACTTTGCTAGAGTAGAGCAGCGTTGTAATAAATGTAAGAAGACCTTATGTTTTGGTGAGCAATCAGTGAATGCTATCCTGGTTGCCATTAAGAACCACCAGTGTTAATTGTTTTTGTTTTTTTGTTTATGAAATGACTTTCTAATTGCATATTTTTTGAATGTTTTTACTGTTGGTTCTGTGTATTTCTCCATTTTTTTAACAAAAAAAGCACCAATAAAATTCAAAAAAGAGTTAAAAGAACACAAAAAATATCTAACAATAAAAGAAGAAAAAAAATGGTTCTTTTCAGAACCGCCTATTTGGTTAAAAATAGACACATTTGTAAGTGTTGTATGAACTGTGCAAAGTGGAATATATGGAGAAGTGTATGGGTAGGGCATGTGTGATTGCAGAAGTGCATGTGTACTACCTGAGTGATTGCATGAATACATGGGTAATGCCTCGGTGATTGTAAGAGTACATGAGTAATGTGTAGGTGCATCAAGGAGTGTATCAGTAGTGCTTGTGTGATTGCATAAGTGCATAGATAGTGTCTGGATGATTTTATAAGTGCATGGGTACTACCTGAGTGATTAAATGAGTGCATGGGTAATGCCTGGGTGATTGCATAAGTGCAAGGGTAATGTCTGGGTGATTGGAGGAGTGCATGAGCACTGCCTGAGTGATTGAAGGAGTGCATGGGTAATGCCTGGGTGATTGCATGAATACAGAGGTAATGCCTGGGTGATTGGAGGAATGCTGAGATAGTGCCTGGGTGATTATAGAAGTGCATAGGTAGTGCCTGGATGATTTTATAAGTGCATGGGTAGTGGCTGGGTGATTGGAGGAGTGCATGGATACTGCCTGGGTGACTGATGGAGTGGAAGGGTAGTGCCTGGGTTATTCCATGAGTGCATAGGTAGTGCTTGGGTGATTACATGACTGCAGGGGTAGTGCCTGAGTGATTGAAGGAGTGCAACAGTAGTGCCTGGGTGATTATATAAGTGCATGACTAGTGGCTAGGTGATTGAAAGAGTGCATGGGTAATACCTGGGTGATGGCATGACTGCATAGGTAGTGCCTGCATGATTGCATGAGTGCAGGAGTAATGCCTGAGTGATTACAGCAGTGCATGTGTAGTGCCTGGATCATTCGAACACTGCATGGGTAGTACTTGGGTGTTTTTATAACTGCATGAGTGTTGGGCCTAGCCAAATATAAAGCAGCAGACTATTACATGACTCAACTATAAGTCTCTCCATATTGTTAAAAGCTTGCATACATATGTCTCTACGTTTTCAAATCATCATCATACCTAAAAGAAATATATATACAATATTTCTGGAATATAGTGAAACCTAGAAACTGAGACATGTAATAGATCTGCCTGAGTGATTGCATAACTCCATGGGTAGTGCTTGGGTGATTGTATGACTCCAAAGGTAGTCGCTGGGTAATTGCAGGACAAGATGGATAGTGACTGGCTAATTGCATGAGTGCACACATAGAGGTTAAGTGCATGGATAAGTGTATAAATAGCACCTGAAGGCATAGATGAGTCATTGAGTAGTGCATAGGTGAATAGATGAGTGCAACAGTAGGGCCTGGGTAATTCGATGACTGCAAGAGTAGTGTGGGGGTTATTACATGAGTGCATAGGTAGTGCCTCGGTGATTGCATAATTGCATAGGTAGTGCCTAGGTGATTTTATAAGTGCATGGGTACTGCCTGGATGATTGGAGTAGTGCATGGGTAATGCCTAGGTGCATCGAGGAGTACATCAGTAGTGCCTGTACGATAGCATGAGTGCATAGGTAGTGTCTGCATGTTGTTATAAGTGTATGGATATTGCCTGGGTAATTATATAAGTACAGCGGTAGTGCTTGAGATATTGGATGAGTGCAAGATTAGTGCCTGCATAATTGAAGGAGTACATAGATAGTGCATGGCTGATTAAAGGGGTGCATGGGTAATGCCTAGGTGCATCGATGAGTGCATCAGTAGTACCTCTGTGATTCCATGACTGCATAGGTAGTGTCTGGATGATTTTCTAAGTGCATGGGTACTGCCTGAGTGATTGAAGGAGTGCATGGGTAATGCCTGGGTGATTGCATAAGTGCAGGGGTAATGTCTGGGTGATCGGAGGAGTGCATGGGCACTGCCTGAGTGATTGAAGGATTGCATGGGTAATGCCAGGATGATTGCATGAATGCAGGGGTAATGTCTGGGTGAGTGGAGGAGTGCATGGGTAGTGCCTGGGTGATTAGAGGAGTGCATAGGTAGTGCTTGGGTGATTGCATGAGTGCTGCAGAAGTGTCTGAGTGCATGTATGAGTACATGGGTAGTGCCTGAGTGATTGCATGAGTGCATGGGTAGTGCCTGGTTGACTGGAGGAGTGCATGGGTAGGGCCTGGGTTATTGCATGAGTGCATAGGTAGTGCCTGGTTGATTGGAGGACTGCATGGTTAGTGCTTGGGTGATTGCATAACTGCAGCAGAAGTACCTGAGTGTATGTATGAGTGTACGGGTAGTGCCTGAGTGATTGGAGGAGTGCATGAGTAGAACCTGGGTGATTGCATGAGTGTACGGGTAGTGCCTGGATGATTGGAAGACTGCATGGGTAGTGTTTAGGTGATTGCATAAGTGCAGCAGAAGTACCTGAGTGCATGTATGAGTGCATGGGTAGTGCCTGAGTGATTGCATGAGTGCATGGGTACTGCCTGGGTGATTAGAGGAGAGCATGGGTATTGCTTGGGTTATTGCATGAGTGCAAAGGTAGTGCCTGGTTGATTGCATGAGTGCATAAGTAGTGTCTGCATGTTTTTATAAGTGTTTGGATATTGCCTGAGTAATTATTTAAGTACAGTGGTAGTGCTTGAGTTATTGGATGAGTGCAAGAGTAGTGCCTGCATAATTGAAGGAGTACATAGATAGTGCATGGCTGATTAGAGTAGTGCATGGTAACACCTAGGTGCATCGATGAGTGCATCAGTAGTACCTCTGTGATTCCATGACTGCATAGGTAGTGTCTGGATGATTTTATAAGTGCATGGGTCCTGCCTGAGTGATTGAAGGAGTGCATGGGTAATGGCTGGGTGATTGCATAAGTGCAGGGCTAATGTCTGGGTGATTGGAGGAGTGCATGGGCACTGTCTGAGTGATTGAAGTATTGCATGGGTAATGCCTGTGTGATTGCAAGAGTGCAGGGGTTATGTCTGGCTAATTGAAGGAGTGCATGGGTAATGCCTGCGTGATTTCATGAGTGCAGGGGTAATGTCTGGGTGATTGGAGGAGTGCATGGGTAATGCATGGGTGCATGCAAGAGTGCATGGGTAGTGCCTGGGTGCATGTAGGAGTGCATGGGTAGTTCATGGTTGATTGGAGGAGTGCTTGAGTAGAACCTGGGTGATTACATGAGTGTACGGGTAGTGCCTGGATGATTGGAAGACTGCATGGGTAGTGCTTGGGTGATTGCATAAGTGCAGCAGAAGTACCTGAGTGCAAAAGTGTATAATTAGTGCCTGGGTGATTTTTTAAGTGCATGAGTACTGGCTGGATGATTGGAGGAGTGCATGGGTAATGCCTAGGTGCAACAAAGAGTGCATCAGGAGTGCCTGTGTGATTCCATGAGTGCATAGGTAGTGTCTGGTTGTTTTTATAAGTGTATGGGTATTGCCTGGGTAATTATATGAGTACAGCGCTAGTGTCTGCGTTATTGGAAGACTGCAAGGGTAGTGACTGGGTGATTGACGGAGAACATGGATAGTGCATGGCTGATTGGAGAAGTGCATGGGTAATGCCTAGGTGCATTGAGGAGTACATCTGTAGTGCCTGTGTGATTGCATGAGTGCATAGGTAGTGTCTGCATGTTTTTATAAGTGTATGAGTACTGCCTTGGTAATTATATGAGTACAGCACTAGTGCCTGGGTTATTGGAAGACTGCAAGGGTAGTGACTGGGTGATTGAAGGAGTACATGGATAGTGCATGGCTGATTGGAGGAGCGCATGGGTAATGCCTAGGTGCATTGAGGAGTACATCAGTAGTGCCTGTGTGATTGCATGAGTGCATAGGTAGTGTCTGCATGTTTTTATAAGTGTATGAGTACTGCCTGGGTAATTATATGAGTACAGCACTAGTGCCTTGGTTATTGGAAGACTGTAAGGGTAGTGACTTGATGATTGAAGGAGTACATGGATAGTGCATGACTGATTGGAGGAGTGCATGGTTAATGCCTAGGTGCATAGAGGAGTGCATCAGTAGTGCCTGTGTGATTGCATGAGTGCATAGGTAGTGCCTGGATGATTTTATAAATGCACAGGTACTGCCTGAGTAATGGAAAGACTACAAGGGTAATAGCTAGGTGATTGCATGAGTGCAGGGGTAATGTCAGGGTCATTGGAGGAGTGAATGTGTAATACCTAAGTGATTGCATGAGTGCAGGGGTAATGTCTGCAGCATTAGAGGAATGCATGGCTAATACCCAAGTGATTGCATGAGTGCAGGCGCAATGTCTGGGGGATTAGAGGAATGCATAGTTAATACCTCGGTAATTGCATGAGTGTAGGGGTAATGTTTTGCTGATTGCAAGAGTGTAGGGGTAGGGCCTGGGGGAATGGAGAGTGCATAGGTAGTGCCTGAGTGATTTTAAAACTTGAAGGGTTCTGGCTGGGTGATTGAAGGAGTACAGTAGTGGTGCCTGGGTGTTTGGAGGACTGTATAAATATTTCCTGAGTGATTTTATAAGTGTACGTGTACTGCCTGAATGAATAGAGCATTGTATAGATACTGCCTGGATGATTGAAAGAGTGCAAGGGCAGTGTCTGGGTAATTCCATGAGTGCAGGGATAATGTTTAGGGGATTGGAGAAGTGTATAGGTACTAAATGGGTGATTGGAAGAGTGTACGGGTAATGTCTAGCTGATTGCATGAGTGTACAGATCGTGCCTGGGTGATTGAAGGAGTACATAAGTAGTGTCTGGGTGATATTATAACTGTATGGGTACAGAGTAGGTGATTGGAGAAATGCATGGATAGTGCATGGGTGATGGCAGAAGTGCGGGAATAGTGTCCAACTGTATAGATCAGTGCATATGTAGTGTTTGAAACAAAAATCAGTGAAACTGTTTTACAGTCAAGTTTCAAGTTTATTTATTTGTTTGATGAATTAAAATCTTACAAAAGCTACTAAAAATTTCCGTAGATAAAAGAAAATTAAAACAATTGTATGTAATACCATAAGTTATAGCCAGATAAATACAGTACACAGTGTATTATTTTAAAAATACAATAGATACAAATTTCAAATTATTTTCTTATAATTTTTTCCCGATTAAAATCAAAATTTTTACAAATGCAGAGTTCAAGGAAATATCATCAGAGCTTAAACATGCTATCAAGGCTTGCCTACATGTCCTTACTCCACGATCATTAAATAGTCTCTTACGTGTACTTTTCCTTTCGTTTTCTAATTCGGGGCAAAGACACAGTAAATGAATAATATTCTCTTGTCCTGTTTTGCATAACCTACATTGAGTATCCTCTTCTGATTTCTTCCATGGCGGTAAATGACATAATCCCGGCGTTAAGCCAAATCGAGCATTAATGAAAATATGTTTTTTTTTTTGTGACCACGATGTTTCTAAATATTCTTGGACCTTTTTTTTCTGAAATCCATTTATTATTGGCCATGCATGTTTTCTTTTTACAAATATTTCTTTATCTTTTGTCAGCAATAGATGGTTGGTTAGTTTATTTATTGTTTTTTTAAAGCTTTCCCATGCAAAAGTAGTTTCCCAAATAGGTGTAACGCCAAATTCTTCTATCGCTGCATTTAAATAAGTCCACACTTGCAATTTCCTATTAGCTTTTACTTCGTGCCATAGTAGCTGAGAGATTTGGTTTTCTTGATCATTTTTAATTCGGTTCCACACTTTCAGAGATTGACCTTTCCTTGCGTATAACTGGTTATTTAACCCAAATTCCAGCCTCACTTGAGCTTGCGAGGCATTGTTAGGCAGACAAAATAGGGTTTTATAAATTCTTGCAACCGCATTATTAATAATCTCCGCATCCTTCCCGTTTAGTACCTCACTACCATATGTCAAAGTAGGTAGCAATTTTGCTGTAATAACCTTTACGAATGGACGGTAAGACAGATCACTTATTGCTTTATGGATGATCCTAAATGCTGCTATCAAAGAATTTGCTTTCCTGTTGATATCCTTTTTTTGGGGGAGAAAGTTCCATTATCATTAAATATGACTCCAAGATATTTATAAGATTCAACTTGCTCTAATCGAGATTCTTCCAGTAACCATTTATATTTATGTTTTATTCTTGTATTTTTTGTAACTACCATTACTTTAGTCTTTGCTTCATTTATTATCATATCGTTGTCCTTTGCATATGTTGAGATACAATCAATTAACCGTTGCAATCCAATTTTAGTTTCACTTAAAAGAATAACATCATCTGCATACAGCAAATTGGATATTTGCTTATCCGCTAGCTTTGGTGGATGCGCATTTACACCATTTAGAGTTGCTGTAAGATCTGCTAAAAACAAGTTAAAAAGGAGCGGGGCTAGGACGCACCCTTGTTTTAATCCACCAGCCGTGGGTATTTCTCTTGTTAGCCCTCGACCATCACCGATCCTCACCCTGATCCAAGTGTCCGTATGCAAAAGTTGAACCAGTTTTAATAATAAATCCGGAATTTCCTGCTCTTTTAGTTTTTGCCACAGACGATGTCTATTCACACAGTCTAAAGCCGATTTAAAGTCGACAAAGCAAAGATACAAGGGCTGTTTTGCTGAAATTGCCTTATTCATTAATACCGATAAAATTAAAATGTTTGTAGAAGTACCTAGACCTTTAATGAATCCTGTTTGATTCAAAGGCAAAACCCGTTTTTCCTTTACCCAATCTGTTAAGCTTGATAATAAAACTCCTGCAAATAACTTTGCATCGGTATCCTGAAGGGTTATCAAACGATAGTTCTCCGGCAATTGCCAATTTCCTTTTTTTAAAATCGGAGATATTAATGACCCTCTCCAAGATTTTGGAATCAACCCCGTCTGAACAACTTCATTAAAAACCTCTGATAGGTATTCCGACCAGAAGTCCGGATCTTCTTTATAAAGAGAAAACGGAATGCCATTTGGGCCTGGTGCCCCGTCTTTTTGTTTCTTTATTAGCTTGGCCACTTGGATTTTTGTTATGTTAATTTCTATATCACATTCTAAATCTACTTTAACCATCCCAATCTGTTTGGCATTCAAAGTATTTGCTTTAGCAACTGGGTTTAAATGATTTATAAGGAATGTAGACCATTCTTCTTCATTTAACACGGATACTACTGCAGTTTTGTTAGGTCTTACTAAGCCATTTATTATTTTCCAAAACTCCCTTGAGTTTGCTTGGTTACTTGCGTAGTATATTTTGGTCCACAAATCCTGCCTGGCTTTGTTTTTTTCGTTCCAGATTAGTTTCCGCAGACTTTGATTTACCTTTTTTAATTGAATTTGTATGTCTTCATTGTTTGGGAACTTGATAATCTGTTTCCTAAGTCTATTGCGGGTCCTTCTTGTTTTCCTAACCGTATATGGTAGATTGATCTTAGTTTCCCATTTTTTCATTTCAGTCACTTGTTTAATCTCAACGCTAGATGTAGACTCAAAAGACTTAACTAGTTTCTGTATAAAATTTTCCCATTGGTCAATTGCCGACCTCATAGTTTTATCTTTAAAACATTCTTTTACCATGCCTTGCGCCTTTTCATTTATTTTATCCATATTGTTTGTTTTCCATATAAGTTTCCTATAATTGATAGTACACGTCTGGCCTTGCATTGTTAAATACTTTTGATGTTTCGAGCACGACAATTTTATATTGATTATTTGTTGACTATGGTCGCTATCAGGCACCTTCCTTAACTGATACGACATGATGTTATTAAAGATGTTTAGTGATACCATTGTGTAATCAATTCGTGATTTAGAATAGTGTGAAAAAAATGACCAAGCCGTTGGTATATTCGAGGTGAATCTACCATTTAATATTCTTAGGCCCAGTGCTTCTATATCCATCAATAAATTTCGCCCCATTAAGTTCTGTTTAGCAAGTATAGCAGGATCCATTAATTGCTCAGGAATTGCCCACTGTTGGTTTTGAGACTGTACAACATCATCTCGTAAAAAGGGTATTAATAGATTTAAATTAAAATCACCCGTTAGAATAAAATCAGCAAAAGGATCTTTCATTATTTGCTCCAATAAAAGGCTTATCAGGGCGGTACACATATCCTTCCTCGAATTCTGTTTTGGTGGGATATATATATTTATTATAATTAGAGCTTTTAATTGTTTATGTTCACCTGATGTTAAACGCATCTTTACCATTTGAAGATTGGAATTATTCGTAGCTAACTGCTCATGATCAACTTTCAAATCAATAGATATAAGTATTGCCAGACCCCCACACGGGCGACCAAAGTTTTGAGTTTTAATTGCAGGCTCAAAATATCCTTTATATCCTTCTATCAAAAATGGGTCCATTGCCCACGTTTCCTGCAATAATATGATTTGAAAGGAACTTGATAGGCTATCTATTTGAGCATTTTTTGTCTTTTTACATATCCCATTTATATTCCAAGAGCACATTCCTATTATTAAACTATCCATATTCCATTCTTTTTTATTATCTTCAAATGTATTCTGTCATTTTCCTTCATTTCCATGTAATACTGTCAAAATCCACTCTTTATTTATTCCGTTGACTTTATCCACTTTTGTTTCATTAAACAGCTTTTTATCTTCACTATCTATTTTTCCAAGGGGATTTTTTAATATAGAATAGACCGTATCGTCATTTTTCCTTTTTTCCCTGTTTTTTTATTGGACTTTCTTCTTTTATCAGCGGTGTTGGATATACCTTTGGGGCTGGTTGACTAATTGTTATCCCCCAACTACGAAAGATTTCTTGTTCATGAATAATTTGTTCCGCTATATCGTCAGTAGCCACAGTCAAAAGAGTTATTGGATGCCCACCTTCAGGATTTTTTAGAAATCCAACACATTCTAAATCTTCTGTTGTCACTTTTTCTAGTAGTGGAATTGATTTCAACAAGCGAAGTATGTTTCCTCTATTCAAAATGTCTTGTCTGCCGCGTGAGTCGTATAATGGTTTAAGGATAATTTGGGCAGGCCTTTTGGGGAGCAGCACTTCTTGTTTTCTTTCCTTGCAATCATAATATTCGTTATATACAACTTGTTTAGCTTGACCGCTTTTTACAATAACTAGGTTCTCCCATTTTGGTATTTGAGTCACATCCTCTTTTAGTTCTAACAATTCTATCGATTTTATCGAATTGTTCTTAGTTTTCTCTTTCCGCTGATTTAGTGCGGCTATATTTTCCTTCTGTCGTATTAAATTACCGCCTATTCTTGGTGCAGTAATTTGCCCTCCTTGGATTGTCCTCGGAATCACTGGATCAATACACGTTTGTTCCTCCTTACAGTTACTGGATGAGGGTTTGAATTTAACGGGAATCAAGGGGCTCTTTGCTTTTTCAGTCTGATCGCTTTGAATATTTTCAATAGATTCCTTTTTTATTACACAACCGTTTCTTTGCAGACTACTTTTTTCATCTCTTTCTAATCCTTTATTTTTTTCCATTCGTGGTACACAAAACCTTTGGTCCTTGTTATCTAATATAGTTTTATTTATCGTGGAGAGTTTTTGGTCAGTGAGATGTTTCAAAGGCTTCATAAAGATATCATAATACTTTTCTTTCTCTTGCAGTGTTTTTTTAAGCTGACTCCCCAATAAATCATCTTTTTGATTTTCTATATGTATTTTTGAATATTTTTCTTCTTTTACCGTAACCTTAGGGGCTTCCAACTTGGAGTCTGTTTTTGCTGCAAACTCTTTCTTGGCCTTATTTCTTGCTTTGCGCAGTTTTTTTCTTTGTCTTTTTGTTATTTCCATGGTTGCTTCAAGGACTATTGAATCTTCCATAACCTCTCCTTCTTTATTCTGCTGTGCTAAGGCTATTGAATCTTCCTTAACCTCTCCTTCTTTATTCCGCTGTTCAGATTGATCAAGCAATATATCCTTTTCTATTAACTTATTTGACTCTTGCTTAACGCTCTGCTTCATTTCCGAGCTTAGTTTAATCCGATCATCAGAGTAAGTTATGTGACCAAACTGCATCGCTTTTCTTTCTTCTGTAGAAACAGACATATTTTTTTTTTCTGATTGCCACATCTCCTGTTCTTTAATATTATGTTTTTTCCTAACAATTTCTTTAACGTCATCTAATATCGTATGCACAACTTCCGGGATACTCGCTAATTTATTTATTATAGGTGCACATGTACAGTCTAAGTAAGTTGAGGCCGCTTCATTTTGTGCTTTAATTATTAAACTATTTAACTCCGCTAACTTGTGATCAATTCCAGAGACTGCATTTGCCATCACTCCAAGTATTTCTATTTGAGTATCCATTTTATCTGACTGATATGTCAATGCTTCAAGGGTTAGTACTGATGTTTGGTAAAATATATCCCATATGGATCCCGGATCCTGATCGTCTATATGTTTTTTTGCTTTTTGATCAGTATATATTTCCTTGTTATGAGTAGGGCTTTTAGCCTCAACCTGATTAGTATCTTGGTTATCTAATAAACTCTGTGTATTAACCAGTCTATTTATTTTTTTACTGCTGCTTGTAATTTTGAATACTGATTGATCATTGAATCCTAGGGTTTTTTCCTTGAAGAACGATGTTTTTAATTGATCAGGAGTATCAGTTTCCAGCTCTTTATGACTCAGTTCCATATTTATTCCTCGATCCATTGCTTTTGGTATACACATCCCCAGTGGGTTGTTGCTATTACCATTTATTTGTATTTGCTTTCCTTGTTCGAGGTTGTGAACATTATTTTCCCTTGTTTCAACCTTAACTTCTATTGGTAGTGGAGCCCCTGCAGTCATTGGACTCATAACCGTATCATCTTGTGCCATTTCTTCTGTTAGTATTTCAATCTCACCCAAATCTGCATCACTTTTTTTCTTTGAGTGTTTGATACTGGAATTAAAGGATCTAAGTCCACTCTTTGTTCAGTTATAGCTCCCTGTAGACTTTCAAGTTGCGGGTTAGTAGTTTGCTCCTGTTCCCGCTCTAGACCAAATGTTTGAGTTTTTCTTTCCAAGATGTTGGTTGGCTTAATCGGAGATTGTAAGTGTTTTGTTTCCACTTCTAGTTGCATTGACATCAGTGCTCCTGCTGGGTCTCTCATAAAATCAAACTTATGAGGTATTTTTATAGATTTTTCAAACATCCGTGCTATTGGCGAAATTAGCGTTTGATTTGAACCCTTTATCAGCGCTTTAGTATTTTTTATCACTCTTGGTGCTTGGGCTTTCCGCGTTCGTCTTGTGGGAGGGCCGGAAGTCCTTTCTTTCCCAGAGCGCATTCCCAATATCTGTTTAATTTATTTGAAGTTAAAATCAATTTGAAAATAAAATCAAATCAATCAATTTGAAATCAATTATCAATTGTCAATTATCTCTTTGATCTACAAATGTTAGGGGCATATGAGAGGCACAAAGCAGTCGTATACAGTCGTTCCTCTGCTCCTTTACTCCTCCGTAGTTTTTCCTCTGTTCTTCTGCTCTGCTTCTTCTGCACAGAGCAGGAACAGGAGCCTGTGTCAGGAGGAGGAGGGGCCCAAGGGAAATACCAAAATCAAAATCAACCTTACCAAGCTTCTGCCAAGAATCTGGTTGGATTCGAGCAGTGACCAGGGCCAGGTCCACTGCACACACCTTCACCTTCAACCTTCACCTTCAACGTTTTTTTTGTTGTTTTTTTTTGCCGGTTATGCAGGTTATGCCGGTAAGCCGGTAAGCCGGTATTTGCTGCTCCTCCTCCTCCTCCAACACTCAGCACGGCTTGATTGGGCTTAGTTGGGCTGCAGCTGCAACCACCAAAACTGCCAAAACTACCTGCCAAAACTACCTCAGCCGCTCTCCACCACCGCTCTCTACCGCTGCCTTTGCCGCCACAATCCACAGTCCAAGGCAGGCAGTCAGCTCACTTCAGCCCGCGACAGCAGACAGGCAGACCACGACCAACGCCAACCGCTAATGAGGGCAAGGGGTGGCCGCCAGTGCGAGCCGATGCGAGCTGGTACGATATGGCAGTATCAAAGCAGTATCAAGCCTTCCGATACAAGCCGGTGCGGCCGGTGTGAGCGGTGCGGCAGAATCAAGAACGGTAACAGCGGGAGCAGGCAGGAGCAGGCAAGCAAGGAGTATCGGTGTTCGCCACCTCGGCGTGTTCGTCTTCGACTGCTGCTGCTGCTGGTCGGTGCAAAACCACGGACTGGCTCATCTGGAGCAGAATCTCGGTGACTGCCTATCCGTCGGTACCCCTGGCGGTACATAAGCTGAAACCGGAGTCGTTTTGTAAACTGAATTTAAAATCTTTTCAAACTTTAGTATTACTTTCTGTAAAAAAAGAAGAAAAACTGTTATTACATATATTATAGTTTTAAGAACACAACATAATTTTAGAATTACATAACATATTCAGTTTCCCTTTTTTGCTGTTTTCAGATTCTACTGAATTTCACCATACACAGTGATTTCAATGTAGATATCATATAACAGCGGGGAAAAAAATACAATCAATGAGATTGTAAAAAATCCCAAATCTGCGTTGAAAATATTTACAACAAGTTCAACTATCAGTTTACCTATCTACAGTTTCTAAATTACATTCTTCAACTTTATTAAATCATTTATTTCTCTGAAGTACATTTTCTAAAATATACACTCTCATTTACATCACGTATAATATAAAGATCAAATATATAAACTAGTTCTTTCAAACACAATTTTGCAAATGCAATAAGAATTAGTACAAACAATGATCCAAACAGTAATTGTTCACATCTTCCCAATAGGCCGAATAATGTTTCCAAATCCATTTGCATTGAAAATATCCAAAATAAACTTGTTAATTTGTGTTTACATCTTCCCAATAGGCCGAATGATGTTTTCAAAACTTTGGCATCAAAAATATCAGAAATGAATCTGGTAATTCGAAAGCCAACCTACATTTGAATTCTAAATGGTCATCATTGCAATGTGTCCATCCTTTATTGCACTTCAAATACACAGTATAGTGTCCAGATGTTGTAGTTGGTCCATCATGGAAAATAATAGCCACTGCTTTAAAAGTTCTTCCTGAAATTGATAGTTGACTTGCCACAAAAAAATGTATTTTGGTTTCCAATTTTCTTCCATTTGCTCTACAACGTTGTAACATTAAAATGTCATATTTTCCAAATCTTTCTATATATAATGTTGACAACATTTCTGATTTACAATGAGTGCATTTCATATCTTGATTAGATGTTTTTACTAATTGGTTAAAAGGCGCTGATTTGCAATCTGGTATTGTCAAATATATGAATCGTTCAGTGTCTATTTCAGTGGTAGAAGAAAATGAACACTCTTCACATTTATGATCCCATCTGTAACTTAGTCCAAACAAATTTTCAATTTCTATTTCTTCATCTTCCAATACTGCAAGTATAAAAATAAGAAATTCTTGTGCATCTTGTTGCATATTAATTGTAAATTGCGAAGAACCAGTACATAAAGATGCCGAATGCCAGAAGCAGTATGGATTTTAGTTCTATCAGTTACCAACTTTTTAAAAATATAATGTAATAAAGAACAGAATCTTTTTTCTCGATTTTCCATAATTTCATGATGAAGATCTTCTAGATAAAAGACAACATTCACAATTACATTAGCATAGCAGTTGATACCTGAACAATTTTCAAACTGGTATCCTACAATATCATCAACAGTGTCCATTTTCATTTTCTTTGCAGCTTTATCATTCTTTTGAATTGTTTTCTTTTTTTGAATCACACTAGAATGTTTCTCATATTTCCGTTTTTGACATACTACACGTTTCTCATATATGGGTATATGGGATATTCACCTAAGTTAGGAGGATAAAGTCTTCTTAACCGATTATACTCTCTTACACAATTTGCATCAGCACTAATCTTTTTCTCATCAAAATCAATTAAATACAAACCAGATAATGTTCCTACTCGAGACAATGCAACGTATGCCATGCCCTCTTTAAACACTGTACTTCCAATATTTACCAAAGCACTGTCTACACTTAAACCTTGAGATTTATGAATGGTTACTGCATATGCTAAAGAAAGAGGAAACTGTTTTCTACAAACATACAAGTCTTTTACAAGCAAAAAATGAACAGCACAACGTTCAATCTGTTTTACCTCTTCAGTCTGATCAAATGTAATCTTTAAAAATTCAATTCCATCTCTATTCTCAAAATTTACAAAATCAACAACTTTTCCCATTGCTCCATTTACTAAACCTTGTTCTACATTCAAATTACACCGTAAAATTACCCGATAATTTATACACACATATAACATTTTTTCTAAACCTGCAGTCTTAGATACCAACTTTTCCAAAGAATCCAATTTTGACTGTAATTTCTCTGAGAGAAGAATAGTAACTCCTTTGTGTTCCATTTTATCAATAGCTTCCATTGTTCACTATTGGTTGTTTTTCCAATTTCAAAAGTTCTTGATTGAATGTAGAACACTCTTGCAGCTTAGGCATTAGGCAACTATAGACTTCTTTTCTCCAATTTTTTTGTACATTATTTCAGGTGGTATGTTTTCATTTGCAAACAAGTTTGTTAAAAGCCGACTTTGTAAAGCTTCTTTACCATGTTTTGTCAAAACACCAATTCTTATATCTTGAAGAATGTTTCCATAATGTTCATCACTTGCTTGTCGCATATTCTTAATAAGTTCTTTATATTCAAAATGAGACCAAATGTTGACGTTTCCAATACTTCCCAAAGATTTCCTAGTGTCTTCATGGACAAGTGTTTTAAAAACTGGTTGCCCTTTCACAGGAGTAAGTTGTAGTAGGTCGCCAAATACAATTACATGTTTTCCTCCAGATAGAACATCATAATCTGTTTTTAAAATCTGTTGCATTCTTAAATGTACAAAAGCAAGCATTAAGTTTGAGACCATGCTCACCTCATCAATGATTAGAAGTTTCATTTTCTTGGGTACTTTTGAGACTTCATAACAAGCTTCTCCAGATAGCTTGTGATATTACAACTTATTTTCATGTATAACTGGTAGCATGAGTAATCAATGTAATGTAATCTCTTTAATGTTGTGTGCTGCTAATCCAGTTGGAGCGGATAAAAGTGATTCAGTGGTTTTGTGTAGATAACTGGTCAAAACTTTAATTAAGAAACTTTTTCCTGTTCCAGCTTGCCCACTGATATGCATTCGAATAGGTTTAAATGATGTGCATTGGCATTCTTTTTTTTCATGCAGTAAACCATGCGGTATCTGTTGTGTCACTTGCTGCTGATATATTTCTTTTTGTTCAATATTTAGTTGTTTTTCCAAGTTTCCCAACTCAATAATATCCTGTTGTGCTTGTTGCATTGCCGTTTCTACTTCATTCATGGCTATTGCTGCTTCATTTTCAAGAATTGGTTGTCCTAGTGGGTCTTGACTTAGTGGAGCAGAACTTTGACTATCTTCAGAACTGTCTCTAGTTATTTCAGCTGCAATAGTAGTTTCTTGTTCAATCTCTTCATTTAACATGTGGAGATAATTTGGAAAAATTGTGCATTGAATGCTATCTTTACTTGCATTAAAAGAATCTTCATAGCAGTCAAAATCTCCAAGTAATTCCATTTCACTACGCCAAGGCTTGAAAAGTTGTAGAAGTGCTAAATAGAAAAATGTCCTTTTATCTGGAGTTTCGCAACTGAGTTTCCTGTGGTTAATAAGATTTCCTTTGGCATGTTTTACCAAACATCTATCACATCCAATTACTGCATATTTTTCTTCATTTATATTTTCTGTAACATTTCTCTTAAAACTGTAATGTTGCAGTGTTTCATAGAGACATATGTTTTCCAGATGTGGACTTCTTTTGGGATAGTACGTATCCAACATATTAGTTTTAACAATATCTATACTTTCTGGTTCATTCAATGCTAAGTATTCAATTTCTTCTACAGATTTCAATACTCGATTTCGTGTTGCAGCAAGACCTAGACTTACCCAAATGATTCCGCTTGACTTTGAATATAAACTTGCAGAGGGCAACCGATCCGATCCGAACATTCGTAGGATCCAATCTCTCGATGGGAAAGCATCTTCAAACTAAAGCTGTACAATTTGTTACTAAGAGCCTTCTCTTGTGAAATTTCTTCCCACATTTCTTACAACTCCGTCTTTTCGGATTTTTTATATATGACGTAACATAGCGAGCAACAGCCATCGAATTATCTGCAACATACTGGATATCCATATTTGCATTCCACATTGTCAAAATCACTGGATTGTAGTCATAAATATACTTTGAATCTTCAGTTCTTTTTATGTTGTAAGTATTCTTCAGAGATTTTTGAGTTATAGTATGCCTTACTGCTGACATGAAACTGTTGACTCTTCCTTTTGAAATTACTAGACGTGGGAATCCAAAACGACATTTTGTATAAAACTTTCCCTTTGATGTGTATTTCGACAATATTTTCCACATCGATGACTTTGAAACCGTAAAACTTGTTGTCTCAAGTTGTTTTCTCCTCCTTCTTTTGGAATGGCACAGGTAACATGCTCTTCAATGAAAGGCAAAACACTTTCATCAGTATCAGTATCAGTTCCAAATTTTGGTGCATTCTTGATCCATAATGGCATGTGTATATGAGGTGCACCTCTGGCTTGGTACTCCTTTCTCCAAAAGAAATCAATAACTTCTCCAAGAGGTGGATTTCTTTTATTG
Organism: Calotriton arnoldi; assembly: GCA_963921515.1. Classification (NCBI taxonomy): domain Eukaryota; kingdom Metazoa; phylum Chordata; class Amphibia; order Caudata; family Salamandridae; genus Calotriton; species Calotriton arnoldi. The sequence goes on from CAWUFW010013341.1 coordinate 354,532, forward strand.
CAGATAAAAGACATCATAGCTTGAAACCTATCATTAAAATATCTGCACACATTTACAGGATCCAAGGAACACAGTTCTCCAGCTGTCTTCAATTTAATGTTTTTTACATTTGAATTTGCTTGTCGTAGAAATTCAAGTAAATTGTCCAATGCGTATTCAGCACAGCTAAGCATAATAAACCACGAAGGGGTTCCTTGGTTCCTTAACATACATTTATGTTCTCCGTGATGATGATACCAATACTCATTAGTACTACGTTGACACGCCATCAAATTAATTAACTGAGATTCTAAATGATCGTCTCTTTGTTGAAATTTGTCCAAAAATTCCTTAGCAGAAAGATGTGTAAGATGAACTCCTGTTTTTAATATGTGGTTCACTGCATATGAAAGTCCAGACAAGTCACTTTCAAACAGAAGATGAAATAAATATGGAATACACTGTTGAAGTCTTGGATCTTCTGAGTACAATCTTGTTGTCCGATATTCTGAAGCTGGAATTTGTACTGGTCGTTCATCATATCGTCCACCTTTTCCAGTGGGAAAGAGCTGTGGAAAACAACAAGCTTCTAACTTTTTTCCCATACACTCATGGGAGTTCCCTTCGCTTTCTTCATTTGGAATAATTCAATAGTGTTTCCTATCACTTCTTTTGAATGTAGAGGATGTATACTATAATGTTCATACATTTCTTCATTCCTCCAGTTGACCACTTTTTCTATTTGGCCGGTTGAAATTTCTCTTTTATCTTCTAAAAATATATTTTCTTCTTCCACATATACATTTTTATAATAAATATTGTTTTGTACAAGATATAATGTAGCCTTTTGAAGTTTGGTGACATCTACTAACTCTTGCCATATTTTCCGACTCTTTGTTGGTACACCAATAACTATAATAACTACAGGTTCACTTTCCTCTCTCTCTACACCAACAGTTTCAATATTTTTCTTAAAATCTAAAGATAAATACACAACTCTTCCTTTTAAACCTCTTTGTAAATCTGTTGGAGGCAGCTTACCTGTTTTAGGCTCCATACGAACTATAGCCTGAAACGGGTGCACAGATTGAATAAGAATAGACTCATACGTATTTAAATCTATAAGTTCCGGAGGAATAGCTACCAACTCTAGGTTATTATGTACAGCTCTAGCTGGCATTTTGTTCTCTTCTAATTTGTTGTAACAATATTTACAAATACATTGATCACTATCCAATTCAAAACAACCTTCCACCAACATATAAGCATCAAATTGCTCCCACTTATCATTGTTTTCCTTTTCACTTTTTAAATACAGATCTACATTCCTAGTTTGACTTCTATAGTGAGTACGTCGACAACAAATACAAACATAGTTTGGTTTTTCACAAGAAACTACCTTAAACTTTGTAATTTCTTCTGCTAACTTTTCAGTAGTACTATTTTCCACCTCTTCTTCAACACCTACACTAATCAAAGTCTCACTTTCTCTACACTCCTCTTGAGGACCAAAGAAACAAAACTGTATATCATCAGAAACTTTTTTTACATCCGACACTGAACCATGCAAAAGAGCTGTGTTTATTTCACTTAAAATAATGCAGGACTTTTTACGTAGTACAATCTTCTTACTAACTTTCGCATTTCTGAGTGATGTGCTGCTAACATTCTTAAATGATGAAAAGTACTTCGAGACACTTTTCTAGAAAGACAAGCCAGAGAATGACCCTGCAAGTTAGTATATTTTCTCATTTTACAAGGATCTAGTCCTTGCAACATCTTAATCTTCTGTTTAGCACTTTTTTTACCATAATCTCATAAGACATTTTGGAATACATCAATAGATTCCTGTCGTATACTACAAATACTACTACAATCCCACTTATACACTGGAGCTTGTGTACGACTCCCTTGAACTTCTTCAGCTAATACATCTTCCACATTTCTAGGAACCATCTTTTCTTTTTCAATTGGACAACCGTTTTTAACCTCATAACAATGATCAGTGGTATCAACTGCATGAACTAATGTATTTTGTTGAAAATAGATTTCTTCATTAAAAAAGGTTCAGTACTAGAAGTGTGCTTCCATTCACCCTCAAATTTTTTTGCAAAAGTTAGTTCTATTAACCAGTCTTTTTCTTTTACTTTTCTCCTTCGTAAAGTGCATTGTTTTATTCAATGTTTTCATTCTCTTCAATACTAATAAAAACAATTTTCTTTTCAATTCATAAGCCTTTTCGACTACACTTTCAATCTGTTGTTTCTTCTTGTAAAATGCTGATCTTCTTTTATATTTTTGCAATCTTTCAATAAATGTTGTAGTACTCTACTTTTATACGTTCTCTTCCTAATGTCTTTATATTCTTTCATCCTTTTTCAACATGGATTGTTTTCCTATAACCTGATTTTCCATTAATTTGTCCTTTTTTCGTTTCCTTCTGATTGCTTGTAGTACTTTTCTTTCTCTTTTCCCCATTTTGAAAATCGATTACATTTTTTAAAAGACTTTTAACAAATTCTTTTGTTCTCTTACCAGAAGACTTTTTTCTCCAACGTCACATGTTGTACTTCATCTAATTTCTGCTTTTCTCTCTCCTTTAAATAGTACTATTTTCTTTGTTGTCTTTTCTTTTCAACTTTTTTGGTCATACTGAATGTTTCTTAATAATTATGGAGAATATCTCAAAAAAAGCAAATTTTATAAACCTTCAAAAAATTATTTAATATTATTAAATTAATTACATACAAATATTGTCATCTATAAATAAAGAAATACATTGAGTGGTGCCTAGGTGAATAGATGAGTGGAACAGTAGGACCTGGGTGTTTCTACAACTGCAAGGGTAGTGCCTGAGTGATTACAGCAGTGCATATGTAGTGACTGGATCATTCGAAGACTGAATGGGTACTACTTGGATGTTTTTATAACTACATGATTGTTGGGCCTAGCCAAATATAAAGCAGCAGACTATTACATGACTCAACTATAAGTCTCTCCATATTGTTAAAAGCTTTCATACATATGTCTCTACATTTTCAAATCATCATCATAACTTAAAGAAATATGTATACAATATTTCTGGAATATAGTGAAACCTAGAAACTGAGACATGTAATAGATCTGCCTGAGTGATTGCATAAATCCATGGGTAGTGCTTGGGTGATTGTATGACTCCAAAGGTAGTCACTGGGTAATTGCAGGAGAAGATGGATAGTGACTGGTAATTGCATAAGTGCACACATAGACATTGAGTGCATGCATAAGTGTATAAATAGCACCTAAAGGCATATATGACTCATTGAGTAGTACCTAGGTGAATAGATGAGTGCAACATTAGGACCTGGGTGAGTCTACATCTGCAAGGGTAGTGGCAGGGTTATTACATAAGTGCATAGGTACAGCCTGCATGATTTCAGGACTACTGAGGTAGTGCCTGAGTGAATAAAGGAGCACAAAGGTAGTGCCTGGGTGATGTCATAACAGCATGACTACTGGCTGAGTGATTACATAAGTACATTCAATCTGTGATTGAAGGAGGGCAACAGTAGTGCCTGGGTGATTGTATAAGTGCATGAGTAGTGGCTACATGATTGAAGGAGTGCAACGGTAGTGCCTGGGTGATTATATAAGTGCATCACTAGTGGCTAGGTGATTGAAAGAGTGCATAGGTAATACCTGGGCGATTGCATGACTGCAAAGGTAGTGCCTGCATGATTGCATAAGTGCAGGAATAATGCCTGAGTAATTACAGCAGTGCATATGTAGTGCCTGGATCATTCAAAGACTGCATGGGTAGTACTTGGGTGTTTTTATAACTGCATGAGTGTTGGGCCTAGCCAAATATAAAGCAGCAGACTATTACATGACTCAACTATAAGTCTCTCCATATTGTTAAAAGCTTGCATACATATGTCTCTACATTTTCAAATCATCATCATATCTAAAAGAAATATGTGTACAATATTTCTGGAATATAGTGAAACCTAGAAACTAAGACATGTAATAGATCTGCCTGAGTGATTGCATAACTCCATGTGGAGTGCTTGGGTGATTGTATGAGTGCAAGTGTAGTCACTGGGTAATTGCAGGAGAAGATGGATAGTGACTGGTAATTGCATAAGTGCACACATAGACGTTGAGTGCATGGATAATTGTATGAATAGCACCTAAAGGCATAGATGAGTCATTGAGTAGTGCCTAGGTGAATAGATGAGTGCAACAGTAGGACCTGGGTGATTCTACAACTGCATGGGTAGTGCCTGGGTTATTACATGAGTGCATAGGTACAGCCTGCATGATTCTATGACTGTAGGGGTAGTACATAACTAGTGCCCGGGTAATTCCATGACTACAGGGGTAATATCTGGGGGATTACTGGAGTACATAGCAAGTGAGTGGGTGATTTTATAAATGCATGAGTACTGCCTGGGTGATTGCAGGAGTATTGAGGGAATCCCTGAGTGATTGGAGGAGTGCAAAGGTAGTGCATGGGTGGTTTTAAACTATGTGAGTACTGGCTGAGTGCTTTCCCATTCTACAACTACTTATAATATGACACCTAGCCAAATAGAAAGCAACAACCCTTATCATATCTCTGCTATAAGTCTCACCATTTTCCTGAAAGCATACATGCATATTTCTATACCTTTTTTAGCACCATCATATATAAAACAAATATACAAATAGATGCAAACATGTGTTTTATACATCTAGCATCTTCATATACATAACACATATCAGAATATATCTCCTAGTACAGACTTTCTTCTATCACAACACTATGCACACCTCAAAAATTCACCAAACAAACTTCCAATTTCAAGCAAACACCAAACATTATGCGGCAAATTTCAACTGTACTTTTCTAGAGACTTATAAAAAGTAGCCTAATCACTAATACCTTATGTCAAAATCTTTTAAACCACACTTTTCTGCTGCATCTTCACCATTCTACTACTACTCACAGTCTTGAGCCTACCACATAAAAAGCAACAACACCTCTTTGTTATACATCATGCACCTTCAAATGTGTAAGACATATGAAAATAGATATACAAGTAGAGACATACTTGAGACACAAGTCCATGCACACCTTAAAACCTGACAGACTCCACTTCCAATTTGAAACCAACACCTAAAATTATGTGGTATACTTTAAATGTACATTTCTACACACTAAAACAAACTACCATAATAACTAATCCATCTACCAATATACACATTACACAATGTATTTCAAACATCATTTCAGTACAGTAAACAAACTACAATACTCATCTTTACATTTAATAATATATTTCAAATATCTCACTTCTTGAATTATTTTTAATGTTTTAAAATAAAGTTAACACATAATATACCTCACAAATATATAACTCACCTTCCAAATTGATTTGTAGAATATGAAATATCAGAAACTCAGAAACGATTTTCTAATGCACACAATCAATGTAATGCACCACTCTCAACAAGGTAAAACCAGTAATGGCAAACTTTCCCTCTCATTCTCCACACAAATAAATGTAAGCAACAAATCACATCGCTTCCTACATAATTTCAAATTGTAAAACACATTTCTATTCGTTAGACATATTAACCCTTACCAATTGACTTCTAGAAGAGCCCAAACTGGTTCTGTTATTTTTTTGGAGTGGCGACTCCACCGTGCACCAACGCGATGGAGCAGCGAATCCATACGGGAGTTCAAAAATATATTAAAAATAAAAATACCACTATTTTTTAAGAACACACCACTTCTAAAGATAGTACTGACTTGGAAAATCTTACTTCAATAACATATCACTTATATATTAATTACAATTCCATATTTTAAAACGACAGATAACATGCAACTCATCCCCCATTCTGCTTAATGCCAGTTTCCATAGTAACACTTCATGGAACATTCAACTGAACTGACAGGTCACAAGTTCACCATATTTTCAAGTTCAGCACACAAGGTTACAAATGCAAACAGCAGGTGTGGTTGACGTTTGCAAAATATGACCATATCCTATGTACTGTACCTTTCAAAAAAATGTTACTAACCAATAAGAGACATGCTTTTTAAACAAAATAACATGCATCCTATTTTTGAGTATACAATGTTCATAAACAGCCAATCATTTTACTACTTTTTAAAAAACAGCATCTTGTCCACCATTTTTGCTACCTCTCATTCTACAAACTGACTACCTCAGCTACAAACATCGTTTCATTACTTCCAGACATCCCTTCAAGATGCTTACAGTGTGGATTGTTGGACACAGCTATGTTTCTGGTGCAAAAGGTATGTTGAACGCAGAGGTATTGACAAAGACCTAGCTTTACAAAATGTGGACTTTAAATGGATTGCACAGAGAGGATTAAAGTGGCACCAATTGATGCCTTAGGTTAAAACATGTTTTCATCTCCAACCCCCTGACCTCATGATTGTGCACTGTGGTGGCAATGACCTAGGCACATTGACTGGGGTAGATCTGGAAATGCTAATGAAAGACACCTTTACACAATTGATTGCTTTTCCCTCAAACTGTCTTTGTATACTCTAATATATGCCAAAGACAGAAATGGAAGTGGTCAACTCAATTCTGTCCACAGTTTGAAAAAGCTAGGAAGAATGTCAATAAAGCTGTTTCTGCATACCTCAGAGATCATAGAATGGGATCCATCTACAACAACAATCTACGTTTTGATATGGATGACATCTACAGAACTGATGGAGTGCACTTCACAGATAAAGGGAACAGAGTCTTCCTCAACAACCTTAAGCTGTGCATCCGCACTTAAATGTAGCTTCAACAAAGTCAGAATGAAAGCAAGGGCTCTATTTAGAGTCACCCTATAAACCAACATATAATCTTACTTTTTTTTAAACATACCTACTCTTTTTTTTTATGCCTGGAGTCGCAAACCCATCGCGATTACATGGGGGCCTTGCTGAGAGCCGCGTTGGAGTTGCAAATCCAAACTGAAAACAAAAAAAAAATACCCCACTTCCATTATTCAAAAATAGCCCCTGGGACCCCATCCCCGGGGCACTACCTCTTTCTGTTTTTTTTAAATTTAAATAAATTAAAGGGGAGGGGAGCCGAGTGGCCACCCTCCCAGGCCACTTATGGTCCCGGGGACCCCATCCCCCGGGGCCTGGCCTCAGCATTGGGGACCGTGGGGGGAGCCCCAATCCCCCACGGTCCCTGCGGTCTCCCCGCCACCTGCGGGAGCCGGTATTGCTTTTGGGCAAGGGGAGCTGCTGACATGCAGCTCCCCTTGCCCAAAAGCAATACTGCTTTGCTTCTTGGAAGCTACAGCAGGTTTCCTGCTCTCGCTTAGAAGAAGCAAAGATGTGTTTGCTATGGCAGGGCAGGAGCAGCGCTCTCACCCTGCCATAGTAAATGGCAATGTCCTGGGGGTGGGCACCCCGGGACATTGCAGGTGCCGGCCCTGGAGGGTGGCGGTCCCCTGGGCCATCGAGGGCACCAGGAGGGGGGCCATGTGGACCTCCTCCCTTAGTGTTTAAAGCCCCAGGGAGGCGGTGGTCCCCGGGGCCTGCAACGGACCCCCATATTTAAATAAAGTATACGCCGGGGAGGTGGTGGTCACTGGGGCAGTGTGGGGAGGGGCAGGAGCCCCCCCACACTAATTTAAGTTATTGAAGCCCCGGGGAGGTGGCGGTCCCCAGGGCTTGGGGGGGCCCACGAGGCCCCCCTCCCCTGAAAATTAAGTGTGACCCAGGGAGGTGGTGGTCCCCGGGGCAGTGTGGGGAGGGGCAGGGGCCCCCCCACACTTCTATAATATATTTGGAGCCCTGGGAAGGTGGCGGACCCCGGGGCTTGGGGGATTGCCCCGGGACCTGGCCCACCCGGGGGCTTTAAGAAATGATGCGCGGGAACCTGAGCTTCATTTTTAAAAAATGTTTGCAGCTGCAGTCGCGAAACCATCGCGATTACACAGAGGGCTGCGCTGAGAGCCGTGTTGGAGTCGCAAATCCAAACTCTAAAGAAAAAAAAATACCCCACTTCCATTATTTAAAAATCGCCCAGGTGACCCCATCCCCCAGGGCACTACCTCTTACTTCTTTTTTTTTTAAAATGAAGGGAGAAGGTCCACGTGGCCCCCCTTCCTTGGCCACTTCTGGCCCTGGGGACCCCATCCCCCAGGGCCAGCCCTCTATTTTTATTTTTTTTAAATTAAAGGGGAGGGGGGCTGAGTGGCCCCCCTCCCGTCTCACTTCTGGCCCCGGGGATCTCATCCCCCGGGTCCTGGCCTCAGCATTGGGGACAGTGGGGGAGCCCCAATCCTCCACGGTCCCTGCCGGCTCCCCGCCTCCTGCAGGGTTTCCTGTTCTCATTTCCAAGAAGCAAAGCAGTGTTTGCTATGGCAGGGAGGGGGCCGTGCTCCCACCCTGCCATAGCAAATGGCAATGTCCCGGAAGTGGGCACCCTGGGACATTGCAGGAGCTGGCCCTGGGGGGTGGCAGTCCCCAGGGCCATCGATGGCTCCAGGAGGGGGCCACCAGGCCCCCCTCCCTTAATGTTTAAAGCCCCGGGGCTGGGGGTCTGCACTGGGTGCCCATATTTAAATAGAGTATGCCCCAGGGAGGTGGTGGTCCCTGGGGCAGTGTGGGGAGGGGTAGAAGCCCCCCACACTAATTTAAGTTATTGAAGCCCCGGGTTGGGGAAAAAGCTTAAGAAGCACCAAACAGGATTTTACGTGCTAACTCAATGTACCGTACCGAGGCTATAATACAATCTCCCTCAAAAGATTTCCTAGATGAACCTATCCACGCCACCCTCTGCGCCATCAAGATATCCTTGTGATCCTTGATGGAGTACCCGGAATGCAGGTCCAACCAGTGGGAGACTTTATTAATTATTTGAGATGTGGATTCCTCTTTATGAGCAGATAGGCCGGGTACCTCTGACAAAACCACAGAATAGGGAGCGCATGCTGGGGGAAGGTTGATCACAGTAGACTGGCAAACCCTAGCTTGTTGTGTCCCTGTATAGGGGGAGACTTCAAAACCTAGGCCCTGGCGGGCCCGCACAGCGCTGGGTGTGCCATCTCCCGGGATACTATAACCACCAGACCCTAGCATTGTAGATTGAGCCACAGCTCCCTTGGGCTGTGGAAGAGCTTGGGCTTTGGAAGAACATTAATGTGTGAAGCACCGCTATTACACAAGGGAGTAGCAAGGGGCATAATATCAGTTGGTGGAGGACACACTAGCAGATGACAAGGTGGATGTTTTTCTGCCGATGACAGAAAAGTATCCATTTTGCTTGCCAAGTCCCTCGTTGCTACCTCAAGTTTATCCAGTCTGTTCAAGAGTGGGGATAAAAGGTCCAAAAAAGTCTCTGTGATATTATGTAAGACTGGGGCCAGGCGGCTCAACAGTTCCTCCGCAAACAACCCATTAGCAGCAATCGCCTGTCCCTGGCGTGTAATCGGAGCAGCTTCCAAAGGCTTCTTTGCCCTCCGTTTCCGTTTGGAAGTGAGGGAGTTCACTGGGTCAGGCGATAGAATAGGCGGTGGCGGTAAGGGGGAAAACTCAGGCCTCAAAACAGGAGGCTCAGGTGAGGGTGCCTCAATGGGTACCAGGTTTGAAGCCGGAGAAGGGGAAAGGGTGGGCTGAGACTGGTCCATAGGGGTCTTTTGCAAAATAGGTGGCAAACGTACCCCCAACCCCCTATATTTAGTGAAAGCCGCCTCTCTGCCCGGACTATCTCCTTATTAATAGCGCCCACAGCCTTTGCCAGAAAGGAGTCGATGGTGCGAAACGGCTGGCCCGTGGGGGTCGCTGGCTGGGTCTGGTTATGCACAAGGCCATATCAAAAATCCACGGCGGTCAATTCGAATTTGCACGCCACAAGCAGCCACCCTAAAAAATTGATTAACAGCATTCCCTACGGTGAGCTGCTAAGATTAAAAAGAAATAGCTCAAATGATACTGAGTTTCATTTGGCCGCAGAAGCTAGTATGAGACGCTTCAACCAAAGAGGTTATAGTAATTTGGTCCTGACTCAAGCACTTAAAAGAGCTAATTTGCAGGCAAGATCGGACTTGCTGAAGGAGACTTTTAAAGATAAGTCTACGAAAGCAAATGGGAAGTTTAGGATGATTACTACTTTTTCCGAGAATGCAGGGGAGCTCAAGAAAATTCTGTGGAAAAACTGCCATACTTTGTTGTCCGATACAGTTATAGGGAGTGATTTACCCCCCAATCCCCTAGTAACTTTTAGAAAGGCCAGGTCCCTCAGGAATGATATGATCCTCAGCCACCAGACAAAGGTGGCCATTAAATCAGGCTTAACAAACTTGAATGGGGTTTTCCCATGTGGAAAATACAAGGCCTGTAACAAAAGCCAAAGAGTATGATCGTACAGCGTGCCAGGGGTGAGGAAACCGAAAAACATCAATAAATTCCTAACTTGCACAACACCCTACCTGGTGTACTGCCTAAACTGCCCGTGCGGCCTTAGGTATATTGGAAGTACTATTCACCCAACTAAGGTACGCATACTAGAATACATGAGGGCTATAACTAATGGGGGTGAGACATATCCTGTCGCAAGACATTTCAACAAAGTACACCAACGCAATAGAGATCTGCTTACTTTTTACTGCATTGACCATGTTCCAGTAAACCCCAGGGGAGGGGATAGAGTTTTACGCCTCCGACGTTTAGAATCTCATTATATCATAGATATACAGACGAAAACACCTTTGGGGATGAATAGCAGCGAGGAATTGGCAGTGCATTTAGGAGACTAAATCCCATAAATATCTAGATATTCATACAGTTACAGATTCTATATTGTTAAGTTTCCCAATACGGACATAGGATCCTTTGATATGTTTTCCATCTTGGAAATAGGACCCTTGTCTAACCTTATGGTCATTCTTTCTTTCTTTCTCCTGTACGAGATTTTCCCTCCCCTCTTCCTTTCCCTTCCTTTTTCCCTTTTCTTCCTCTCTTTCGCTTTCTCTTTTCTGTGGTAATTACTTTTGAATAGAATGAGATACAGGACAGAAGTTCAGATAGTCGCTACGGTTGGCCACCTGAGTAAGGAATTTGAATAGAGCTATGCGCGAACATCTGCAGTGTGGTGATGGCCCATACAGGGCATCATAGTGTCCAAGACATGTTACACATTACGTGAGGGTTTACCCATACAGGGTGAGCTATTGTATAATTTAATAATATGAATGGTCAGAAATTGCCCACATAAGAAAGTGCAATTACTGGATATATTAATAATATGTCAAATCTGCAAACTTATATATGTGATAAATTGCACAAGTTCCAAAATGATGAATGTAATCATGTAAAAAAATAAGAACAATGCAGATTGCCGTAATGTATTAACGTGATGAACTACACGTGATGATTGAGGGATACAACGTGCACCACTCGTAAAGAAGGGATTTTGGTAATCTGTATTTATTCAGTATTAAAATGGCTGTACCATTAGTTCTCACATTTGTGAAGGCTATGGTAGTCCCTTGATGTGTTGCAGATGGTAGATTGCATTAAGTATTTAAAAATGGTGGCCAAAGCGCGTCCGACAAACATCAATAAAGGCGTCTGCCGAAACGCGTCTGTTTGGCCGGAGTCCGTGCAATAAAATCACGGTGAACTCACATCGCGAGTGCTGTGTCTCGTTACTGAGTACAATTACTCCAGAGATTTAAGGAAGCTGGAATATACATATATATATATATATATTACCTACTGACGGTCGCCAGTAGGTAGTTATAGTTAGAACCTAGTTTCCATAGGAAAAGCATTGTTTGATTTGCTAATAACTTTGGCGTCGTTTGACGAATCTTCCTGAAATTCTCCCAAAACAAAGTCTATCCAGGTCAGCTCCTACCCTGAAAGTTTGGGGGTGATTCGTCAAGCGGGGGCTGAGAAAAAAGGGGGGTCCCAAAACTCATTTTCTCCAAGTTAATTTCCATAGGAAATGTTGCGACGAGCTACAGCTCGAAATGCTGAACGGAATTACCCCAAATTTGGCAGAAAGGTAGAGCTTGGTTCAGAAAGCGACCTTTTTTTTAAATGGTGTAAATCCGTTCAGTAGTTTTTGAGAAATTCAAAAAATAAGAGTCAAAAAATCAATTTCCCAATAGGAAACTTTGTGCAGGGCTACAGCCAAAACTACTGAACGGAATTACTCCAAATTTGGTAGAAAGGTAGTGCTTGGGTCAGAAAACGATCCTTTTAAAAATGGTATAAATCCGTTCAGTAATTGGTGAGAAATTAGAAAAATAAAAGTTTCGATATCTGGGCGGAGCCTAAGTCGCATGAACGAGCTTCACTGTGATTGGCTGCTAGCACTCCAAACCAGGAAGTGTTGGCAGCCATCTTGTGGCTCGGTAGAAGCGAGTCACCCAAAAACAGAGAAACAAAGGTATAAAACAAGAGAAGGGGGCAGGGTAGAAAAACCCTGACCCACTAGGTCTGCTCAGGGGGTCCCAGGAGGACCCCCAGGGCCCAAAAAATCATTAAAAAAAAAAAGAAAAACGGCAAAAATTCGCACTGGGGTCGCGGGTTCTCGCATTTTATTTTAATGAGGCCCTTGGGTGGGCTAGGTTGCGGGGGTATTTCTTAAAAAATAATAGCAGGAGCTCGCAGGGGTGGCGGGGGGCCGCTGGGGTCCGCGCAGCCCCGGGTCTTCACTTATGTTGGGAGGGGGTTGCGCGGCCCCCTTCTGGAGCCTTGTATGTGCTTGTAACTTTGGCGTCGTTTGACGAATCTTTATGAAATTATCCAAAAGTTTCTCTTTTTGGATTAGCTCTTATATTGAAAGTTTGGGGGTGAATGGTGTAGGAGGGGCTGAGAAAAAGAGGGTCCTAAAACATGTTTTCTCCATGCAATTTCCATACGAAACTTTACAGAAGACTACAGGTGAAACTGCTGAACGGAATTACGCCAAATTTGGCAGGGAGAAAGGTGATGGTCCAGAAAGCACGCTTTTGTTTAAATGGTGTAAATCCGTTCAGTAGTTTTTGAGAAATATCAAATTTTACAGATATCGATATTTGAGAATTCTAACATGTGATTGGCTGAGGGGTTACAAGCAGCAGCTTGCGGCTTATTGGCTGTGAATGGTTGAAACCAGGAAGTGTTGGCAGCCATTTTGTGATTTACTCCGTCAGCTCGCATCTCTCCGTGTAGAAGCCATCGGGTTCGTAGTTTTACCTCTGTGAGGCAACACTGGCATCTGTGTCTGTGTGAGATATGCCTTTCAGGCTGCCTCTCCTCATATCACCAGGTCGCGGCTATGTCTTTAAAAGCCCGTCCGTCGGCTCAGAGCTCTGTGAGTCAGTCTGTCGGCACGACCCCTACACTACCCAAAGACTACCCAAACACCACTGCAGTGTCGTAAACTCGAAAACACTACCCCAGCACGATCCCCTACTCTACCCAAACACCAGTGCACTACCCTAAACCCTAAATCTATCCCCAGCATGACCCCCTACCCAAACACCACTGCACTACCCTAAACCCTAAAATACTACCCCCAGCACAACCCCCTACACTACCCAAACACCACTGTACTACCCTAAAGCATAAAACAGTAGCAGTCCGTCGGCTTGCAGCTGTGCGTCTGCGAGCCGTCGTGTCCCTAGCTGTACATGTCCGAGTGAGTCCGTTAGGTGATAGGTGTGTGTCTGCTAGCAGGGCCGTTGGCCCGTTGGTGTCCGTTTGCGAGTTAGACCGGAGCTCTCCCTCTGCGAGCCAGCACACTGGTGTGCGTTTGCGAGCCGACGGCTCGGCTCACACTGTGCGAGCCGAGCCGATGGCCCGTAGCTCTCCCTGTGTGAGCTGAGCCCACGGGACGCAGGTGTCCCTCTGCGAGGTTGCTTGACGGCCCGCAGGTCTCCCTGTGCTAGCCAGATCGCAGCTGTCACTCTGCGAACCGATATTGGGAATATAAGGTGGCTCTAAAAAGAGCCCTTGTGTTTATTAGTTGGAGCTACATATAAGTGCGGATGCACAGCTTCAGGTTATTCAGAAAAACTCGATTTCCCTGATCTGTGAAGTGTACTCCATCACTTCTGTAGATATCAGCCATATCAAAACATATGTTGTTGTTGTAGATCGACCCCATTCTATGGTCTCTGAGGTATGCAGACACAGCTTTGTTGACATTCTTCCTAGATTTTTCAATCTGAGGACAAAATTGGTTTGACCATTTTCACTTCTGTCTTTGGCATATATTGGAATATACAAAGACAGTTTGAGGCAAAAGCAATATCAATTGTCGAAAGGTGTCCTTCATTAGCATTTCCAAACCTACCCCAGTCAATGTGCCTAGGTCGTTTCCACCACAGTACACAATCATGAGGTCAGGGTGTTGGAGATGCAAACAGGTTTTAACCAAAGGCAACAATTGGTGCCACTTCAATCCTCTTTGTCCAAACCATATAATGTCCACATTTTGTAAACCTAGGTCTAAGTCAATACATCTCTGTTCTGCATACATCTTGCACCAGAAAACATAGCTATGTCCTACGATCCACACTAGCATTTTGAAGGTATGGCTGGGAGGAATGGATAGATGTCTGTAGCTCATGCAGTCCGTTCGTAGAATAAGAGATATGTTTAAAGATGGGGAACTACTTTTTTTGCCATACAAAACGATACCTGATTGGGAGATGAAAAGCATTGTTTTTTAAAAGTAGGGTGCACATTCGTTTGGTGGAAAAGCATCTTTGTGATTGGTTAAGAAAAAGCAGTTTAAACGTGGAGTACATATCATTGGATAAAATTTGCTCAACTCAACCACACCTGCTACTTGAATTTGGAAGGCACTGTTCGAACTTAAAACAATTGTGAACTTTTAACCTGCACGTGCCGTTAAATGTTCGAGAAAATGTTGCAAAAAAATATCGTTAGGTTTAAAAAAATTGATGAACTTTTAACCTGCACGTGTTGTAGAATGTTCTAGAAAGTGTGTTGATAGAATACGTTGCACTTCTGACTTCTATGTGTCCTTGAATATTAAAAAAACTGTTTATATGGAAAATTAAAAAAAAACAATAGAGACAAGTTTTGAAACCTAAAAGAATCAAGGAACTATTCTAATTTGTTCATTACATGTATTTATGTGTGGAGCAACAAAATTACAGACACAACAGCACCAGGAAGAGGAAGAAGCAGGGAGTGGGGGACGGGGGAAGATGGCCACAATGGTACACATGCACAATTAAGTACAGCACAACTATAGACAAACCATGGCCAAAATGAAACACAGCAACAAGGAGCACAAGTCACACAACCCGCCAACATCACACCACTGAACAAGCATAGAAGTGAAAACCACACTGCCGGAAAGGGAGAAGGGTGAACAAAAGCTCACATGAAGGGACATCTCACACACAATGCAGCACACACACATAGGAAGCAGAGTACAACAACATCCAACACAATGTTGTCCAAACACAAAGATTCGCACAATCGAACACAGGACACAAATGCACTCACCTGAGGCGGATAAGCATTCAAAAGCGTCAGTACGAAACAGGCACATGAGAACGCATAAGTACAAACCCACAGTCCGGATGGGGTAGCAATTCAAGTATGGCAGGCAGCCAGAGAGTCCGTGACACACACATTGGCATACAAATGAAGACACTACACATTTGGAGACAAGTGAAAATGTGGAAACTTTATTAAAAAAAAGTGCGTGTCAGAGCGACCAAGAGTAGTGCCACGATATGCAGAGAAATGCAGCAGCATGCCTGAATAAGGAACGTAGGAAAACGTCCATGTTCACCTCGGGGTAGTTCATCACCAACACACGTCAGTGTCAAGCAGCGTTGGTTGTCCGCGCTTCCGACATGTTTCGACGCCAATGCAGCCATGTCCACTGTTGTTTCGGGACATGTGACCAGATGTACAACGTGCAATGATGCGGAGGGACACGTGCAATGTGGCACATCAAGTCGTGGTTGCAGGTACCTTGTCACTCATCCATGAACGCGAGTGCAGCTGCGTAAGCCACTATCTCTAATGAGTGATGGTTGGCCACAATATTTGACATGTCGTCGACGTAATCCATCAGCTGACTGGGACAGATGTGCTGACTCCAACCACTGTACCCAATGTGCACCAAAGCAGAATCGGGAAGTGGGTCAGTTTGCTCATTGCATACTATGACACGTGCAATCTCCCAGGCCCAGTTCCCAACATGCATGCCAAACATCCATGCATGCCATAAACGGGCATCACCATGACAGTCCTGGTCGTGGGCCAACAGGGGGCGCACACACCTGTCATAATCCATGTCAGCTACCCACTCGTTGGAGAGGCACACGTCCATGCACCACTCGGATAGGCACGTGTGACATTGCAATACAGGTTGAACGCAGGTGACGTCCGCAATGCGGAAGCACAGCCGGTAAGTGATCCGCAGTACTGCCAAAGGCAGTGCACCCAGGACACGCAGCAGACGTGCAAGGTATAGGTGGACGTGCATGGAGTCGACCATGTGTTCGGGATGCTCTGCCATTGCGTCAGTGGCTCTGCTTGTAGCTGCACTGGCTCGCCGTGTGCCAGTCTTGTGGATGAAATGGCACAGCTTGGTGCAATGAGCCGGGTCTGTGTGCAATGGGTGCAGGGCAGGGGTGTGGTGGGAGTATGTGTGAAGGCCATTTCACGCACGCTAACTACGACGAAGGACTTTTGATTGTGGGATGTGTACTCGTTGTTCTCAAATCGGGCAGTGCGTAGTGTGGGAGACGGATGCAAATATTATCGTATCTGTCAGGGGGGGCTGGCCACTTAAAAGTTCCTTCTCGGAGCAGCAGATGTGCTACTGCAAGATAGCTCAGACAAAGAACCTTTCATCCCTACAGTAAATTCTCCAGCTGCATTCATACAGGATGTGTACAAAGGCCGGTCATGGGTGTTGTGGGATGTCTGCGACCCTGGTCATCATGGATGAGATGCCCAGCACGGGGCACATGGGTGGGTTCACTGTGTGTTACATTGCCAAACAGCTGCTCCTCCCTCCCACGAGCCCCCACACTTTTGTACGGTGCACTGTTGTATCCCATGCACTCCTACGGCACACCATTGTAATGCCTATTCGTGCATGTCCTGCGGCATTCCAACCACACCGTGAGACTGCAGTTTGGAGGTGGTGCATGCCACTGTACAACATCGACTGCTGCGGCCCTTGTTGCGGCCACACCAGAATACAGAGACACACTTACCGCACTTCCTGAACACGGACATGTCCGAGACACCCCGTTCCCCTTGCCGGATAGGCAGACGTCTGAGCTGACCTGTGTACGCCGGACCAGCACACGCCGCTTGTGCATGCAGGAGGATGCGTCCGTAGCTACATGTCCAGGCTCACTGCCAACGCTGAGGTGACATGGTAACGTCCGCTGACACTGTGATGTTGCAGGGCCCATGCCTATCATGCTAACACAATGACCACACGGACACATTTGCTCAGATGCGGGTTCGGGGGGCGTTGGCGGTCCAGGGGTTGTTGCGATGAGTGTTGTGGACCTCATGGGTATCCGTGTATCATGCTCATTGACTGAATGGCACCTGTGGGTGTTTCGGTGTGGCTCTTGGCTGTGTTCCCTTTCATGCTGCAGGTAGTCGTCCTGCTTAACACCAGCAGAAAGTAGGTGTAAAATCCCTGGTGCTAACGCGGCTTATCGCCGGAATTTGTTCCGCATCGCAGTTGTTGTCAAAGTTGTGATGTGGTTTTTTCGTGTACAGAAAAATAAATGAACTGGGCAGTGTATCCCGTCAAGATCCAGCACCTGACCCACTATTCCCAATCAATATAAATACAATGACATTTCTTCATTGATTTTGTGTGTACACTGTAAGTGCACCCACTACCACAGTGCAATTCAATACAGGATTTTAGTATTTAGAATAAATCGCAAAGGTGCACCTCGTGTCTTTTTGCACGGGAACGCCTACTCTGCATTTCATTATCAGCACTTTAATGCAACTAAAGTTGAGATAAATATAACACACTATTCAGAAGCTGGTGCAAACTGCAGACATCACCAGTATTCCCGTGATAACTGCCCCAAAATTTAACACCATGGTGGACACCACGAAATAACAGTAATAAGAATAAGAAAGAGTCACACAGCACATAAACGTATATATAAAGGATAAGCTAAATTTAACAAACTGAACACAAAACAACAAGGTGGAAGACTCCTGTCGGGACCATGAATGTCGACGACACAGCCTGGAAAATAAAGCACAAAATAAGGACGTGTGTAATGTGCCTATCAAAGGAGTGAGACACAGAGAAGGGAAAAAAAGCCAGAGAGAAAAAGAGAGGGCAGGAAAGAAAGGGAGTGAGAAAGGGAGAAGGGAGATAGAGAAAGAGAAGAAAAGGAAGGAAGAGAGTGAGAGAGAGTGAAGAGAGGGAAGTGAGAGAGAGAGAGAGAGAGAGAGAGAGAGAGTTACTGCCATCCCTGCGCATCCATGACCAAATAATTACCTGCTGCCACCGGAGTGTCTACCAGTGGGCACTCCATGTGCCCGTCAAAGCTCTGCGGCCTGGCAGATCTCACAGATGTCGCTGAGTCCTGAGTCATGAATGGCAGAGACCACATCAGCTTCTCTGCGGCCCAGCAGATCTCACACATGTCGCTGAGTCCTGAGTCATCAATGGCGGAGACCTCATCAGCTTTTGGTGCCGCTAACCCTGTGCAACGCAAATCAGCGCCACATGGTGGTAGGCCGCTGACAGCCATACAACTTAGGGTGCGACTAACCCTGTGCAACTCAAGTCCACGCCACGTGGTCGAAGGCCCCTGATGGCCACATCAGCTTCGGGTGGCACTAACCCTGTGCAACTCAAGTTTGCGCCACGTGGTGGCAGGCCCCTGACGGTCACATTAGCTTCGGGTGGAAGTAACCCTGTGCAACTCAAGTCCGCGCCACGTGGTAGTAGGCCCCTGACGGCCATAGAGCTCAGGGTGCGACTAACCCTCTGCGGAACTTTTCATGGAGTCTTTATGATTGAGATCCGTGGAGCGTCCGCCATCCAGTCACCACCGGCAATAAAGGATGTGACGTTGTGGATCCATTATATTTGCGTGGTCACATGGCCTGTGACGCATGTGCCGGATGGGTGTGGTGTGTGTGCAAACCTGCCCTCAGGGACTGGCCGTGACATGTTGACAACTAGACCACTGACCTGCACACCAACAGCTAGTATGCCTGCGACAGGTAGCTATGTGGGGGTGTGAAAACGTGTTTTCTCAATGGATTTTCCATAGGAAACTTTAGACAAGGCTACAGGTCAAACTGCTGAACGGAATTACGCCAAATTTGGCAGGGAGAAAGGTCTTGGTCCAGAAAGCGTGCTTTCTTGCATCGAGTGAAAATATAAAAGAAAGGTCTCGGGGGCAATTTAATATACTGGAGCTCTGTTTCTGTGAGATAACTCTTTCACGCTCCGTCTGCCCAACATCACCACTTCGCAGCTATGCCGTTAGAAGCCAGTCCGTCGGCTCGCAGCTCTCTACGTTTGCGAGCTAGTACGCTACTGTGCCTGTACCTCTGCGAGGTACTACGCCTCTGTTCCTTTGGGAGCGGACGGGTCGTAGTACAGCGTGTGAGTCAAGCGGACGGGCCGCAGTTGTCCCTCTGCGAGCCTGGTTGCGAACTGTTCATAACTCACACTACATAAGCATTGAAAAACCATTTTGTGATTCAGTCCGTCAGCTGGCATCTGTCCGAGGCATTTCTGAAAACATATCGGAGTTCTTTCTGTGAGAGATACCCCTTTCACGCTGCCTCTCCCCACATCAGCAGGTAACGCACCCTCTTCCCAAATTACCAACATACCCCCAACAACCTTCTTGGGCCCGGAAGTGTCCCTGTGTGGTTGGACAAACAAGAATCTTAGTCATGTATAGGTTTACATATAAAACATTTTATTTAAAGAAAACAACAACAAATAAAACTGAAGGGAGTCTGGTGCTGTGGTCGCTGCCACGAAGTTGGGGTCACTGCCATTCAGGACTCAGGACACAGTTCCACATGTGGGATCGGCTTGTATTGAACAGGGTTAGTGGCACCACGTGTCGCGCCTTGTGTTGTACAGGGTTAGTGGCACCACGTGTCACCGGCCTTGCATATGGAAATATGCCTCACTAACCAAAGGGAGTCTGGTGCTGTGGTCGCTGCCACTGACTTGGGGTCACTGCCATTCAGGACTCAGGACACAGTTCCACATGTGGGATTGGCTTGTGTTGAACAAGGTTAGTGGCACCACGTGTCACCGGCTTGTGTTGAACAGGGTTAGTGGCACCACGTGTCGCGGCTTGCGATGAACATGGTTAGTGGTACCATATGTTGCAGGCTTGTGTTGAACAGGGTTAGTGGCACCACGTGTCACGGCTTGTGTTGAACAGGGTTAGTGGCACCACGTGTCCAAAGTTGAAATTGCGAGCTCTGCTGCCCGCAGTGTAGACTGCTAATGAGTGTTCGTTTGCACTTGAAAATGAATTTGGTGATTGTACTAAAGCTATAACTGATATAAAAAATGTTCTTGAAGAAAGGATACTAAAAGGATATTATGCAGATTTTAGGCCTGTGATAGTTACTTGCCTAGTGGACTCTGTAATTAATGAATCAATACTTAATTTTAATTGTGAGCCCTACTGACCGCAGTGTAGGCGTATCATGGATGAAATAAGTATAGAATACACTGACATAGTGTTGTATTTCTGAGTACAATCTTCTTGTTAGAAATTAGCATTTAAAAATCGAATTGCGAGATCTGCTGCCCGCAGTGTAGACTGCTATTGAGTGTTCGTTT
Organism: Calotriton arnoldi; assembly: GCA_963921515.1. Taxonomy (NCBI): domain Eukaryota; kingdom Metazoa; phylum Chordata; class Amphibia; order Caudata; family Salamandridae; genus Calotriton; species Calotriton arnoldi. Next base: position 375,342 of record CAWUFW010013341.1, read on the forward strand.
GCACTTGAAGATGAATTTGGTGATTGTACTAAAGCTATAACTGATATAAAAAATGTTCTTGAAGCAAGGATACTAAAAGGATATTATGTAGGGTTTAGGACTGTGATAGTTACTTGCCTACTGGACTCTGTAGTTAATGAATCAAGAAATAATTTTAATTGTGAGCCCTGATGACCGCAGTGTAGGCCAGAGGTAGCGGTCAGCAAGGGCCCATAGCCACGTGGCGTTGAGTTGAGGTGCACAGTTAGTGGCACCAGAAGCATTGAGACTGTATGAGCCTGTGATGATGCTTGGTGCGGACGGGTCGCACTGGGAGCAATGTGTCTTGCCTACTGGTCTGCGTCATGTGCAATCGGGACTCTATGTGAATTGTGAGGCCTGCTGACCATAGTGTAGGCCAGAGGTAGCGGTGAGCAAGGGCCCACAGCAACGTGCATAGGTTGGTGGCCCCACTGGCCTGCGTACTTCAGGTTCAGTGGCACCACGTGTCGCCGGCCTTCCATATGCAAATACCCGTCACTAATCGAAGGGAGTCTGGTGCTGTGGTTGCTGCCACGGACTTGGGGTCACTGCCATTCAGGACTCAAGACACAGTTCCACATGTGGGATCGGCTTGTCTTGAACAGGGTTAGTGGCACCACGTGTCGCTGGCCTTCCATATGGAAATATGCCTCACTGATCGAAGGGAGTTTGGTGCTGTGGTCGCTGCCACGGACTTGGGGTCAGTGCCATTCAGGACTCAGGACACAGTTCCACATGTGGGATCGGCTTGTGTTGAACAGGGTTAGTGGCACCACGTGTCGACGGCCTTCCATAAGAAATATGCCTCACTGATCGAAGGGAGTCTGGTGCTGTGGTTGCTGCCACGGACTTGGGGTCACTGCCATTCAGAACTCAGGACACAGTTCCACATGTGGGATCGGCTTGTGTTGAACAGGGTTAGTGGCACCACGTGTTGCCAGCCTTCCATATGGAAATATGCCTCACTGATCGAAGGGAGTCTGGTGCTGTGGTCGCTGCCATGGACTTGGGGTCACTGCCATTCAGGACTCAGGACCCAGTTACACATGTGGGATCGGCTTGTGTTAAACAGGGTTAGTGGCACCATGTGTCGCCGGCCTTCCATATGCAAATACGCCTCACTAATCGAAGGGAGTCTGCTGCTGTGGTTCTCTCATGGAGTTGGGGGTCACTGCCATTCAGGACTCAGGACACAGTTACACATGTGGGATCGGCTTGTGTTGAACAGGGTTAGTGGCACCACGTGTCGCCGGCATTCCATATGGGAATATGCCTCACTGATCGAAGGGAGTCTGGTGCTGTGGTTGCTGCCATGGACTTGGGGTCACTGCCATTCAGGACTCAGGACACAGTTACACATGTGGGATCGGCTTGTGTTGAACAGGGTTAGTGGCACCACGTGTTGCCGGCCTTCCATATGGAAATATGCCTCACTGATTGAAGGGAGTCTGGTGCTGTGGTCGCTGCCACGGACTTGGGGTCACTGCCATTCAGGACTCAGGACACAGTTACACATGTGGGATCAGCTTGTGTTGCACAGGGTTAGGGGCACCATGTGTCGCCGGCCTTCCATATGCAAATACGCTCATTAATCGAAGGGAGTGTGCTGCTGTGGTTCTCTCATGGAGTTGGGGTCACTGCCATTCAGGGCTCAGGACACAGTTCCACATGTGGGATCGGCTTGTGTTGAACAGGGTTAGTGGCACCACGTGTCGCCAGTCTTCCACAGTGTAGGCCGGAGGCGTCAGCAAAGGCCCACAGCCACGTGACGTTGACTTGAGCTGCACAGATTGGGAGCATTTGATCTTGTTAACCCATTATAGTCTCATACACAATTTGCATTGCTACTAATCTTGAATTGTGTACCGTGCTAACCCCAGTGTAGGCCGGAGGCAGCGGTCAGGATGGGCGCAGAGCCACGTGGCGTTGAGTTGAGCAGCACAGTTAGTGGCACCTGAAGCACTCAGCGTGTGTGCACCCTGCAATGATACGTGGTCCCGGGGGGCCGCACTGGGAGCAATGTCTTTTGTCTAATGAATTCTGCCTTAATAAGGCCACGTGGTGATGACTTATGGTGCAGTGAGTTAGTGGTACCTTTGGCGCTCAGCGTGTACGCAGCCTGCGATCATGTGTGGTCCGGGCGGGGCGCAGTGGCAGCAATGTGTCTTGCCTACTGGACTGCGCGATCTGCAATCGCCACTGCATCTGAATTGTGAGCCCAGCTGTCCGCAGTGTAGATCGAAGGCATTAGTATGTACAGACATAAGTCTGCGGTGCTGTGCCGCTGGGTTCGCAGGGGGCCTGTGTCGAGGAGGCCCGCGGTCATGGCGGCAGCCACGTGGCAGGGTGAGGGCCGCCGCTCTGGCAGATGCTTTGGCCTTCCCACAAGTGAACCACGCCCAGAGCCCCAGCCTATTTATTCATACTCCTAAGCTGGAGTGCCATAAGTTAGACCAGCCCACTCCGCTTACGCTTCCAGGGGGGGACAACACAGCTACATGACCGAGATCTTCCCCATTGCCTGAGGTAACATGGTTGCATCCACTGTGCACAACACTACAAGTATCAGTAGTATATGTACACATGGAGAGGTTTGTGCCCTGCATAGTGAGGTCTGTCCAGCACATCACCGCTACACTTGGTATTGTGTGCATTATTATTGATGGGTGACTTGCCTCCTTCACACATACTTGGTTCCCACATGTCCCAACATTCAGCTATTGTGCGGCTGAGGGGCCATGGCATTTTGGGAAGGTCCGTTGTCCTGTTTTGCGCTGCCTCGGTGGTAGTAGGGGGGTGGTCCGGGGGGGGGAGGTCCTGATGGTGAGGTCCTGGTGGTGGTGGCGGTGGGTGTTGTGGCCTTGTTGGGTGTCGGAGTTGCATGATCAGTAGCTGTATCACGTGTTGGTCTTTAGATGTGGCTGTGAGTTGGGTCCAATTCACGCTGTAGATAGTCCACCTCCTTACACCAGTTAAAGGCTGATGTTAATTTCTTACTGCTAACTCGGCTTATCGCCTGGTTTTTGGATCGCATTGCAGATTTGGCTGGTCATTGAAAATATGGGGAAGTGGTGTTTTAGTTTTTTTTTTTCACGGGAACGCCTACTTTGCATATCATTAGCGTTAGTTGTGGCTCTCATTTGTGGCGATTTTTTTGGCGGAAGGCATCGATGGAAAAGTGGTGAGATTTGCAGTTTTGACCAGGTTGAGAATGGGATGATAATTTAAAAACACAGAAAAAAAAGATAGGTTTAATGAACATTATAACTAGAAATTAGCATTTAAAAAACCTTTGAAATTCACTGAAAAAACCATAGGTTTCAGGCACTGTAGGAGAGTAGGATCTGCTTCACATGGGTACCCCCACTTTTTGCTGATGCTTCACTGTTTTTCGACTTTAGTCTGGCTGGGGCCCTGCTAATCAGAACCCCAGCCTAGCTGCTTCCTCTCTAAAATGGTTTCCCTGTGCCTTAGGCACATCTCTGATTGGAATCTGGAGTGCCCTTATAAGTCCCTAGTATATGGTATACTATGTACCCAGGGCATAGGTACCTCAGAGGCCTACCAGGGGCTGAAGCATGTATTATGCCACCCCTGGAAGGCCAGCCAAAATGACACCACAGGCCTGCTACTGCAGCCTGAGTAAGGTGGTGCATGCACCCCTTACAGTGGTATAGGCTACCTATATCACTACCATTGCACACACCTATAAACCTATAAGTCACTCCTATGGCAGGCCTTGACAATCCTGAAGGCAGAGTGCTTGGTTTTTATGTGAGAGGGTGCCCCTGCATGAGCAGAGCCCCTCTGCAGCATTCGGAGTACCTCCTCTGATGCTGTTTGCAGTGCAGCCTGACCATATACTCTTAAGTGCATTATATCCTCGCGGTAGAATGCTAACTTTGGACTGGCTGCACCAAAACATGTCGAGTTTGGTGTCAAACATCTTGGAATACTACCCCCCGCCAGTTCTGGCGGCGGGGGTAGCATTCCACCCTTCTAGAGGGAGAGACATGTACCCACCGGCCTACCCGGTAACTTCTTTCCAGAGCCCTGGCATCACAAAATGGATGCCGCTGCCACAGACACGAGTCTGGCCTCCTGCTGCTGACCGAAACTCCGGCAGGGGAGGCCTGGACAATAGGTTTCCTGTCCCAGGGAGGTGTAACCACCTCCCCAGACAGGATAGTGTGTATTGGGGCTGGGCGGGAGCACTCTCTGGTGCTTTGAAGTCCTGCACTGGGGGCACATTTGGTGTCCCTGTGCATACCCCAGTTCAAACCGGCTCAGGGGCTTCCAGCCCCTGCTCTGGCGTGAAACTGGACAAAGGGAAAGGGGTGTAACCACCCCTCTGCCCTGACCCTCCCATAGGTGGGTCCCCAGAGTATGTCCAACCCCTAACTTGGTATAAGTATGGGACCCCAGTCCTTAGGACTTTAGATTTACCTGGACGAAACTCTGACACAGAATCCTGGACCTTCGACGCTCTACTTTAAGATTAGAGGACTGAAGAATCTCCCTTGGGGTCAAGGAGTGACTCCCCTGCTTGGCAGGCACCAACGAAGCAATTGTCCGGTCTGCATCGCTGAAGCTCCCGCCGGACGCCGAAGTCTTTGCATCACCAGAGGTGGATTTCCAGACTTCCCGAGGCTGCCCTGAGTCCCCAGCAAAGCTGAGGCCCGTAGCTGTCGTGGGTAATGTGGAACCGTGACCCCTAGACACCGATCGCATTTGCAAGTGCATCCTCTTCTGGGTCTCCCACGAAGTTGTGCTTTGGACTCCGAGTAGCCCCAGCCTCCAGCACCGACTGCACCGAAGATCACTGGCCTCCACTCCACGAGTGACCCGTGAGTCAGCTCTAAGTGCGTCCACTTGAGGCTCCTTCGCGGTCGCTAGTCCGTTGGCTAGTAGGCCCTCCCGAAGGCCAATCTTCTTCTGCTTGGGCTTCCCTGGTTGCTCCAGGCGTGCCCTGACTTACCCTCGCTGGGTGAGTCCCTCAGACCTTGCTGGTCTGCACCACCGTCCTTCTTCTATTTCCACGAGACTTGCCGTTGCCAAGGCTTGTTGGGTCCAATCCGGTCGCCGACACCCCTGCAACCGACAGAGGTCGTGGGACAGCTCGAATCCAGCTCCTGGTTGTCGTCGACGCCTCCTGGACCTCGTGGCAGAAGAGTCAAGACAACTGTCAACCTACCTGAAGCACTCGACATCGGTGGGCATCTGCTCATCGCCTTCCTGGTCACTGGCTAGTGACCCAGACTCTGTCCCCTCTGCTTTCAGGTTCTTCAGATCTTCGATCCACCTTTGGATCCACCCGAACACTTTCGACTTGGCCGCCAGCAGCACTTTGCAGCAGATCGCCATTGAAAACGACGACGAAACCCGACCCCGAAAGACACCTATGCACCCGGCTTCCCTGGGTGAGGTAACTCGAGTACTCCGGTGCTCCCGTGGGTATAGACTCTAGAACAACCCAGTTCTAAAGGGGTTTGCTCCAAGTCCTCCTCTAAGTGTCCCTTTTCTTTAAAATTCCAACCGCGACTTTCCCCATAGAAGTCAACGGCGATTCGCGGCTGTGTTCTCACACTGCACGCGTCCCCCGTGGGTCCCCTGTGTCACTACCTTGGGTGGTTCCTTGTGGTCCAAGCACTTCTACAGGCTCTAGGCCTTGTGTCTAGCTCAGTCGTGGTTCTTATACCACTTTATTGGTATATGGTTTGGTACGCCCCTAGGGCTCAAACGTGTATTTGTGCTATTACTGTTGATAACTAACTTATAACTTATGTACTTCGAACTCTAGCCTCATAAAGAGACTAGAGGGGTGTGTTTAGCAATAAATACATATATTTTGAATATATACCTGGTGTGGTCCTCTTTCATTTGGTCACTCAAGAGATTATAGACTGGTAAAACAAGCTGCTTTACATTCCTTCAAGACTTAGCCTGAAGGCTGCTCTCCATAGCTACCACTAGGATAGCTTTCAATAAAGGTTGTCTTTAACCTATCTCCAATAAGGGGTTGTTTGGACTGGTGCAAGGTGCCCACTATAATTAGTGGACAGCATATACCAGGCCAACTTCTCACATTGGTGTGCAGCGTGTGGGATTCCAGCTTGCTATTGTTTTACCAGATAATCTCAATTGAATTGATCAACTGAAAACCACTAAGGGTACCTTAGGTACATATAAATCAAGCTTAGTATACAGTAAGTTCTACTGAACTTAGAGTTGTGTGTTAAGGGATAGCACACCCTTTCTACAACTCAAGAGAGTTTAGTAGGCCACACTAGAGTAGGTAGTGCATACACCACACCTCACTAGTAATGTCTTCAAAGCCAGGACCCAGTGAGTCCTTGCCAGAAGCCAGTGGGCTTCTTCCCTCCAAGTATGATAAACTCCCATTCTTGGAATTGAGAGCATTATGCAATACTAGGAAGCTGAAGGCAGGCAAAAGTGCCAGCACCCAACACCTCAGGGAGGTGCTACTAGCTGATGATCTCAGCAGGCCCCTAGGGTCTGAAGGGGTAGGCAGAGAGGGTGGGGCAGAAGATGAGGAAGGGGTCAGGGGTGAAGAAACCCAGGCCCCCCTCTGAAACTGGCCAGGAAGGTGACAATGACCTTGCCCTGGAAAACCCAGCTATTCCTGTGGATGAAGAGGAGGATCAGGATGACCTCACCTTTGTCCCCCAGGAAGAGTTGAGAGTGTGCCAAGAAGGGCTAGATCTCCTTCTCAGGAGTCTAACCACTCTGACACCTCAATAGGGACCTCTGTCTCTTCTCATAGGAGAGAATCCTCTCATGAGAGGAGAAAGAGACTGATTCAGTATGAGCAAGCCCAGCTTGAGCTCAGAAAACAGCAGTTGGCTATAGACAGGGAGTCCCTAGATCTCTACAAAGAGAGAAAAAGATGGGACTAGAGTCCCATGGTGGCAGCAATTTCCCCAGAGATAGGGAAAGGTCTTATGACCATAGAAACCTGAGCAAGATTGTCCCTCCCTACCAGAGTGGGGATGACATCCACAAATGGATAACTGCACTGGAGAGGGCCTGTAAAGTACAGAGGGTCCCTCAGGAGCAGTGGGCAGCAATCTTGTGGCTCTCCTTTGCAGACAAAGGTAGAGATAAGCTCCTCACTGTTAGAGAGGAGGATGCTGATAATTACACAGTCTTGAAGAGTGCTCTGATTGATGGGTTTGGCCTAACCACTGAACAATACAGGTTAAAGTTCAGAGATACCCAAAAAGCACAGACTCAAGACTGGGTGGACTTTGTTGATTGTTCTGCCAAGGCTCTGGAAGGTTGGTTATTGGGCAGTAAGGTATGTGACTTCACAGGATTGTACAATCTTATCATGAGGGAGCAGATTCTTAATAATTGTCAAAATCAGCTGTTGCATCAGCACCTGGTGGACTCTGATCTGACCTCTCCCCAAGAATTGGGAAAGAAGGCAGACAAATGGGTCAGAACCAGGGTGAGGCAGAAGGTACAGAACCAAGGTGGTGACCCTAAGAAGCAAGATTCTAAAAACTCTGATAAGGGTGGGGAGAAGGGTAAAGACCAGAAGTCTTCACAAGGCCCCCAAAAATCTTCTTCAGGTGGGGAGTCACAGTCTAACAAAGGGAAAGGCCAAAAGAAACCATGGTGCAAGGTCTGTAAGCAAAAGACCCACTGGACCAGTGATTGCACCAAGTCCAAAGACTCTACTCCAGCCCCCACCAATGCCCCTAAGGCACCTGCTCCCCTAGTGCAGTTACAGTTGGTGGTGGGACTACACAAGCCAAGGGTTTAGTAGGGTTGACCCTGGGTAAGGAGATGAGCTCTGACCTAGTCAGAGAACTCACTCAGGCTGTCCTAGTCTGTGATGGAGGCATGGATGTGACCTCCTCTGTGAGTCCCAGTAATCTGGGCAAGTACAGGCAACAGCCCTTAATCAATGGAAAAGAGGCTTTGGCATTTAGGGACACAGGGGCAAGTGTCACCATGGTGACACAAGACCTTGTGGATCCTGGGCAGATTATACTTGGTGAAATGTACCAAGTGACCAATGCTAGCAATGTCAGAACAGACCATACTCTGGCAGTTGTTAACTTCTCCTGGGGAGGGGTAACTGGCCTTAAGAAGGTTGTGGTAAGTGCAGACCTACCAGTTGAATGCTTGCTTGGCAATGATCTAGAAACTTCAGCTTGGGCAGAAGTGGAGCTCAGGACCCATGCAGAAATGCTGGGCATCCCTGCAGATGTGTTTGCTGTGACCAGGTCACAAGCCAAAATGTCTAACACTGAACAGGCCTTGGATTCTGGAATAATGGACCAAGTGCCCTCCAAGAAGAGGAGTAGTAGGGTAAAGGCAGTGCCTTCCCCCTTGGCTCAGAAGGAAGATCAGTCTCTTGAGGGGATGATCTCAGTCCTGAGGAAGGAACTGTCCCAGAGGAGCTTGAACCTGACCAGGTTGAGTTCTTGGGGACAGGGGGCCCTTCCAGGGCAGATCTGAGCCAGGAGCAGCAGAGCTGCCCCTCTCTTGAACCCCTCAGACAGCAAGCTGCTGCTGAGGCTGCTGGGAAAGCTAGTGGTCCCCATACAGTGTATTGGGATGATGGACTCTTGTACTCAGAGTGTAGAGACCCCAAGCCTGGTGCCACCAGGAGGTTGGTTATACCTCTGAAGTTCAGGGGCTTCCTATTGACCCTAGCCCATGACATTCCCTTAGCAGGTCACCTGGGCCAGAACAAGACTTGGGACAGAATTGTCCCTCACTTTCACTGGCCCCACATGTCTGAAGACACCAAGGAGTTTTGTCGCTCCTGTGTAACCTGCCAGGCCAGTGGCAAGGCAGGTGGCACCACAAAGGCCCCCTGATACCACTACCTGTGGTGGGGGTTCCCTTTGAAAGGGTGGGGATTGACATTGTTGGTCCCATGGATCCCCAAACAGCATCTGGGCACAGGTTTATCCTGGTGGTAGTGGATCATGCCACCAGGTACCCAGAGGCTATTCCCCTTAGGACCACTACAGCACCTGTGGTGGCAAGGGCCCTCCTGGGAATTTTCTCAAGAGTGGGCTTCCCTAAGGAGGTTGTATCAGACAGGGGTGCTAACTTTATGTCTGGATACTTGAAAGCAATGTGGAAGGAGTGTGGAGTGACTTACAAGTTCACCACACCCTATCACCCACAATGCAATGGTTTAGTTGAGAGATTCAACAAAACCTTGAAGGGCATGATTAAAGGGCTCCCAGAAAAGCTTAGGCGAAGATGGGACATACTCTTGCCCTGCCTTTTATTTGCATACAGGGAGGTGCCTCAAAAGGGGGTTGGCTACAGCCCTTTTGAACTTTTGATTGGTCACCCTGTCAGGGGTCCATTGTGCTTGGTGAAGGAAGGATGGGAGTTACCTCTCAAGCCCCCAAAGCAAGACATAGTGGACTATGTACTTGGTCTCCGCTCCAGGATGGCTGAGTACATGAAAAAGGCAACTAAAAACCTTGAGGCTAGCCAGGAACTGCAAAAAGCCTGGCATGACCAAAAGGCTGTACTGACTGTTTACCAGCCAGGGCAGAAGGTGTGGGTGCTGGAGCCAGTGGCCCCAGCAGCTCTCCAAGACAAATGGAGTGGACCCCATACCATTGTTGAACAGAAGGGTGAGGTTACTGTTAGACTTGGCATCTTTTGGCGTGTTTCCCCTGACTTTTTGCTTTCTGACCTCCCGGTTTTGACTCTGTTTTTGCTGGTGTAATGATTCTGCGCACTTTCCTCACTGCGGTCCAGTGGGAAAGTGCAAGTGCTCCTGTATAAAATGTGTTATGGATTGGTGTTTCCATGATTGGCCTATTTGGTTTATGTGTCAGTCCCTTGTAAAGTGCACTGCGAGTGCCAGGGCCTATAGACCAAATGCTGTTGGTGGGCTGCAGCACTGGATTGTGCCACCCACGCAAACAGCCCGTAAAGTGTAACTCGGGCCTGCCATCGCAGAGCCTGTGCGCAGCCTGGGGCTGCCATGTCGACTTGGCAAGTGCACACACTTGCAAGTCCCTAAACCTTCCCTTTGCTACCTGTTAGTCACCCCTAAGGTAGGCCCAAGGTACCCCTGTGGGCAGGGTGCGTTGTACGCGAAAGGTAGGACATGCCCTGGTGTGTGCGGCATGTCCTGATAGTGAATTACAGCCTAGTTCGTTTTTCACTATTGCAAGGCTACCTGTTCCCCCTAGGCCAGAACGGGCAGTTTTTGATTATTACAGCTTATAATCCTAACTGACCCCGGGAACATGGTAGAAATTCGAGTTTAGTATGCCTGGACTCAGAATGATAAAATGCAGCTTTTAGTGAAGTTGGTTTTAACATTCTGTGTTTGAAAATACCACTTTTAGAAAGTGGGTATTTTCTTGTCTAACCATCCAAGCCTGCCTCTGCGAGGTTGTGTATTCCTTGTCTGGAGTGTGAGTGACAGGGGCTGGGGGATGCCAGGAGACAGGGTGAGTCAGCGCAGGGCTGAATAGCAAGATCTACATGTAGATGGGTGGGAGGGGTCGCACCTGGGCCCTGAATAGGACAGTGCCTTTCCTCCACAATGCTGGCTCCACCTCCTGTGGTGCGTCTGATGTCCCTGGCCGACTCACTGAAAGAAGGGACGGAGACGTGTCAACAAAGTGCTCCAGAACTGGTTTGGACTAGGCAAAGGCCTCTCTGCCTTCAGAGAACAAAGGAATTTGGGATATAAATATTGGGGCCCTGACCCCATGAATTTAGATCTCGCTGGAATCAAGGAACCTGCCAAGACGAAGAGCTGGAAGAGCTGCCAGGAGGAGTACTGCCCCTTTGCTGTGTTGTTGCTTTGTTGGGTTGGCCTGCAGTTGCTGCTTCTGTCTTGGGCAGTGAAAGGACTGGACTGAACTTTCTACGAACTTGTGCTGAGTATCTCCAAGGGCCAGGAACCGAGCTGGCCTCCTGTTAAGAAGTCTCAGGGACGACAAAGACTTCACAAGCCTCTGGGTACCGCTTCTGGAACGCTGTTTCAGTTGCCACAGAGGAAGGGAACTGCAACCGACTCCGTCAACCGAGTCCATCCCTGGCCGGTGACCTGTTTGCACCGCAGACCGCATCGCCCCGCTTCGCATCGCAACCCTGGTCTCACCGTGGGCGACGTCCGACGCCGCCAACATCGAGCCGCTGCTTGCACAGTGACCTGTGGGCACCGCAGTTCGCATCGCTTCACTGAACCAACCGGACCCGACCGACGCGGTCGCTGCAACTGGCTCAAGAGTCGTGACCGCACCGCATTTGGGGCACCGCTCGCACGTCTGCGACGCACCGCTCCGACTCGCACCGCTGTCCGACACCAGCTCCCGCACTCCGGCTTGGTCGCCTGCATCGCAACCTGTCAGCACCGCATCGAGCATCGTCTCACCCTGCATCGCACGCCTTGGACTCACCGACTCCGTCTGCACGACGCTCATCGAGCCGCTGCCTGCACCGCATCGAGGGACACCGCACCTTGCATCGCTCCGTCTTGCACCGCAACCGCGACGAACGCCGACCGGCTTGTACACTCCGCACCAGCCACAACGAGAAAGGTACTGTAACCGAGTCTGTTCATGACTCTGCTGGCCCGTATCGACGCGGTCGGCTGGAACTGTTAGACTCTGGGGTTTTCAGCATCGCGGTAGGCTCGGACGGAGCTACCGACTCGTACGAACTTTGCTTTTGTGCTATTCCTGCAAAGAAGAAGTTACCGTATCAAGTATTCATTCGTAAAGTATAGTATTGTGGATTTTTGTCGTAATTGGTCTTGTCTTGAGTATATAAAATATTGGTTATTTTTCTAAACTGGTGTGGTGTCCGTTTGTAGTGCTTACACTGTATTACTGTTGGTTATGTGCAAATGCTTTACACACTGCCTCTGAATTAAGCCTGACTGCTCGTGCCAAGCTACCACGAGGGTGAGCAGGGGTTACTTCATGAGTGTAACAACCCTTACCCTGACTAGGAAGAAGGGTCCCTACTTGGACAAAGGTGCAAGCCCTTGCCAACTAGAGATCCCATTTCTAACATTGGTTGTCAGCGGTGAGGATAGGACTTGTGTTTGCACTTGACTTACAGTGATTGGTGTGCACTACTACCATATCGCAGACCATTACGTACCACATACTGGTTCTTTTTCTTTTGGCCTATTTTTGATCTTGCCAGTTTTCAACTCACGACTTTTGTCATGCCTGAATCAATTGCATCATCCGTTGCATCTCTGGAAGTTATCTTTGAGGAGGACAGGTTGGAGTCCTACGCCGTAAAGGAGTTACGAGCGATTTGTAAAAACCTGAAAGTCCAAATTAAAGACCTCACAAGGAAGGAGGAGCTACAGAAGGCGCTGAGGGCCTGGGTAGCAGCCAGACATGCCAATGGGCAGCCTGGTGATCTCACTGAGGAGGTGGAGGAGCCTATTTCCAGGGTGGATGTGCTTTTGGGTAGGGGGAACCCGCCAGGTCAGGCAGCAGCAGTCTGTCCCCAGAGGAGCTGGAGGACAGGCGGGAGGCAAGGCAGTTTGAGCTGCAGAAGCTCAGGCTGGAGAGTGAGCGGGAGGAGAAGAGATTGGCCATAGAGGAGAGGAAGATGCTCTTAGAGCATGAGAGAGAACTGAAGGAGCTAGAACTTAGGAGTAAGTCAGGCTCAGATGGTGGCAGCAATTCGTCCAGAAAGGCAGACAGGATTGTGCACATTCCCAAGAACGTAGGCAAGGAGTTCAAGAAGGGGATGACATACAAAGGTGGTTTCAGGGTTATGAGGCAGCCATACACATGAATGGGGTCCCTGAGGAGAATTGGGGAGCAGGATTGTGGCCACTTTTCCCTGAAGAAGCAAGGGATGCTCTGATAGCTTTGGGTAAGGGGTATCACCTCACCTATGCTGACATGAAGGATGCCCTTCTCACGAAGTATGGTCTTAATCCTGAAAAGTACAGGGATCAGTTCAGGTCCAGTAAGAAGTCTGATGCCAACACTTGGTTGGAATGTGTGGATGTGTTCTGCAGGTCTCTGGATGGTTGGGTGAAGGGCAGTAGTGTAACAGATTTTCAGGGGCTCTACAACTTGATTGCATGGGAGCACTTGTCTAGTCTATGTTTTGCAGATCTGCGCCATCACCTAGTTGATAGTAAGCTAACTGACCCCAGGAAGCTTGCTATGGAAGCGGACCGCTGGGTGAGTACCAGGGTCCACAAGAAAGCGTTTGGGGGAGACTCAGCCAAAGGTGGGCAGGGTCCCCAGCAGAAAAGTGGGGGGACAAGGGTAAAGCACAGGAGTTCTCTAAAGGGCCCCAAACTAGTACCCAGGGTAAAGGTTCCCAGCCCCCGGTGATAAGAAGAAAGGGGTCTCTACAGGGAAGCCTGTTGAGACCGGCCCCCGCAAGTGTTATGCATGTGACCAGGTAGGTCACTTTAAGGGGGACCCCAAGTGCCCGAAGGGGACACAGCCACCCACCGGTGGACAGTCCAAAGTGTTGGCTAGTGTAGCGCTTGGGGAGGAGGGGTGCCCACAGGAGGGTGGGGATCCCGCAGAAATGACCCTTGTCTCACTCGGGGACAGTGAGATGGTCCCAGGAAACCAGGTGCCCCCTAACACAAAGAAATATAGCACCTGGGTGACCATTAATGGGAACAGGGTAGAGGCTCTCAGAGATACTGGAGCCAGTGTGACCTCAGTCCGGTGTCACCTGGTGTCTGAGAAGCAAGTAGTCCCAGGAGCATTCCACCAAGTAGTTGCTGTAGACAACTCAGAGCGCCAATGTATGGTGGCGCAGGTTCCCTTTGAATGGGGGGTCTCAGGTCCCTTGAGGGTGGTTGTGAGCCCTACCATGCCTGTAGATTGTCTGCTAGGAAACGACCTGGAGCAGTCCTCATGGAAGGAGGTTGAGCTCAGGTCTCACTTGGAGATGCTTGGGTTGCCAGAGTGGGCATGCGTGTCTACTCGGTCAATGGCAGCCAGAAAGGGTGATCAAGAGGACTTGGAGCCTGAAACAGTGGCCCAAGTCCCTGCCAAGAGAAAGGGCAGGGGGCGCGGGAAACCGGCCCCCGAAGTTCCCACGGACCGGGAGGAGGCGGACCTCGAGGGGACGCCCCGGTGCCTACAGGGGAGCAGGTAGCCGAACTTGGAGACATCTCTGAGCTGACCCATTGGCAGCAAGAAGGGGGTCCCACCAGGGAGGAGTTCTGCAGGGAGCAGAACGAGTGCCCTACTCTGGAGGGTCTGCGGCGGCAGGCTGCAGACCAGGCAGCTGGTAATCAGTCCGGGTCACATCTGATCTACTGGGAGAGCGGTCTCCTATATAGTGAGCCTAAGGTTGCTGAGCCTGGGTCAGCCCGTGTGTTGGTGGTACCCCAGCGCTTCAGGACCTTCCTACTGGGTCTGGCTCATGACGTGCCTTTGGCAGGACATTTGGGGCAGGACAAGACCTTTGACAGGCTTGTCACCCACTTCTTTTGGCCCCAAATGCGAAGGCAGTCAGATGCACACTGTAGGTCTTGCCAAACTTGCCAGGCAAGTGGTAAGAGTGGGAGGAAGGTCAAAGCTCCTCTCCAACCTTTTCCGGTTGTTGGAACACCCTTTGAAAGGGTAGGGATGGATATTGTGGGGCCACTGGATCCCAAGACAGCCATGGGCAACAGGTACATCCTGGTCTTGGTGGACCATGCCACCCGGTACCCGGAGGCAATCCCTCTCAGGACAACGACGGCGCCAGTGGTGGGCCGGGCGTTAATGGGGATCTTTTCCCGTGTGGGATTCCCCAGAGAGGTGGTTTCTGATAGGGGGACCAATTTCATATCGAAGTATATGACATCCCTGTGGAAGGAGTGTGGTGTAACCTACAAGTTCACCACTCCTTACCACCCACAAGGAAACGGTCTGGTGGAGAGATTCAACCAGACCTTGAAAGGCATGATCAAGGGTCTAACAGAACCCATGAGGCGTAAGTGGGACGTCCTCTTGCCATGCCTACTCTTTGCATACAGGGAGGTGCCTCAGAAGTCTCTTGGGTACAGCCCCTTTGAGCTCCTGTATGGCCACCCTGTCAGAGGACCTCTGAGTTTGGTAAAGGAAGGCTGGGAGGCAGCTCCCAGGAAAACTCCCCAGGATGTATTTAGCTACATGCTGGCCTTTCGAAACCAAACTGCCCGCTTCAGGAAACTCGCTCAGGCGAACCTAGAAGCAAGCCAGGAAGAAATGAAGAGATGGTATGACCAGAACGCCACTCTGGTCGAATTTCAACCTGGGCAAAAAGTGTGGGTCATGGCCCCAGTGGCACCTTGTGCCTTGCAGGACAAGTGGACTGGGCCATATGAGGTAAAGGAGTGCAAAAGTGACGTCACCTACCTGGTGGATTTGCAGGCTCCAAGGAACCCTTTGAGGGTCCTTCACGTGAACCGCCTCAAGCCCCACTTCGAGAGGTCCGAAGTGAGTATGCTCTTGGCGACAGATGATGGGGTGGAAGAGGAGAGCGAGCCTCTCCCTGACCTCCTGTCTACCAAGGAGCATGATGGGTCAGTAGAGGGTGTGATTCTCTCCCCTACTCTGACTCAGGAGCAGCAGGGGGACTGTCGCCAGTTGTTGGGACAGTTCGCCCCACTGTTCTCTCTGACCCCCGGTGTTACTCACTGGTGTACCCATGACGTGGACACCGGTGACAGCCATCCTGTGAAGCACAAGATTTACAGGTTGACTGACCGGGTCAGAGCCAGCATCAAGGAGGAGGTCTCTAAGATGTTGGCGTTAGGGGTGATTGAGCCCTCCCACAGTCCTTGGGCCAGCCCAGTGGTCTTGGTCCCAAAGGCTGCGGCGCCCGGTGCCACTCCAGAACTCCGGTTTTGTGTGGACTACCGTGGGCTCAATGCCGTCACCAGGACTGACGCGCACCCCATCCCCAGAGCTGATGAGCTCATTGATCGGTTGGGAGCTGCCCGGTTCCTCAGCACGTTTGATTTAACGTCTGGGTACTGGCAGATTGCCTTAACCGATGGGGCCAAGGAGAGATCAGCATTCTCAACCCCAGAAGGTCATTACCAATTCCGGGTGATGCCCTTTGGGTTGAAGAATGCCCCTGCCACCTTTCAGAGGTTGGTCAATCAGGTGTTGGCTGGGCTGGAGGATTTCAGTGCCGCCTACCTGGATGACATTGCTGTGTTCAGTTCCAGCTGGGAAGAACATTTACAGCACCTTGAGAAAGTGTTGAGGGCTCTGCAAGGTGCAGGCCTCACGATCAAGGCCAGTAAGTGCCAGATCGGGCAGGGTTCGGTGGTGTACTTGGGGCACCAGGTAGGAAGCGGCCAGGTGGCGCCCCTACAACCCAAGATTGACACCATTCTGGCTTGGGAGCCCCCAAGACCCAGACAGAGGTGAGAGCCTTCTTAGGTCTCACCGGTTATTATAGGAGATTTGTTAAGGGCTATGGCACCATCGTTGCCCCCTTAACAGAGCTGACCTCTAAGAGGCAGCCCAGGAAAGTGATCTGGACTGAGTCCTGCCAGAAAGCTTTTGATGCCCTGAAGGCAGCCATGTGCACGGCGCCCGTGCTCAAGGCACCTGACTTCTCCAAGGAATTCGTCGTGCAGACTGACGCTTCAGAGCATGGTGTGGGAGCGGTGCTCTCACAACTGAACGAAGAGGGCCTGGATCAGCCTGTAGTCTTCCTTAGCAGGAGACTACTTCCCAGGGAACAGAGGTGGAGTGCCATAGAAAGGGAAGCTTTTGCTGTGGTCTGGGCACTGAAGAAGTTGAGACCATACCTGTTTGGGACTCACTTCCGGGTTCAGACAGACCACAGGCCCCTCAGATGGTTGATGCAAATGAGGGGTGAGAATCCAAAACTGCTGAGGTGGTCCATCTCCCTACAGGGAATGGACTTTACGGTGGAGCACCGTCGTGGTACAGAACACGCCAACGCAGATGGTCTGTCCAGGTTCTTCCGCCTTAGTGAAGAGAACTCCAATGGGGTTGGGTAGTTCTCCCTACTTTCAGCTGGAGGGGACATGTGTTAGACTTGGCATCTTTTGGCGTGTTTCCCCTGACTTTTTGCTTTCTGACCTCCCGGTTTTGACTCTGTTTTTGCTGGTGTAATGATTCTGCGCACTTTCCTCACTGCGGTCCAGTGGGAAAGTGCAAGTGCTCCTGTATAAAATGTGTAATGGATTGGTGTTTCCATGATTGGCCTATTTGGTTTATGTGTCAGTCCCTTGTAAAGTGCACTGCGAGTGCCAGGGCCTATAGACCAAATGCTGTTGGTGGGCTGCAGCACTGGATTGTGCCACCCACGCAAACAGCCCGTAAAGTGTAACTCGGGCCTGCCATCGCAGAGCCTGTGCGCAGCCTGGGGCTGCCATGTCGACTTGGCAAGTGCACACACTTGCAAGTCCCTAAACCTTCCCTTTGCTACCTGTTAGTCACCCCTAAGGTAGGCCCAAGGTACCCCTGTGGGCAGGGTGCGTTGTACGCGAAAGGTAGGACATGCCCTGGTGTGTGCGGCATGTCCTGATAGTGAATTACAGCCTAGTTCGTTTTTCACTATTGCAAGGCTACCTGTTCCCCCTAGGCCAGAACGGGCAGTTTTTGATTATTACAGCTTATAATCCTAACTGACCCCGGGAACATGGTAGAAATTCGAGTTTAGTATGCCTGGACTCAGAATGATAAAATGCAGCTTTTAGTGAAGTTGGTTTTAACATTCTGTGTTTGAAAATACCACTTTTAGAAAGTGGGTATTTTCTTGTCTAACCATCCAAGCCTGCCTCTGCGAGGTTGTGTATTCCTTGTCTGGAGTGTGAGTGACAGGGGCTGGGGGATGCCAGGAGACAGGGTGAGTCAGCGCAGGGCTGAATAGCAAGATCTACATGTAGATGGGTGGGAGGGGTCGCACCTGGGCCCTGAATAGGACAGTGCCTTCCCTCCACAATGCTGGCTCCACCTCCTGTGGTGCGTCTGATGTCCCTGGCCGACTCACTGAAAGAAGGGACGGAGACGTGTCAACAAAGTGCTCCAGAACTGGTTTGGACTAGGCAAAGGCCTCTCTGCCTTCAGAGAACAAAGGAATTTGGGATATAAATATTGGGGCCCTGACCCCATGAATTTAGATCTCGCTGGAATCAAGGAACCTGCCAAGACGAAGAGCTGGAAGAGCTGCCAGGAGGAGTACTGCCCCTTTGCTGTGTTGTTGCTTTGTTGGGTTGGCCTGCAGTTGCTGCTTCTGTCTTGGGCAGTGAAAGGACTGGACTGAACTTTCTACGAACTTGTGCTGAGTATCTCCAAGGGCCAGGAACCGAGCTGGCCTCCTGTTAAGAAGTCTCAGGGACGACAAAGACTTCACAAGCCTCTGGGTACCGCTTCTGGAACGCTGTTTCAGTTGCCACAGAGGAAGGGAACTGCAACCGACTCCGTCAACCGAGTCCATCCCTGGCCGGTGACCTGTTTGCACCGCAGACCGCATCGCCCCGCTTCGCATCGCAACCCTGGTCTCACCGTGGGCGACGTCCGACGCCGCCAACATCGAGCCGCTGCTTGCACCGTGACCTGTGGGCACCGCAGTTCGCATCGCATCGCTTCACTGAACCAATCGGACCCGACCGACGCGGTCGCTGCAACTGGCTCAAGAGTCGTGACCGCAACGCATTTGGGGCACCGCTCGCACGTCTGCGACGCACCGCTCCGACTCGCACCGCTGTCCGACGCCAGCTCCCGCACTCCGGCTTGGTCGCCTGCATCGCAACCTGTCAGCACTGCATCGAGCATCGTCTCACCCTGCATCGCACGCCTTGGACTCACCGACTCCGTCTGCACAACGCTCATCGAGCCGCTGCCTGCACCGCATCGAGGGACACCGCACCTTGCATCGCTCCGTCTTGCACCGCAACCGCGACGAACGCCGACCGGCTTGTACACTCCGCACCAGCCACAACGAGAAAGGTACTGTAACCGAGTCTGTTCATGACTCTGCTGGCCCGTATCGACGCGGTCGGCTGGAACTGTTAGACTCTGGGGTTTTCAGCATCGCGGTAGGCTCGGACGGAGCTACCGACTCGTACGAACTTTGCTTTTGTGCTATTCCTGCAAAGAAGAAGTTACCGTATCAAGTATTCATTCGTAAAGTATAGTATTGTGGATTTTTGTCGTAATTGGTCTTGTCTTGAGTATATAAAATATTGGTTATTTTTCTAAACTGGTGTGGTGTCCGTTTGTAGTGCTTACACTGTATTACTGTTGGTTATGTGCAAATGCTTTACACACTGCCTCTGAATTAAGCCTGACTGCTCGTGCCAAGCTACCACGAGGGTGAGCAGGGGTTACTTCACGAGTGTAACAACCCTTACCCTGACTAGGAAGAAGGGTCCCTACTTGGACAAAGGTGCAAGCCCTTGCCAACTAGAGATCCCATTTCTAACAGTTACCTACTTAGTAGACCTGGGAACACCCAGGAGTCCCCACAGGGTTCTCCATGTCAACCGATTAAAACCATATGTGGACAGGGCAGACATGGGCTTGCTCATGGCTACTGATGATGGACAGGAGGAAGAGAGTGACCCACTCCCTGACCTGCTCTCACAGAACCCTGATGATGGGTCAGTGGATGGAGTAGCCTTGGCAGGCAGCCTCACTGCCCAGCAGCAAACTGATTGCAGACAGGTGCTCAATCAGTTCAGGCACATATTCTCACTGACACCCAGTCAGACCACCTGGTGCACTCATGAAGTGGACACTGGGGACAGTCTGCCTATTAAAAATAAGATTTATAGGCAACCTGATCATGTCAGGGACTGTATCAGGACAGAAATCCAGAAGATGTTGGATTTGGGAGTTATTGAACCCTCAGATAGCCCTTGGGCTAGTCCAGTGGTCCTTGTGCCAAAACCTCACACCAATGGTGGGAAAAGAGAGATGAGGTTTTGTGTGGACTACATGGGTCTCAATGCAGTCACTAGGACTGATGCCCATCCAATACCTAGGGCAGATGAGCTAATAGACACTTTGGCCTCAGCCAAGTATCTAAGCACATTTGACCTGACAGCTGGCTACTGGCAGATCAGACTAGCTGATGGTGCAAAGCCAAAAACAGCATTCTCAACCCCTAGTGGGCATTATCAATTTGTGGTGATGCCCTTTGGTCTGAAGAATGCACCTCCCACTTTTCAGAGGTTGGTGAATACAGTCCTTACAGGTCTGGAAGCCTATAGTGCAGCATATCTAGATGATATTGCTGTCTTTAGCTCCACCTGGGAGGATCACCTGGTCCACCTCAGAAATGTTTTGCAGGCCCTGCAGAAAGCAGGCCTGACTATCAAGGCCACCAAGTGCCAGATAGGGCAGAGTCAGGTTGTGTACCTGGGCCACCTTGTGGGTGGAGGCCAGGTTCAACCACTGCAGAGCAAGATCCAGACCATCATGGACTGGACTGCTCCAACTACCCAGACTCAGGTGAGAGCCTTTTTAGGCCTGACTGGGTACTATAGGAGATTTGTCAAGGGGTATGGATCAATAGTGACACCCCTGAATGACTTAACTTCCAAGAAAATGCCCAAAAGGTTCAGTGGACAGTTAGCTGTCAAAAGGCATTTGATGACCTAAAGCAGGCCATGTGCACTGCTCCCATTCTACAGAGTCCTGATTACTCCAAGAAGTTCATTGTCCAAACAGATGCATCTGAATTGGGGGTAGGGGCTGTACTGTCACAATTGAATGATGAAGGTCAGGATCAGCCAGTAGCTTTTATTAGCAGAAGGCTGACCCCTAGAGAGAAACGTTGGTCAGCCATTGAGAGGAGGCCTTTGCTGTGGTCTGGGCTCTGAAGAAGTTGAGGCCATACTTGTTTGGTACTCACTTCCTTGTTCAAACAGACCATAAGCCCCTCTTATGGCTAAAACAAATGAAGGGTGAAAACCCCAAACTGCTTAGGTGGTCCATTTCCCTACAGGGGATGGACTTCACAGTGGAACATAGACCTGGGAGTAACCATGCCAATGCAGATGGACTCTCTAGGTACTTCCACTTAGAACATGAAGACTTAACTGGGCAAGGTTAGTTTAATGTCCCTACGTTTGGGGGGGGTTGTGTAGGAGAGTAGGATCTGTTTCACATGGGTACCCCCACTTTTTGCTGATGCTTCACTGTTTTTCGACTTTAGTCTGGCTGGGGCCCTGCTAATCAGAACCCCAGCCTAGCTGCTTCCTCTCTAAAATGGTTTCCCTGTGCATTAGGCACATCTCTGATTGGAATCTGGAGTGCCCTTATAAGTCCCTAGTATATGGTATACTATGTACCCAGGGCATAGGTACCTCAGAGGCCTACCAGGGGCTGAAGCATGTATTATGCCACCCCTGGAAGGCCAGCCAAAATGACACCACAGGCCTGCTACTGCAGCCTGAGTAAGGTGGTGCATGCACCCCTCACAGTGGTATAGGCTACCTATATCACTACCATTGCACACACCTATAAACCTATAAGTCACTCCTATGGCAGGCCTTGACAATCCTGAAGGCAGAGTGCTTGGTTTTTATGTGAGAGGGTGCCCCTGCATGAGCAGAGCCCCTCTGCAGCATTCGGAGTACCTCCTCTGATGCTGTTTGCAGTGCAGCCTGACCATATACTCTTAAGTGCATTATATCCTCGCGGTAGAATGCTAACTTTGGACTGGCTGCACCAAAACATGTCGAGTTTGGTGTCAAACATCTTGAAATACTACCCCCCCGCCAGTTCTGGCGGCGGGGGTAGCATTCCACCCTTCTAGAGGGAGAGACATTTACCCACCGGCCTACCCGGTAACTTCTTTCCAGAGCCCTGGCATCACAAAATGGATGCCGCTGCCACAGACACGAGTCTGGCCTCCTGCTGCTGACCGAAACTCCGGCAGGGGAGGCCTGGACAATAGGTTTCCTGTCCCAGGGAGGTGTAACCACCTCCCCAGACAGGATAGTGTGTATTGGGGCTGGGCGGGAGCACTCTCTGGTGCTTTGAAGTCCTGCACTGGGGGCACATTTGGTGTCCCTGTGCATACCCCAGTTCAAACCGGCTCAGGGGCTTCCAGCCCCTGCTCTGGCGTGAAACTGGACAAAGGGAAAGGGGTGTAACCACCCCTCTGCCCTGACCCTCCCATAGGTGGGTCCCCAGAGTATGTCCAACCCCTAACTTGGTATAAGTATGGGACCCCAGTCCTTAGGACTTTAGATTTACCTGGACGAAACTCTGACACAGAATCCTGGACCTTCGACGCTCTACTTTAAGATTAGAGGACTGAAGAATCTCCCTTGGGGTCAAGGAGTGACTCCCCTGCTTGGCAGGCACCAACAAAGCAATTGTCCGGTCTGCATCGCTGAAGCTCCCGCCGGACGCCGAAGTCTTTGCATCACCAGAGGTAGATTTCCAGACTGCCCAGAGGTTGCCCTGAGTTCCCTGCAAAGCTGAGGCCCGTAGCTGTCGTGGGTAATGTGAAACCGTGACCCCTGGACACCGATCGCATTTGCAAGTGCATCCTTTTCTGGGTCTCCCACGAAGTTTTACTTTGGGCTCCGAGTAGCCCCAGCCTCCAGCACTGACTACACTGAAGATCACTGGCCTCCACTCCACGAGTGTCCCGTGAGCCAGCTCTAAGTGCGTCCACTCGAGGCTCCTTTGCGGTCACTAGTCCGTTGGCTAGTAGGCCCTCCCGAAGGCCAATCTTCTTATGCTTGGGCTTCCCTAGTTGCTCCAGGTGTGCCCTGACTTACCGTTGCTGGGTGAGTCCCTCAGACCTTGCTGGTCTGCACCACCGTTCTTCTTCTATTTCCACGAGACTTGCCGTTGCCAAGACTTGTTGGGTCCAATCCGGTCGCCGACACCCCTGCAACGGACAGACGTCGTGGGACAGCTCGAATCCAGCTCCTGGTCATCGTCGACACCTCCTGGACCTCGTGGCTGAAGAGTCAAGATGACCGTCAACCTACCTGAAGCACTCGACATCGGTGGGCATATGCTCATCGCCTTCCTGGTCACTGGCTAGTGACCCAGACTCTTTCCCCTCTGCTTTCAGGTTCTTCAGATCTTCAATCCACCTTTGGATCCACCCGAACACTTTCGACTTGGCCGCCAGCAGCACTTTGCAGCAGATCGCCATTGAAAACGACGACGAAACCCGACCCCGAAAGACACCTATGCACCCGGCTTCCCTGGGTGAGGTAACTCGAGTACTCCGGTGCTCCCGTGGGTATAGACTCTAGAACAACCCAGTTCTAAAGGGGTTTGCTCCAAGTCCTCCTCTAAGTGTCCCTTTTCTTTAAAATTCCAACCGCGACTTTCCCCATAGAAGTCAACGGCGATTCGCGGCTGTGTTCTCACACTGCACGCGTCCCCCGTGGGTCCCCTGTGTCACTACCTTGGGTGGTTCCTTGTGGTCCAAGCACTTCTACAGGCTCTAGGCCTTGTGTCTAGCTCATTCGTGGTTCTTATACCACTTTATTGGTATATGGTTTGGTACGCCCCTAGGGCTCAAACGTGTATTTGTGCTATTACTGTTGATAACTAACTTATAACTTATGTACTTCAAACTCTAGCCTCATAAAGAGACTAGAGGGGTGTGTTTAGCAATAAATACATATATTTTGAATATATACCTGGTGTGGTCCTCTTTCATTTGGTCACTCAAGAGATTATAGATTGGTAAAACAAGCTGCTTTACATTCCTTCAAGACTTAGCCTGAAGGCTGCTCTCCATAGCTACCACTAGGATAGCTTTCAATAAAGGTTGTCTTTAACCTATCTCCAATAAGGGGTTGTTTGGACTGGTGCAAGGTGCCCACTATAATTAGTGGACAGCATATACCAGGCCAACTTCTCACAGGCACGTTATAGTTAGAAATTAGCATTTGAAAAACCTTTGAAATTCACTGAAAAAACCATAGGTTTCAGGGACGTTATAGTTAGAAATTAGCATTTAAAAAACCTTAGAAATTCACTGAAAAAACCATAGGCTTCAGGGACGTTATAGTTAGTTGGACATTTCACTCATACAAAACCATAGAAATTCCCCTGTTATAGTTAGTTGAGCTAAATATAACTCGCGCCCCCGCAATGCACTGCTGATGACGTCACATATTACATCATTCATGACATGGTCAGTGACATCACTGATGACATCACTGATGACATCTCAAATGACATCACTGATGACATCTCTGATTACATCATCCACGTGAAAATCTGATGCACCTCATCACACCCTAATATAACCCTTGATACACCCACTCTAAAATACAGAGTATCATTTTCGAAACCATCAACACACCAATACCAGTTAGTACATATCCACTCACTAATTCCTAGCTCTACACACACATCCACTCATTCACCCATACAGTCACTCATACATACAGTCAGCCATCAATATTGCATTATCATATGCACTCACATATCTATACAGACACTCACACACCGCCTCTCATTCATAGAGTTACTCACACACCTAGTCAGTCATGGAAATAATCAATCACACTTTCATTTACTCACCTGTACAGTTATACACACACCACCTCCCTTATTTAAACATATACTAACACATACTTACACTCTAATACAATAAGTAATACAAGCACACACTGATCCATACAGCACTCTCACAATCACTCACTCTCACATATAGTCATTTATACACTCCAATACTCACATATACTGCCTTTCACATATGCAGTTACTCACACATGTACCACTGAGGCATCCATTCACTCAGCAACACACCCATACACACACTCACCCATCCATACAGCTCTTCACAGATGCACTCTTGAACCTATACACCCAGTGAATCACCCACTCACACATTTATGGACAGTTACACCCAACCCCACCTACCCCCAAAAACACTCAGGCACCCATAGAGATACTCAAACAACTAATCAATAACCCATATAGATCCTCATTTAGTTACTCACCAACCCATAGAACCGCTTACACACCAACTGACAAACTAAACTGTGTGAATGTCTGTATTAGTCACTAACACATGCATTCAGTAAGACACAATTAATCACTCAATTATACAGTCAGTCACACACCTACTAAATCATCCATCCTGACTCTTATACACCCATTCATTCTTCAATACACCTTTGCATATACATAAAACATATTTACATTTTATAAAAACACATAGTCACTGGATGATGTCATCAGTGATGTCATTTGAGATGTCATCAGTGATGTCATCAGTGATGTCACTGACCATGTCATGAATGATGTAATATGTGACGTCATCAGCAGTGCATTGCGGGCGCGAGTTATAGTTAGCTGAACTAACTATAACGAGGGAATTTCTATGGTTTTGTATGAGTGAAATGTCCAACTAACTATAACGTCCCTGAAACCTATGGTTTTTTCAGTGAATTTCTAAGGTTTTTTAAATGCTAATTTCAAACTATAACGTCCCTGAAACCTATGGTTTTTTCAGTGAATTTCAAAGGTTTTTCAAATGCTAATTTCTAACTATAACGTGCCTGAAACCTATGGTTTTTTCAGTGAATATATATATATATATATATTCACAGAAAAAAACATATGTTTTACAGACGTTATAGTTAGAAATTAGCATTTAAAAAACCTTTGAAATTCACTGAAAAAAACATAGGTTTTACAGACATTATAGTTAGAAATTAGCATTTAAAAAACCTTTGAAATTCACTGAAAAAACCATATGTTTCAGGGACGTTATAGTTAGCTGGACATTTCACTCATACAAAACCATAGAAATTCCACTGTTATAGTTAGTTCAGTTAACTATAACTCGCGCCTCCGCAATGCACTGCTCATGACGTCACACATTACATCATTGATGGCATGGTCAGTGACATCACTGATGACATCACTGATGACATCTCAAATGACATCACTGATGACATCATCCAGTGACTGTGTGTTTCTGTAAAGTTTAAATATGTTTTATATATATGGCAAGGTGTATTGAAGAATGAGTGGGTGTATAAGTGTCTGGATGGAGGATTTAGGAGGTATGTAACTGATTGTATAAGTGACTGATTAAACGTGTCTTACTTAATGCATGGGTTAGTGACTAAACTGTGTGAATGTCTGTATCAGTCTGTCTGTTGTTGTGTAAGCTTCTACATGGGTTGGTCAGTAGCTACATGAATGTCTATATGGGTTATTGATTGTTTGCTTGAGTATTTGTATGGGGGACTGAGTGTGTGTGTGTGTGTGTGGGTTAGATGTGTGAGTGGTTGATTCACTGGGTGTATGGGTTCAAGAGTGCATGTGGAAACAGCTGTATAGGTGGTTGAGTGTGTGTATGGGTGTGTTGGTGAGTGAATGGATGTCTCAGTGGTACATATGTGAGTAACTACATATGTAAAAGGCAGTATATGTGAGTGATGGTGTATATAAATAACTATATGTGAGACTGAGTGATTGTGAGAGTGGCATGTATGGATGAGTCTGTACTTGTTTCAGTGATTACATAAGAGAGTAACTATGCGTTACTGTCTGTATGAATTAGTGAGGTGGTGTGTGTATAACTGTTTAGGTGAGTAAATGGGAGTGTGATTGATTCTTTGCATGACTGACTAGGTGTGTGAGTAACTCCATGGATGAGTGGCGGTGTGTGAGTGTCTGAATAGGTGTATGAGTGCATATTATAGTGTTGTATTGATAAGTGACTGCATGTATAAGTGATTGTATGGGTGAATGAGTAGATGTGTGTGCAGACCTAGGAATCAGTGAGTGAGTATGTTGTAACTGGTATTGGTGTGTGGATGGTTTCGAAAATGGTAGTGTGTATTTTACAGTGGGTGTATTAAAGGTTATATTAGGGTGTGATGAGGTGCATCAGATTATCATGTGGATGATGTCATCAGTGATGTCATCAGTGATGTCATTTGAGATGCCATCAGTGATGTCATCAGTGATGTCACTGACCATGCCATCAATGATGTAATATGTGACGTCATCAGCAGTGCATTGCGGGGGCGCGAGTTATAGTTAACTAAACTAACTATAACGGTGGAATTTCTATGGTTTTGTACGAGTGAAATGTCCAGCTAACTATAACGTCCCTGAAACCTTTGGTTTTTTCAGTGAATTTCAAAGGTTTTTTAAATGCTAATTTCAAACTATAACGTCTGTAAAACCTATGGTTTTTTCAGTGAATTTCAAAGGTTTTTTAAATGCTAATTTCTAACTATAACGTCTGTAAAACTTATGGTTTTTTCAGTGAATTTCAAAGGTTTTTTAAATGCTAATTTCTAACTATTACGTCTGTAAAACCTATGGTTTTTTCAGTGATTTTGAAAGTTTTTTTTAAATATTAAACTACTATTCTGCTATTTGTCATTAGTACTGTTTTTCTGACTTTTCCACTACAGAAAAGAAAATAAACTGTAAAACTGTTGTGTAATGTAATATATTTCACAAATTACAGTGTTACTTATCAAATAATACAACATAATTTAACATTTTGAAAACATATTTTTCTCCCTTTTTCTGCTGTTATCAGATTCTACTTAACTTCACTATTCACAGTGATGTCAGTGTAGTATCATCATAAACAGTTGGGGAAAAAAAACAATCTACTAGATTGTTTAAAAAAAACAAATGACTAATTCTAGCAAACACAATACCTAATAAACACAAATAACACATCCAATACTATTTCCAATTTTTAAATCTTACCTTTACTGTGTAGTTTCTGTTCACATTTTTCCTTAAGGCCAAATAATGTGTGGAATTTTTTTTTTAAATCATCCAGTATCAATTCCTTAAAGCATCTTCCCATTTTCCCTCTAGGCCGAATAATTTATCTAACATTTTTGTTTCAGAAATATCAAGTATGAGTTGGGTAATTCATAAGGCAATCTCGGTTTAATTTCCAAGTGTGTATCGTTGCAGTGACTCCAACCATTTTTGCATTTTAAATATACAGTATAATGTCCACATGTGGTAGTAGCTCCAGCATGGAAAACAATAGCCAGTGCTGTGAAAGTTCTTCCAGAAATAGATACTTGACTAGAAACAAAATGTTTAATTTTCGTTTCCACTTTTCTTCCATTTGGTCTACAGCGTTGTAGCATTAAAATTAGATATTTTCCATATCTTTCTAGGCATAATGTAGATAACATTTCTGATTGACAACGAGAACATTTCATATCATGATTTGCTTCTTTTATTAATTTCGGAAAAGGTACAGATTTGCAGTCATGTATTGTTAAATATAGAAATTGTTCTCTGTCAACTATAGTACTTGAAGTTAGTGAACACTGTTCACATTTGTGATCCCATTTGTAACTGAGTCCAAATAAACTCTCAATCTGGATTCCTTCATCTTCTAATACTCCAAGCATAACCATCAGAAACTCTTGTGCATCTTTTTGTATATTAGGACTGAACGTTAAAGATCCAGTACATGTATCCAAGAGTTGTCGAATACCAGAAGCAGGATGGATCTTACTTCTGTCAGTTCTCAATTGTTCAAATAAAGTATAAAGTGCAGAACATAATCTTTTTCCTGACTTTCCATAATTTCACCATAAAGATCTTCTAGATAAAATATAACGTTTAGAATAACATTACCATAGCAGTTGACACCAGAAGCATTTTCTAATTGGTATCCCACAACATCATCCTTTGTTTGTATTTTCTGTTTCTTTGCATCTTTTCTTTTCTCTTGAATTTTTTTCTGCTTTTCAACCACACTTGATTCATCAACATATTTGCGTTTTGAATACACAGCACGTTTTTCATAAATAGGATATTCACCTAAAGTTGGTGCATAAAGTCTTCTTAAACGATTATATTCTCTTACACAATTTACTTCAGCACTAACCTTGTTTTCATCGAAATCAATTAAATACAAACCAGACAATGTTCTAACTCGAGATAATGCAACGTATGCCATTCCCTATTTAAACACAGTTCTTCCAACATTTACTAAAGCATTATCTACACTTAAACCTTGAGATTTATGAATGGTTATTGCATATGCTAAACAGAAAGGAAACTGTTTTCTACGAACATACAAGTCTTTTACCAGCAAAAACG
The DNA here is from genome assembly GCA_963921515.1 of Calotriton arnoldi. Taxonomy (NCBI): domain Eukaryota; kingdom Metazoa; phylum Chordata; class Amphibia; order Caudata; family Salamandridae; genus Calotriton; species Calotriton arnoldi. The sequence goes on from CAWUFW010013341.1 coordinate 404,393, forward strand.
TACAGCACAACGCCTAATTTGTTTCACCTCTGCAATCTGATCAAATTTAAATTTCAAGAATTCAATTGCATTTCTGTTTTGATATTTTACAAATTCAATAACTTTCCCTATGGCTCCATTCACTAAACCTTGTTCTATATTCAAATTACGCCTCAAAATTACCCGACAGTTTATACATACATCTAAAAAAATTCTAAGCCAGCAGTTTTTGATACAGACTTTTCCAAAGAATCCAATTTAGTCTGTAGTTTATTTGAAAGAAGAATTGTTATTCCTTGATGCTCGATTTTATCAATAGCTTCAATGTGAACTATTTCTTGATTTTATAATTTCAGAAGCTCTTGATTAAATGTATAACACTCTTCCAGTGTAGGCATTAAGCAAAGTATAGACTTTTTTCTGCAATGTTCTTGTACAGTACTGCTGCTGGTGTGTTTTCAGTTGTAAACAAGTTCTTTAGTAGACGACTTTGTAAAGCTTGTTTACCATGTTTGCTTAGAACACCAATTCTTACATCTTTCTGAATATTTCCATAATCTTCATCACTTGCTTGTTGCATATTCTGAGTGAGTTCTTTATATTCAAAATTTAACCAGAGATTCACATTTCCAATACTTCCCAAAGTTTTCCTAGTGTCTTCATGTAGAAGTGTTTTAAAGACTGGTTCTCCTTTTACAGGAGTTAGTTGTAGCAGATCTCCAAATACAATTACATGTTTTCCTCCAAAGAGAACGTCGTAATCTGTTTTTAATACCTGTTGCATTCTTAAATGCACGAAAGCAAGCATTACGTTTGAGACCATGCTGACCTCATCAATAATTAAAATTTTCATCTTCTTCAGCACTCTTGACACTTCATAAGAAGCTTCTCCAGACAACTTCTAATATTCTAATTTATTATCATGCTCAACTGGTAGCATTAGTAATCTATGCAAAGTAATTCCTTTAACATTGTGCGCAGCTAATCCAGTTGGAGCTGTTACTACACAAGATAAATGTGAACCAGTAGTTTTTTAAGATAACTGGTCAAAACTTTAATTAAAAAACTTTTACCCATTCCAGCTTGACCACTGATGTACATCAGAACAGGTTTAAATGATGAACATATGCATTCTTTTTTTCATGCAACAAACCATGTTCTATCTGTTCTCTCACTTGTACATATATTTCTTTCTGTTCAATATTTACTTGTTCTTCTAACTTTTCCAATGTAATATTCTCCTCTTGTGCTTGTTGCATTGCAATTTCCACTTCATGCATAGCAATCGCTGCTTCATTTTCCACTATTGGTTGTCCAAGTGGATCTTGACTACATGGACCAGAACTTTGACTATCTTGAGAACTTTCATTTGCAACTTCAACTGTAATAGTCTTTTCCTGTTCAACTTCATTATTCAACATTTTTAAATATGTTGGGACAATTGAACATGCAATGCTATCTTTACATACATTAAAAGAATCTTCGTAGCAGTCGAAATCTCCAAGTAATTCACTTTCGCTACGCCATGGTTTGAACAGTTGGAGAAGTGCTAAATAGTAAAATTCTCGCTTGTCTGCAGTTTCACAACTGAGTTTCCTGTGGTTGATAAGGTTACCTTTTGTGTGTTTTACTAAACATCCATGACATCCAAGTACTCCATATTTTCCTTGTTTTAAATTCTGTTTAACATTTCTTTTGAAGCTGTAATGTTGAAGTACTTCATACAGACAAAGCTGTTGCAGATGTCGACTCCTTTTCGGATAGTATGTATCCAACATATTAGTTTTAAGAATGTCTGTACTGTCTGGTTCATTTGCTGCTAAGTATTCAATTTCTTCTAATGATTTCAACACTCTATTTCGTGAGCAGGCAAGACCTAAACTTACCCAAATGATCCCTCGTGATTTTGAATATAAACTTGAAGAGCACAACCGGTCTGAACATTCATACGATCCAATTTCTCTGTGGGAAAACATTTTCAAAGTAAAGCTGTACAATTTTTGCTAAGGCTTTTCTCTTGTGCAATTTCTTCCCACATTTGTTTCATCTCGGTTTTTTCTGATTTCGTTATATATGATGTAACGTAGCGTGCAACAGCAATTGAGTTGTCTGCAACATACTGGATGTCCATATTTGCATTCCACATTTTTAAATAACCGGATTGTAGTCATTAATATACTTTGACAGTTCTGTTCTTTTCAAGTTGTAGGTATTCTTTGGAGATTTGCGAGTTATTGTGTGCGTTACAGAAGAAAAAAAGAATTTACTCTTCCTTTAGAAATTACTGGACGTGGAAATCCAAAACGACACTTGGTATAAAATTTTCCTTTAGACTTGTATTTTCGTCGGCAGTACTTTCCACAACGGTGACTTTGGAAACGTAAAACTTGCTGTCTAAAGCTTCTATCTCCTCCTTCTCTTGGAATCTGACATGTCACATACTGTTCACTGAAAGACAATACTATTTCATCTGAATCAGTTCCAAATTTAGGTGCATCCTTGATCCACAATAGCATATGTATATGAGGAGCACCTCTCGCTTGGTACTCCTATCTCCAAAAGAAATCGGTAACTTCTCCAAGAGGTGGATTCTTTTATTGCAGATGAAAGACATCATAGCTTGAAACCTATGATTAAAATATCTGCACACATTTACAGGATCCAAAGAACACAGTTCTCCAGGTGTCTTCATTTCAACATTCTTTATATTGGAATTTGCTTCTCGTAGAAATTCAAGCAAATCTTCCCATGCATACTCTGCACAGCTAAGGGGTCGATTCCGATTCGGGCCGGAAAAAGCACCGACCGACTCGGATCCGGAAAAAATACCGACCGACACGTACCCGTGGCGCCCGACACGCCAAGTACGATGCAAGGCGCGAAAAATCCGACCGACACGTAACGAAACCAAGTCGACCGACCGAGCCGCACGGAAAACAGCAATCCGGCCGGAAAAACACGCGAATCCAACCGACCGACACGCACCCGGAACAAATCCGACCGAAACGTACACGCTAACTCCAAACCGCTAAGTACGATGCAAGGCGCGAAAACCACGAGCGAGTCGGACGGAGGACAAGCCGTACGACCGACACGCATACAAAACCGAGCCGAAGCAACACAATACACCGCGACCGACGCGTACGCAGCATAGAAAACTGCACAAACACAGCGTGAACGAAACGGAAAACACCGTACGAGACCAATGCAGGGTCCGACTCGGTCACAAGAACGTTTCCAACATACACAAACAGCACAAAGGAAAAATCACCCAAAAAAAGGCCAAACATGCAATTACCAAGCCAATAAATACTGGGGGGGTGGGGACAGAGAACAAGGACACACCCACAACTCCACCTATATAAAGGACACAAATCACTACCATGAGCCTTTGCAAATGCCATTCCACTGCCAGCACCCAAGAGAAAGCAACCACACACCCACAGCTCATCCCTCACACAAGCCACACACCATCAGCACACCAACAAATACCTACCTCACATACACCCAGCAAACACACATCACACCCTCACCTGCACACCAACACACACATCACCCACCATCACCACCCATCACCATGCCCCCAAGAAGAATCCCAAGTTCCTAGATAGTGAATTGGAAGTCATGGTAGACGAGATCCTCAGGGTGGAGCCACAGCTGTTTGGCACTCTGGTCCAACAGACCCCCATGTCGCAGAAAACCAAGATGTGGGAGAGGATCATCAACAGGGTGAACGCCCAATCACCATGTCGGCGCACAAAGACGGACATCCAGAACAGGTGGTATGACGTGCGCAGGAGGGTACGGGACATGCTGAAGAAAGACTACATCAACAGCCAACACACCGGCAGTGGCCCTCCTGCCAAGCCAATATACCTCAGGCCCTGGGAGGAGAAGGTGCGGGCCATCCTTCCGCCAGTGAGCGTATATGGACTAGAGGACATCCCAGAGCCTGGTGAGTACACAACAAATGTACACAATAAACTGCCACAAAACACACACATCACTGTCAAGGGGAGAGTCAAACCATGCACTCATAGCAATTACACAGCAACTAGAACAGAATCATCCCAAAATGTGTATGTCAGTCAGATAAACACAACACATGCCATCAAAAAAGTCACATCCAACTGTGCCAACACATGTACAAACACAACCACAACTACAGCTAGGCAGTGGCACAAATAGAACTAACAAACACATCCACACATGTAGCCACCACAACAACACCAACACACAGTGAAGACCACTCAAAGGAAGGAATTCTGTGTATGCTGGCCAAGTCAGTGTAGCCAATAGCATCATGGGAGTCGCAGTCACACATATTGCCCGCCCCAAAACTGTCCCATCAACACCACCATGAACCATGCGCACATCACAGGGAGTGGAGAAGGACTCACAAGATGGCTGACACTGGCTACTGCTGTGGGGAGCACAAGGCCCTGCTGCCAACTGTGCACCAACAAACAGCAGGACACCACTGACTGACATCCTGAGAGACAACTTCCACTCCCTGCAATGCAAGCACGTTCCATGGTGGGATATCTGGCTGGCTGGGTGGGAAGGGGGACTTGCAGCACTGACTATAGTCACCAGCACCTCCCCTCACACCCCCCAACACAAACTCCACAGTACCCACCTGGTAGAATGCAATGCCCTCCATCCTAACACAAGATCCCACAAAGCACCACCACCCTGGGTTATGTTGTGTGAAGCACAGGGACACTCTTGGGACTCTTAGCCAAACAACTGCCAGGACAACACTCCCAGCCATCCTGTCAGCACAGCCAGCCCAACCCACAGGGAAGCAGAGTCAAAAGGAAGGAAGCATGGGCATGCTGGGAAGGGGGAGGAGGCAATAGCATGATGGGAGTCGTAGTCACAGCCCTACATCCCCCACCACATGGCCCAGCAAGCTCACACTCACGCATGCACATCCCACAGAGAGTGGAAAGGCCCATCAAAGATGTCTGACACTGTTGCTGTGTCGTGGGGAGCACAAGGGCATGCTGGGTACTGCACACCAACCAACAGCAGGACACCACTGTCAGCCATCTTGCCATTGCCCTCACACCCACACCCACTGAACTCCACACAAAAGCAAGTAAGTATGGGAATGCTGGCAAGTGGGGTGGAGGCAATGGCATGATGGGAGTCGTAGTCACAGACATAGCTCACCCCCACAACTGTCCCATCAACACCACCCTGAACCATGCTCACATCACAGGGAGTGGAGAAGGACTCACAAGATGGCTGACACTGGCTACTGCTGTGGGGAGCACAAGGCCCTGCTGCCAACTGTGCACCAACAAACAGCAGGACACCACTGACTGACATCCTGAGAGACAACTTACACTCCCTGCAACGCAAGCACGTTCCATGGTGGGATAACTGACTGGCTGGGTGGGTGGGAAGGAGGTCCGGCTGTCAACCAAACACAAGCAATGCAGACCATGTTCACACCCCAGAAAATACATAGAAATGCCCAAATAATGCAGGACAATGTGCCACACCAATATCAACCCCTGACTGTGACGACTTAGGACAATGCAATGTACAGGCCCGCACCCAGAGGCACAGTCACAACTGTCATGTGTGTCAACCATTGATGCCTGCAGAAACATGACATACATTGTTTGTGTCTCCCAAAAACAGGTGATGATGGGGACACAGCAGCAGACGCTGAGGAGTCCCAGTCCCAGGCTCAAGAGGATGCCGAGCTCACTGGCGTCGTACAGCCTCTGTCCTCCTCGGACGATGAAGAACAACCTGGCACATCCGGTGCAAGTCAACATGCAGCACCAGCAGGACCACCAGCTGAAGCACCAGCAGGACCACCAGCTGCACCCCCTGCACCCACCCCTACAACGACTGTCACCACGAACACCATCCCTGCCGACATGGACAGAATAAGGAGCAACACCAGCACAGTGACCCTGGACCAACCTGGGGCCATGGACACCACCACCACCACCAACCCCCAAGGTGGACCAGGGTTATCTGTGCGTGCCACTGCACACACTGCACATGTCAGCAGGGGTGGTGGGAGGGGTGGGAGACAGAGGTCGCTGCTTGCAGACGTTGCTGGTGTGCATGACGACCCACAACTGGTACGCATAGCTGATGCGTACCAGTCCAGCACCGGAGAGCTCAGCCAGGTAGTGGGGCTCCTCAGAGACATTAAACAGCAGCAGGCTGCCCATCATGCCCGCTTGGACTCCCACATGTCCCACGTGGAGTCACACATGTCCCGTGTGGACTCGCACATGTCCCGCGTGGAGTCCAAGTGGGATGCACTGCATGAGATGACGGCGGTGCACAGGGACATTTTACAATGCCTCCGCCAGATGAACAGCAACCAGTCCACACCTCCCTGTGTGCCAACAACATCTGGTGCCGAACAAACTGCAACTGCCACAGGGAGGGAGGAGGACTCTGGCGGAGAGTCCCCTGCACCGCAGCAGCCTGCACTTGAGGGCCCCCCCAAGAAGAGGGGTCGTCCGAGGAGGGAAAAGTGAGAGGCCGATGGCCAAGCGCAACTCCCAGGAAGCCTGAACCTGTTCTGGATGTTCGCCTTTGTGCACAGACTGTTCACCCTGTTGACGGCAACACTACTCCCACACATTGCATGGGGAGTACAAGTTGGACCAATGTGTCAGACAACTGTGGCCCCGATACTGGGGATCCTGTCTACCCGGACTTTCAATTCACCTAGGAACTTGGGATTGCAAGATTCATGTACAGCACAACCCATCCTATGCACTATTAACACAAATGTATCACAATAAACACACTAATACACCATACTTGCCTCTGTCGTGATTCCAACGTGGGTGCTGTTATGGGGATGATGAACTGCAAAATTACACAGTGTATGCGAACTGCAACAGCAAGGACAACACAGGCATGTGAGTACAGGCAACGTGACACACATGAGGGAGACACACCACCAGGGCTACACGACACATACACACCTAGGCCATCTGACTCATTGCCTACACTGATGTTGCCAGGGAAGACGGTGCAATGCACAGACACCACACCCATTCCCAGTTGTAGTCAAGTAGCCCACAGGTGCAGTAAGCAAATGGCAGTCAAATGTGTGACCACAGACAACGCACATCACAAAGTGAAGCACAGGTTTATTACACAGTTGCAACATGCCGTAACCACTACAGATGCAAGGTAACCCCACCTGGTAGCGGGCACACAGTCAACAACTGTAGACGGAAGGAAGTCCATGGGTGTGGCGCACATCACCTGTAGGGACACAACAGCTACCAGCCTGGATGTGCAATCACGTCGTCGGTGGACACAGTTGACCAAACGAATCTGAAAGTACCCTGTGAAGGACAGAAATGACACACAGTCAAAAGCAATGGAGTACAGGACAGAACAGCAAAACTCATGCACAATACATGTTACAAGATACCCACCCAGAACCAAGTTAGCATGTCAACACTGTTGGGGAGTACAGCCCACCTGTCACCACACATCGCAACACACATCCAGTCAAGTAGCCCATGGACACACTCCAACAGCACCAGAGCACCACCCACACATCATGCCAACTCACATCATTGACATGACACCTCAGGATACTCACATTCAGCTAAAGAAGTTGGTGATGAGCTGTGTGCGGACATCACCATCACCATCATCATCATCGTCACTGGCATCGTGGTCCAGGCCAGGATCCTCCACAGGTGGCGGATGTTGGTCATTGTCATCCTGGATGAGAGGCAACTCCTTCCGCACTGCCAGGTTGTGGAGCATGCAGCAGACGATGATAATCTTGCACACTTTCGCAGGGGCATATGGGAGGGACCCTCCGGTCTTGTCCAGGCAGCGGAAGCGGCTCTTCAGGAGACCAAAGGTCCGCTCAATCACTCTCCTGGTCCGACCATGTGCCTCATTGTAGCGCATCTGGGCAGGTGTCACAGGGTTCCTGAGGGGTGTCAGCAACCACGGCATGTTGGGGTATCCCGAGTCACCTACGGCCAGACAAGTGCACATTAGCTGACTTGGAAAAGTGGGCGGAATACTACAGATCAGATCACACACAATGGCACAAAGTCAGTACACACCGACAAGCCAGGCACGCTGGTTCTGCATCTGTGCCATCATCCTGGGGATGCGACTACTCCTCATCACAAAGGCATCGTGTGCTGAACCAGGGAAACGGGCACACACGTGTGTGATGGTCATGTCTGCAAGACACACCACCAGTGCATTGACCGAGTGGTAGTGCTTGCGGTTCCTGTAGGCCTGCTCCTGGGCCTGTGGTGGTACCAAAGCCACATGTGTCCCATCAATGGAGCCAATTACATGCGGCATCCTCCCCAGGGCATAAAAGTCACTCTTCACGTCAGTGAGTCGTCGCAGTCTAGGGAAATAGATGTACCGGTTCAGGAAGAGCAACATTGCCGCCAAAACATCGCGGAGCACACGGCTGAACATGGTCTGTGACATCCCACCAGCAGTCGCCACAGTATGTTGGAAGGTACCGGTGGCAAAGAAGTGTAGGGCTGCCATCACCTTCACCTTGGGGGTCAGCGCTGTAGGATACGGCCGGCCAGGCTGCAAATGTGGGGACAACTGCACTGCCAAATCCTCAATCAGCTGCCTGGTGAAGCGGTACCGTCGGATGCTGTCCCGTTCCACCATCGTTGCCAGGTCTGGGAATGGCCGATGGACAGCAGGAGCCCTGCAGTGCAGAGGAGAAGTAAGCAAGATTGTCAGTCACCCCACATATGCGGCATTGAACACACTCAAGATCCCAACATACATCATTATGAGGCACAACTACATGAAGTGTGCAGTACCGGAAGGACATGTATGGTACATACATGGCCAACATCTGTCAACACGGTCCTACAGGTGGCATCAATTTGTCCCAGGTTGGCCCATTGGATATCATGATGCCGTGTCACAGTTCCCATCTCCTGCTGCCGTGTCACATTCACCCCCACAGTGACATGTGAGGACAGATGTGCCCCAGGCACCACAGCTCAACGACAGGTACATTCCCAGGGACCCTGTAATGCCACATGGACACTGGCATCACATGGAGTATCATGTGTACACCACAGCAAAACAAACATGACCCCCACAGGTAGTGGCCCCACTTGCCACGGCAGGACAGACATGGACGTCTGTGACACACACGCACAACATCAGAGTCCATGCACACACAACGTGGATGTGGAGACTGTCTCCCATTGTGCACATGAAATCAGAGACATTGTAAACACTACATGCACAAAGACTGTGGAGGTCCATCACTATTGTGCCACTGGGACACCCTGGCTCAAACATACCGTCCCACATGGGACTCACGGGGTATGTGACATGACATACACAAACACCACTGTGAAATGTGACCATGGCACATGCACAGATATGAACAGTTGCACATCACAGTGGTCACGTACACGTAACACCCAGGATCCTGTCCCCATGAACACGTGCACAGCCTGGGGGTGGCTGCCCACAGGTGACACCCACAGGACAACATGTACACCAACATACACACAATAGGAAATGCAGCCTTACATGCCTTATGATAAGGTTTGGACAGGCTGTCGTGATGTAGGTGTGCCCCTCACTCCCTGGGAGCTATCTGTGGCTGGCATATGTCCATCTGAGACAGGCATGCTGACATATGCCAGTCACATGTACAGTGATGCGTTGTACTGCAATGGACCGATCGGTGCCTCCGGCCGGCCCATTGCTTTCAATGTGTGGGGGTACGCGTTGTACCCCTGTGCGCGTTGAACTGCAATGGACCGATCGGTGCCTCCGGCCGGCCCATTGCTTTCAATGTGTGCGGGTACGCGTTGTACCCCTGTGCGCGTTGAACTGCAATGGACCGATCGGTGCCTCCGGCCGGCCCATTGCTTTCAATGTGTGCGGGTACGCGTTGTACCCCTGTGCGCGTTGAACTGCAATGGACCGATCGGTGCCTCCGGCCGGCCCATTGCTTTCAATGTGTGCGGGTACGCGATGTACCCCTGTGCGCGTTGAACTGCAATGGACCGATCGGTGCCTCCGGCCGGCCCATTGCTTTCAATGTGTGCGGGTACGCGTTGTACCCCTGTGCGCGTTGAACTGCAATGGACCGATCGGTGCCTCCGGCCGGCCCATTGCCTTCAATGTGTGGGGTACGCGTTGTACCCCTGTGCGCATTGAACTGCAATGGACCGATCGGTGCCTCCGGCCGGCCCATTGCTTTCAATGTGTGCGGGTACGCGTTGTACCCCTGTGCGCGTTGAACTGCAATGGACCGATCGGTGCCTCCGGCCGGCCCATTGCTTTCAATGTGTGCGGGTACGCGTTGTACCCCTGTGCGCGTTGAACTGCAATGGACCGATCGGTGCCTCCGGCCGGCCCATTGCTTTCAATGTGTGCGGGTACGCGTTGTACCCCTGTGCGCGTTGAACTGCAATGGACCGATCGGTGCCTCCGGCCGGCCCATTGCTTTCAATGTGTGCGGGTACGCGTTGTACCCCTGTGCGCGTTGTACCGCAATGGACCGATCGGTGCGCACCCATTGACAATGGGCTTGCCTGGCAACGGACGCGTTTTCGAATTTCGAACGAGTCGGTTGCTGGAAAATCAGTTGGTCACCCACAACAATGTTGCAAAATCATGTATGTCATGAAGTTGAAGATTTGAAGGATGCTGTGGGCGTGTTTTGGTGCTGCTATTCCATGGATTGGCCAGATTCAGAAGATGCAAACGACTTGGACCTATCACTTTGGACACAAGGGACAGTATCTGCCTCTCCAGCACATATATATTGCTGGCTGTTCCCCTGAGAGCCCACTTGCCTGCACTACATGCTCCAAGACGACATCTGCCACTGCACTGCTGCTGTCTCTGCCCCTCTGGACCCTGCAATGGCACGTACTGTGGAGAGAGCCCCAGCCTTCAGCCTTGAAGAGAACCAGGCCCTGCTGGACAGCCTACTTCCACAGTACAGCAAGCTGTATGGGACACCAGGGGAGCAGGTGAGTGTCCTGTGCACTGCCTTTCTGAATGTGCATTTTGTCTGACTAGCAAGGCTGAGAGTCTGCACGCCACTGGCTAGCAGGCTCACTGAGTAGTTGTCACCCCCCATAGTGTGTAGTGACTTGCACTGGACAGGTATGGTGCAGTGACAGTGCTTCTGAACAGGGTTTTACTCCCCATGCAATGATACCATGTAGTGACTTCTGGAAAACTGTCCATGGGCAGCCGTGCACTGCCTGTGTACACCATGTGCCCCTGTGATTGCGACATGTATATGCAACTGTGTCATGCACGGATATGTTGCATGTGTAGTAATGGCCTTATCACTTTGTCATCCTGACAGGCTTCTGCCCATCGGAAGCAGGAGATCTGGAAGGACATCGTCCGGGCTGTCCGGTCCGTGGGGGTCTACAAGCGCCGGATCCGCAACTGCCAAAAGAGGTGGCAGGACCTTCGGGGCTGGACCCGGAGGATTGCACGGGTCCAGCTGAAGCTGTCGCCTCCTCGCAGGAGGGGCGGAACACGGACCCTGACCCCCACATGCTCAGGATCCTGGCGGTGGTCTTTCCAGACCTGGATGGGCAGCTGAAGGCCAGAGAGCAGCAAGGAGGGGGTGAGTCAAAGACTGCACTGTGAACTCTGTCTAACATGCTATGTGCCCTCCTCGGGCCTGGTTAAACTGCCACAGTACAGCAGTCATGTTGTCCAGGAGCCATGTCCCTCTATTGTGCACTGCCCACTCCTCATCTGATACCCAGGTGTGGCCCTTACATGCAGGGAATTCTGTCACTTAGGACTGTGTCCTTGCAGTTTGCTTGACTCAAGGTGGGAGACAGCATCTGTTTCCCTGACTCTGTGGTGGGCATCATGGGTGGGTCCATTGCTTACACAATGCCTGTATTCTGACATGTATTCAGCGTGTTACTTTGATCTGTGGTCCAATTGCTGAGCTGATCCACCACATGTGGCTGGGGTATCTGGCACACACCCATGCTGCGGGTGGGAACAATGTTTGGGCCCCAGGAGTATGTATATGACGTGTGTCACACATACTTAGCCAGCTGCCTACAGTCCAGGGCTCATCCCTCATTCATGTGGGGCTGGACAGTCATGCCTACTCCAGGCCATACAATACACTCTGTACTCCCACTCCCGTGTATCAGCTGACACATTGTGCGCAGTGATTTGACCCCTCAGGTGTCTGCCTCTGTGTCAGTGTGCTGTGGATTAGTCGCCAGGACTGCTGTGGAGTTTCTTGGTAGGGGCTCAGCATGCCACTGGAGATGTGACCATAGGAGACGATACTTGTGTGTCACATAGGTGTCTGATCAGCTGCCCATGCAGACTGGGGCATGTGAATGTGAAGTTCAGGCAGCTGTTCCCCATTCACAGCAGAGTGTGAGGGGCTCAGGTTCAGAGGGTAGTGTCACAGGTCTCCCATATGTCCAATAGGTATGACCTGGACAGATGAGGGTTAAGAGGATGTGTTGTGGGGGGATGTACATGTGCACTTGTGCAGCTCCAGGACTTGCATTCCCCATGACCTACTATTGTGACACAGTGCAGAGTGTTGTTGTCTGGCTGCAAAGTCATACATCACTGAGACAGTGATGTATGACTTTGCAGTCATGCCTCCGCCATGGCATGTGTCTACTGATTGGTGAGCCTGCAGGGGAGTGACATGTGCTACATGCACACCATAGTGGCGCTGGCTATCAGGACATGGGTGCATCATGGTGTCTGTCGCTGGTATGCATCACATGCATTTCCTATTTGACTCTGGGCATCCCTTTCATCCGGAAACCTGTACTGACTCAGTGGCAAGAGCTGTGATGTGTGCATGTCCACATGCCACACCGTGTCCTCTGCACTGTCCAACTACTGTGTACTTGGTGCATGTGTCCACACTGGGGTGTTGCAATCCAACAGACACCAGACAGATGGGTGCAAGGCCATGTGGGATGTGAGTGCCATGCTTGGCATCAGACTGACAATTGGCTTCTCCTGTTCAGTTAGGGCACTTTTAGCAATGTACAACTAATGATGCCAGGGCTTGCTCTGTGATGTGCTGTGCTCACAGTGGTGTGTGCGTTTTGTGCAGGTGACTGATGTCTGTCTGTTTCCCCATTGTTTGCAGATACATCCACGGCCACGGAAGGGGACAGCTCCACGGACCAGGAGGAGCCAGAGAGCCAGACTGGGTCAGCAGCCGAGGAGTGGTCGGAGGGACCCAGTGGCACGGAGGGCGAGGGAGCCACACCGAGGAGTCCTCAGCAGCATCCACCTCAGCTGAGGACCAGAGCAACTCGGAGGATGACTCCCTTGTGGAGGCGGGTGTCAGCAGCCACCACACCCCAGCTAGTGTTGCTGTCCCCGCCACCACCAGCACCACCACCGCCCTCCCATCGGCTCCCATTCCCCAGGTCCGTGGAGGCTCCCATGTCCGGGAGCGTGTCTCCTTTGGGCCAGGCACCGCAGCCCCTGCCCCTGTGTCCCCTGCTGCCCTGAGTGAGGAGTCTGTGTACCTCCTTCGCCAGCTCCATGTAGGCCAGACAGCCATGCTGAGTGTCCTCCATGCGCACACCGCGCTGTTGACTCAGCTGGTGTCGTTCATGGAGGGCATCTCATCGGGCATGTCTGACCTACAGAGGGGCAATAGGTCCATGGACTCCTCCCTGACGGCAGCAGTGTCCCTCCTCAAACGGTCCCTCACCCCTCCTGCCTCTGCTCCATCCACACTCCCCAGCACCTTACCCATCCCAAGCACACACACACCGGCACAGGCACACACCAGCACACACACATCCAGCACACTGACACACACGCCAATGACAAAACGCACACGCACGCACATTCAGGGGACTGAAGCCAGACTCACAGGGGATGGGGCCCTGGAACACACACACGCATCCACATGCACTGCGCAGTCCTCAGTTCCCTCTCCCTCCAAAGCACCCTCCCTTGCCTCACCTGCAACCCCAAAGTCACAGCAGCTCTTCCTCTGTGACCTCGGCCTCTTCCCCACCGATGAAGCTGCTCCAGCATCCCGGGGGAAGAGGAAGCCCACCCACACGGAGCAGAGTGCCCCTCGCCCCCGGACACCCTCCCCCAGGCGCAGACGGACTGAGGCCCCCACCCGCAAGTCCCCCGGAGTCCTAAGAGCAAGACCCCGCCACCGCCCTGCAGCTCAGGCACAAGGTCTCCGTCCTCCATCCCTCAGGCCCCCACTGCACAGGTGCCCCCACCACACCCTGCCCCAGGTTCCCCCACCCACAGATATACCATCCCCAAGAGGATCAGGCCTTCTCCCCCTGCCACTTGCTCTCCCAGCACCACACCCCCGCTGCGCTTGTCTGTGCCACTGATGTGGTGAGGGTGTCCTCCCCTCTGTCCAACCCACCTTGCCTGTTCCCCATTCTCCTCCCCTGGAGGTAGGCACTGCAGTGGAGTCCACTACCGCCCTGTCTGACTTGGGCACTGCAGTGGCGGACCTGTCCACTCCATCTGCAGGGTCCACTGCAGTTGTGCCGGCACCCACGACATCTGAGTCATGCCCCCAGTTGTGCCGGCACACACCATGTCAGACACCTCCACTGCAGTTGTCAGTGGCTCTCCAGCACCCACCACCCCTTCCCTGACTCCCCCTGGTGAGCCCTGATCCTGTCCCTGCGGTGCCTGGCCTGCCCCCCGGTTGCCCCTCCTAGTGGATTGTCCCTGGTTTTGTGCAGGCATGCGTAGGGTGACATCTGCCAGTGTCACCCTGTTTGAACTTTGACAATGGACTGGCCATTGGCCTTTGCTCTTTTTTTCTGGACGTCGTTTTCATTCAACACATATGCTGAATAAAGCAACTTTCTTTTCTCTAGTGCTCATGCTTCAGATGTACATGTTGTTGGTGCTGCTAACCATGCCCTTGCTGCAGTGATGGTGATATCTGGTCTCATGATTATGAAGTGTTACTGTGCAGGAACCCATGTGGTCCAGGGGGAATGTGTCCTATCATGTGGTGTATCCATGTCATCCATAGCAGCATCTGAGGGTGTCATGTGTTCAGTATTTGGCAATGGGATTTCCTACTTACATTAGCAATTTCATATCTGTGGCTTCCACCCCTGCACATCTGTTGTGCCTGCCATTGTTGGATTTGTCTACTTCCCTGACCGTGTTGCCATCTCCACTGGACATGCAGGTTTGGGCATCAATGGGGAAGGACTCATCCGTGTAGTCAGTGCAACATTGCTATACAAGTGTGTTGGATCTGTGCTGATGATTCCGTTGGCACATCCATGACCAGGCTGATGTGACGGGAGCCCTCATTTGGTGCTAATTGTTGATTGTGTGACCAAGTGCTCAGCTGACATGATGGGGCCCTACTGAGGCAACATATGGCACAGCTTTCCTCACACAGGAGTGGAGTCCCCTCATGGCAGTGTGTACACGTGTGACATTGCCTGCGCCCAAGGTGTGTGTTGTATGTGCATGTCTGTGTGTTCACTTCCATTTATCTGCGCATGCTGTGATCCCTAGTGTTGTACCTGTTTGTGATGCTTGCTGACTTGAGCTATGTTCCCCCAAAGTCTTCTCCCTGTGTTCTCTGTGATGTGGGTGCATGGCACATTACTGGTCATCAGGGTGTCACCCATAGGTGTGTTTGCTGTCAGGGCTGAGTTTGTGTGCAGACGCAGATGGGTCACAGTCAGGTTTCCCCTTGGCACTTGTTGTTTGCCCCTGTCATGTGATTTTCAGTTCGTGTTATCTTTAAGTTATTGTGACACGTTGTGTGTGTGACTGCTGGCACTCCTCAGGGTCCGGGCTGCGATGTTGGTTGTTGTCTATGTGTGTTCTTTGTGGGTGACCTTGGCTTCTTCATTGGTGTGTGACTGTGGCTGGGATCCCATTGGTTGGTGTGGTATCGCCGTCATGTCCATGTACAGCGTAGTGTGCAGTGTGTCAGACATTCAGGAGTCTTGTTGAGTGGCCATGTGTGATGTGTTTCTGCACCTTGGTTCCCACCCACCACCCTGGAATAGTCATGGGTGCATGTGCAATGTCACCAGTGCATGTGTACTTCACTGCTGCACATTGTTGGAGGTCGAGGGTGTGGTCTTGAGTGTGTGCAGATGGGAGTTGTTGCCCAGCTAGACCCCTGCCTCCATGTTGGCCTTGGCTTACTGGCCATGCTGATTGATTTGTGCTTGTGTCGGTGTGATGGTAGTTTGTTGCTCAGGACACATGACTGTGGTTCACAGTGTGAACCACATTCAGCTTTGTCATCAGAGTGGGATTTTTATGCAGCCAAGGGTCACCACATTGTGGGGGCCCTGGGGGTGGTGCTGTGGTGTGTCTGTGTCTTGCTGTGTCAGTTGTTGTTCCTACGTGCCTGTGTGACATGTGTGTTTTGTGCTCCCTCTCATCTGACAATGCCTGCTTGCCCACATAGGGGATTTGGATCCATGAGTTACCTTAGTGTGGCAGTGTATGCACATCTGTATGATTGGTATTCAGCTCTCCTCATGTGTTGTGTGGTTACCTGGGGACACTGGCACCCCCCTCACCTGCTGTGTATGATGACAGTGTTGGTCTGCCTGTTTGTGTTTGTGCATCTGCACCACTGCATTGGCATATCTTGGGTGTGCCATTGGCTGTATGTTGTTTGGTGTGTTTCCCCTGCTGTCCCTGGGACTCCTAGGTCATCGGTCAGCACAGTGATCATGGTTTGTGTGTCCCATTGCTGCCATGGTATGGTATCTGTTCACCTCACATCTGCTGTCTCCACAGGATATCTGCATTTGTGTGCCCATTGGTGCAAATATGTGGTTCTGCATTCTGATGGTCACTTCTGTCATTGTGTCATTGATGAATGTTGACGGTGTCAGCCCCCATGGGTGTTGTTTGTCTGCACATGGCCAAAGGAATGTCTCATTTGCACTGCAGTATTTGGCTCACCCAATTTATGTTGCAATGGGACACATACACTACTTTGCCACAGATGAGTTTTTGGTTCTGTGACCAGGAATGATCCATGCAGTTTGGCAGTTGCAGCTCTTTCTTTGTCAACACTTACCTTTTGGTCACTGTGATGATGGGGGTGTAGACCCCATTGCCACAATGGTCAAAATGTGCTTCAGCTATGGACCCCACACTTGCCTTTTGGTCACTGTGATGATGGGGGTTTAGACCCCATTGCCACAATGGTCAAAATGTGCTTCAGCTATGGACCCCACACTTCCCTTTTGGTCACTGTGATGATGGGGGTTTAGACCCCATTGCCACAATGGTCAAAATGTGCTTCAGCTATGGACCCCACACTTGCCTTTTGGTCACTGTGATGATGGGGGTTTAGACCCCATTGCCACAATGGTCAAAATGTGCTTCAGCTATGGACCCCACACTTGCCTTTTGGTCACTGTGATGATGGGGGTTTAGACCCCATTGCCACAATGGTCAAAATGTGCTTCAGCTATGGACCCCACACTTGCCTTTTGGTCACTGTGATGATGGGGGTTTAGACCCCATTGCCACAATGGTCAAAATGTGCTTCAGCTATGGACCCCACACTTACCTTTTGGTCACTGTGATGATGGGGGTTTAGGCCCCATTGCCACAATGGTCATGGGCTGCTTGCATTGTGGGTGCCACACACATATATGTGTGGCACATGTGCTAGGGGGTCACATTGTATGTTCAAAGTCATGTTCGGTGTTGTAGGCATTTGACACAGCCTACACACGCTTGTCATGGTGGTGGGGGGATGTCTTTATCTTGCATTCCCTAGGTTGTGGTGTGCTGGTTGTGTCATGCATTGTCCATCCTATGAGTGGGGGTGGTAGTAGTGGTAGGCATCCAGCCCCCCTGGGTGAGGGTGGTAGTCGTGGTAGGCATCCAGCCCCCCTGGCTAAGGGTGGTAGTAGTGGTAGGCATCCAGCCCCCTGGCTAAGGGTGGTGGTAGGCATCCAGCCCCCCTGGGTGAGGGTGGTAGTAGTGGTAGGCATCCAGCCCCCCTGGGTGAGGGTGGTAGTAGTGGTAGGCATCCAGCCCCCTGGCTAAGGGTGGTGGTAGGCATCCAGCCCCCCTGGGTGAGGGTGGTAGTAGTGGTAGGCATCCAGCCCCCCTGGCTAAGGGTGGTAGTAGTGGTAGGCATCCAGCCCCCCTGGCTAAGGGTGGTAGTTGTGGTAGGCATCCAGCCCCCCTGGCTAAGGGTGGTAGTAGTGGTAGGCATCCAGCCCCCTGGCTAAGGGTGGTAGTAGTGGTAGGCATCCAGCCCCCTGGGTGAGGGTGGTAGTAGTGGTAGGCATCCAGCCCCCCTGGGTGAGGGTGGTAGTCGTGGTAGGCATCCAGCCCCCCTGGCTAAGGGTGGTAGTAGTGGTAGGCATCCAGCCCCCTGGCTAAGGGTGGTGGTAGGCATCCAGCCCCCTGGGTGAGGGTGGTAGTAGTGGTAGGCATCCAGCCCCCTGGCTAAGGGTGGTAGTAGTGGTAGGCATCCAGCCCCCTGGCTAAGGGTGGTAGTAGTGGTAGGCATCCAGCCCCCTGGCTAAGGGTGGTAGTAGTGGTAGGCATCCAGCCCCCCTGGCTAAGGGTGGTAGTAGTGGTAGGCATCCAGCCCCCCTGGCTAAGGGTGGTAGTTGTGGTAGGCATCCAGCCCCCTGGCTAAGGGTGGTAGTAGTGGTAGGCATCCAGCCCCCCTGGCTAAGGGTGGTAGTAGTGGTAGGCATCCTGCCCCCTGGGTGAGGGTGGTAGTGGTGGTAGGCATCCAGCCCCCCTGGGTGAGGGTGGTAGTAGTGGTAGGCATCCAGCCCCCCTGGCTAAGGGTGGTAGTAGTGGTAGGCATCCAGCCCCCCTGGGTGAGGGTGGTAGTGGTGGTAGGCATCCAGCCCCCCTGGGTGAGGGTGGTAGTAGTGGTAGGCATCCAGCCCCCCTGGCTAAGGGTGGTAGTAGTGGTAGACATCCAGCCCCCTGGCTAAGGGTGGTAGTAGTGGTAGGCATCCAGCCCCCCTGGCTAAGGGTGGTAGTAGTGGTAGGCATCCAGCCCCCCTGGCTGAGGGTGGTAGTAGTGGTAGGCATCCAGCCCCCCTGGGTGAGGGTGGTAGTAGTGGTAGGCATCCAGCCCCCTGGGTGAGGGTGGTAGTAGTGGTAGGCATCCTGCCCCCCTGGGTGAGGGTGGTAGTGGTGGTAGGCATCCAGCCCCCTGGGTGAGGGTGGTAGTAGTGGTAGGCATCCAGCCCCCTGGCTAAGGGTGGTAGTAGTGGTAGGCATCCAGCCCCCTGGCTAAGGGTGGTAGTAGTGGTAGGCATCCAGCCCCCTGGCTAAGGGTGGTAGTAGTGGTAGGCATCCAGCCCCCTGGGTGAGGGTGGTAGTAGTGGTAGGCATCCAGCCCCCTGGCTAAGGGTGGTAGTAGTGGTAGGCATCCAGCCCCCTGGCTAAGGGTGGTAGTAGTGGTAGGCATCCAGCCCCCCTGGGTGAGGGTGGTAGTAGTGGTAGGCATCCAGCCCCCCCTGGCTAAGGGTGGTAGTAGTGGTAGGCATCCAGCCCCCACTGGGTGAGGGTGGTAGTGGTGGTAGGCATCCAACCCCCTGGGTGAGGGTGGTAGTAGTGGTAGGCATCCAGCCCCCTGGCTAAGGGTGGTAGTAGTGGTAGGCATCCAGCCCCCTGGCTAAGGGTGGTAGTAGTGGTAGGCATCCAGCCCCCTGGCTAAGGGTGGTAGTAGTGGTAGGCATCCAGCCCCCTGGCTAAGGGTGGTAGTAGTGGTAGGCATCCAGCCCCCTGGCTAAGGGTGGTAGTAGTGGTAGGCATCCAGCCCCCTGGGTGAGGGTGGTAGTAGTGGTAGGCATCCAGCCCCCTGGCTAAGGGTGGTAGTAGTGGTAGGCATCCAGCCCCCCTGGCTAAGGGTGGTAGTAGTGGTAGGCATCCAGCCCCCTGGGTGAGGGTGGTAGTAGTGGTAGGCATCCAGCCCCCCTGGCTAAGGGTGGTAGTAGTGGTAGGCATCCAGCCCCCTGGCTAAGGGTGGTAGTAGTGGTAGGCATCCAGCCCCCTGGGTGAGGGTGGTAGTAGTGGTAGGCATCCAGCCCCCTGGCTAAGGGTGGTAGTAGTGGTAGGCATCCAGCCCCCTGGCTAAGGGTGGTAGTAGTGGTAGGCATCCTGCCACCCTGGGTAGGGGTGGTGGTGCGCATTCAGGCCCCTGTGTGCATATGTGGCATTGGTGATGGGCATCCCGCCCCTATGGTGCTGCTGTTGCTGGTGTAAGTATATTCAGCATCCCCGTGTGTGTGTGTGATGTGTCGTGTACGTGTTGTATGTGTTTTGTGGTTGGTGTCTGGCTTACCTTCTGCGCCGTACGCGTCCGTGCCTGTTCCGGTAGTAAATGTAGTATATTGGTATGATCGGGACGAAGGGATTCATGGTTGGTTCGTGTCGTTCGTCCTTCTCGTTGCTTCGCGTCGTCCTCGTCGCTTCGCGTCGTCCTCGTCGCTGCCGTGTTCGTCTCGTAGCCGTGGATCATGTTGTGGCGCGAACCGGAGCTTATGTGCGCCTCTCCCGGATGCTTTGACGTGCCGTGCGTAGCGGACGGGTTCGGCGCGTACGGAAGCGCATCGTACTTGTCCGGCCGGACGGGGCTGCATTTTCCCTTCCGTGCGACTCGATTCGGCGTTTCCGGATTCGCCTCGGTCGGAGAACAGGACCTGGTTTGGGTGAGTACGGCTCAGCCGGATTTTTTGCTGTTGTGCGCATCGTACTTGCTCGTTCGGTGTGCTGTACGGATCGGTCGGGAAACAGGCTTTCGCATGGCTTTTTTCCCGACCGAATGGTATTGGGTGCGCCTCCGACCGAGATCGGAATCGGCCCCTTAGTGTTTTAAATTCAACATTTGAACATGAAGAAATTAACAGTCCCTGCTATTTAAATCATGAAAATGTGAGCCAGTGTCAGGAAAAAGAATTAATTTCCCTGAGTAAGGAAACAAATACATGTGCAGTAACTACACATGGTAGACTGACCGATTTGGCTCAAAAATATGAAATTAATGTTTCAGGAAGTTTTCCATTTCAGAAAAGCTTCAGGGTACATATGAATGATGAGGCAAATGAGACAATGTGTTCTTCAGGAATGCAGTTGCACATTGCAGAAATAATAAAATATATTTTCAAATGCAATGGGTTTGAGAAATTAGGAGACAAGTGGGCAAGAAAACATGAGAAGAAAAAGAAACCACCAGACCTAGCAAGGAAACTGGATAAGAAAAAGAAACCACCAGATCTAGTTGAGGAAAATAATAAGCAGAATGAGGGAGAAGCTTTTGCTTACTCATTGAGAGAAAAGGTGGGAGAAGTGCATGTTCATGTGCCACGGAACAAAAGTGAACTTGCAGCATTTCTGAACACATTCCCACAATTGAGAGACAAACTTATGCTGTGGTACCCACAAGTAGATGGATTTGTTGAAATTTTAAAAGAGTTGTGCATTAATTTGGAAATGTTCTTTGACATTGCCATGCAGACTGAATTGTGGTTAGAATCTAAAGTTGTTGTGCAAAGGCCAGGTGAGGAGACAATGATAAGGGTTTGCATGAATGCACCATCATTTTCTGTTGTTATGGAGAACAACGTAGCAGTGATTACTTTCCTGAAGGGCAGAGTGCCAGCAAAGGATGTTGATTGGGTACAGATTAAAAGAACACAGGATGGAAGTAAAGGTGTTTTGGTCTGTGCAAATTCAGGTATGGATGTTGTACTGCTGGAAAAGGTGTCCTTTTGCCATCTTTATAACAGATTTGAGCATTGGAAGAAGAAAAATAAATTTAAACATGATGCACAAACACATAGAAAAATGCAGGTGCAAGATGTGTCAGCCAAGCAAATGCAAATATCAGTTCAGAAACAGGTACCAATGGAAGGAGTTTTTCAAGCCCAAATGGTCCCACAAAATATGGAAAATGCTAAAATTAATTTAAATAAGTTGTCCAGAGCAAATGTGAATTATTTTCAGAAACAAAATCAGAACCCAGTTCAACAGGTTGCTATATTTGAAAATGAGAGTGTTAACCCTAACAATTCTGAATTTACCAAGTC
The DNA here is from genome assembly GCA_963921515.1 of Calotriton arnoldi. Classification (NCBI taxonomy): domain Eukaryota; kingdom Metazoa; phylum Chordata; class Amphibia; order Caudata; family Salamandridae; genus Calotriton; species Calotriton arnoldi. Next base: position 426,448 of record CAWUFW010013341.1, read on the forward strand.
CATTGTGAAAGCAGTGGAAGATCCAGACTTAGTTGTAGGACTTTTAAAAGGAGAAATTAAAAACCCAGTTTTAGAAGAATTTGCACCAAAAATAGGCCCATTTGAGGAAAATTACCAATTTGTTGTTTGTGACTCAGGCCTAGCAGGAAAACAATTATTTTACAAATTAAACAGCACAGGTTACTGTACACCAGATAATGTTAATTTTCAGATTCCTGATGAGGATGTACATTTTAAAATGGCCCAACAAGAGACAGCTGTAGCATTGTTTTCAGAAAAGACAGTTGAAAAATTACCTTCTGATTTGAGAGAAATAATAAACACAGAAGTAAGGGAGTTCACAGAGAAGGATGTCAGATTAATAAAATGTGCAGAACATGTCTTATTCAAATTAGAACCAGATGACATGTATTCAAGAACACCATCAGTTGCAGAAATTTTACCCATAATTGGAGATAAACTGAGTAAAAGATTTTTCATGGAATTGATTGGAAGTTTATGTAACTTTCTGATCACAGGTTCACAGAAACTAAATGAAAAGAACAGATTAGTGCAGGAGATTAATAGCATAACTTTTCCATGTTGTCCTGTGGTACCGAATCCAGCCAATATATTTTTTCACATTCCATGTGCTGAAGAATGGCTTACTGTTATTGATTTTTGCCAAGTTCATGTCACAGTGCCATTGCGTGAGAATAGTCAGGAGTACTGTCAAAAGAAAATGAATGTCTGGGACACATAATTGGAAAGGGAGGTAGAAAGGTGTCACCAGAGAGAGTGGAAATAATTCACCAGATGAATCCACCTCAAATTCAGAAAGAAGTCAGGAAGTTTTTGGGAATGGGTAGCTGCTGTAGAGAGTGGTTACTAAACCTTTCCCTAGTGGCTAAGCCTTTACTGAGGCTGACACACAAGGATGTGTCTGATCCGCTTCCATTGGTCAACAATTGCACCAAAGCATTCCTAGAGTTGAAAGAGAAAAAGTGTTGCGCCCCAGCACTAGGAATGAAAGTTTATTTAAAAGAAAATACACCAATTTGCAGTGAGAGGGAGGGCTGCGCTCTCTCAGTGCCTGTTCAAAAACATGAATGTGTTCAAGGGTCTGTGATGTATTTCCCAATGACCTTTGGTCCCAACATCAATGAAACTGAATATGAGTGTCTAGATGTCATGAAAATATGCATAAAGCCAAGATCAGACTTTAAGGATGAACGTCTGATTCAGCCCAACAATGTCCATTTTGTAGATGGCCCATATTTGAAAGGTAATAATGACACATTAAGAGCAGCACATGCTGTGCTTCCTATACATTATGTTGTCAAAGCTTCATGGCTTTCAGTAGTTACCTCAGCCCAAAATTCGAAATTGATTGCTCTTACCATAACATGCAGTATATCTGCTCAAATGGGAGTCACTGTTGTCATGGGAGAGAGAATTGCTAATTCAGTTGCACAAAATTGTGTTCTGTTAGCATATACATTCAATGGAATCTTCACAGGTGAATTAATAGAGGCTCAAGAAATTGTTTCAGAAGCAGAACAACAGGGTTGTATCAGAACTGTTTTTGAAAAAAGTGACAACTGCATAGTAGCAAATGTATTATTGCAAAAACTGATGCCCAGGTATAGATTGCCAGTTTCTCTGAAATCAGATCATAATGAGGTTTCAAAGATGATGAGTGCAGAACAACAGATTGGCCAAAGATTGAATTTTAACTCTCTGCCTGAAGTTTCAAGCCTAATAAAGCAACACAAAGACAGCACAGAGTTACACTTTGCAAAAGACTATGTTTCAGCATCACCGAAGTGGCTTGAAAATGGACATGCAAATGCACTTGTGAAAAACACAGATGAAAAGACTAGCCATTGCTGTGAAGGTCTGACTGATGTGGAGCATGCAGTTTCTCACCAGATTGCAGCTGCTACACAAGATCTGCATAATGGATGGTGCAACGACTTTGATCTGAGAGATGCTGTGAAATGGAAAGGCCTGTTCCAAATGATCCTGGCAAAGACTGTTGTGAAATGTGGTGGCCTTCCAAATTGGGTGTATGCCTCTCACACACGTATGGTCCTGTGTCCCTTTGATAAAACAGCTCCTCTTCAAGAAAAAATGCCGGCAGTGGTCAAAAGTCCACAGAAGAGGGTCAGTCAAGCTGTAAGGGAACACACAGAGTCTGAAGCAGCACTAGAGAAAACTGAAGTGGCACTGGAAAAGCAAAAAGTGGAAACTGACTCAGATGAAAGCGGTGTCCAAAGGGTGAAAGAGTCAGATGCAGCCTCTGAAGAAGAAATTAGTGCTGTGGGCCTACGAGTGGAGGTAGGAAAAAGCTGGCTGAAAGGGTATCCAAAACGTCTGGAGTGGTCCTTTGAAAAATCATTTGCACCCATAGCTGAAACATCTGAATCTGATCAAAGTGAAAATAAAAGTGAAAGCCTTGGATAGAAAAAGTGCAAAGAATTGATGGTGCTCTGTCAGAGTTTCTCAGCACGTGAGTGGTCAAATTGCATGGAAAAAGTACAGAATGCCACACTGTATGAGCCGCCCTGATGGCAATCTGATGGAGAGCCAAGAAATGCTGAAACAATAACTGAGAATTGTCAAGAGCTGAAGAGAAAAGAATATTTGAATGATGAAAGAAAAAGAAGAAAAGAAAATTGAAAAGAGGACTGTCCTGTTGAATTTTCCTTTTATTATTTGAGTTACTTATTTTAGAGAAGACTAACAGTTCCAAGAAGCTAATTACAGAACTCTGCACTAAACATTTGAGCTTGGCTATATATGATCTGATTACAGACAAGTCTTGTGTTTGCCTTAGAAATAGAAGTAAAATTGTTATATGCTCAGCTTTTGCAATACAAATGTCACTTGTGAAAATAAATAAGTGTGATGATCTACAAATCATTTGAGGTATCATGATTTGTTATCATCAAAGGGTGAGTTGATAGAGCTAGATTTCTCAAATTAAGCATTGCTTTATTTTTATGTTTCAGACAGACTGCATTTAAAATGGCACACAAATTTTGGTGCAAGTGAAAAACACATGGCACATGAGACATGAAATGAAGCCTGGTACATGCTTTCAGTCTGAAATGTTTGTGCTGAATCAACATGTGTTTTTGCAGTGTAGAGAAAACTCGTGATTTCAGTGGCCTCTTTAGCTTTGAAGATAATCATAGAATGTGTGTTCTCTCCTCCCAGCTTCTTTTCCCTGTAAATTACACTCCCTGTACCTGTCTCAAGAGACTTTGGCTTTGTTGCATATTTAGACAATGCATATTCAGTTCATAACACATCTTTTCATAATGTGTATTAATTAATCAACCATGCACCAACACTACACATGGGGCAAACGCATTTGGCATGAAAAGCTATCTAAAACATTAGAGCATGTTGCTATGAGTATGTATTAACTGTGTGCGCTTTCAAAATTTACACTAGTGCATGTTTTATGCTATGTTGTACATTGCACATTTTTGCATGTTGTGCACAAATAATAAGAAAAGCTGCTTTAAACTAATAGCTTTTGCTAGGTAATCATTTATACAGGGTATTAGTATGGGGAAGGTAAAACATAATGGGTTTTATTTCGTAAATTAATACTATTTTTGTGTTTGTTTTGTTTATGGGCCCACCATTAAATGGCTGCCTAAGAATCCAGCATGGCTGAGAATCGTGAATGAGAGACGCATGCGCAGAACCAGCTACATACTGTCAAGTGCCTCAAGTGAAGACCTGGTTCAAGGCCACCATGAACTGTACATTCTTGTTACCCTGCCAATGTATCAGTGTTTGTTGAATGTGTCCTTCCTGCGTGCGATGTGACAGGAAGGAGGAAATAGACTGAAACATTTTTCCTAGTAAATGTTGCTAAAACATATAATTGTATTAATCATTAACGCTTCTTTTGTTAAAACTGGTGTGGGTTGGATTTGCCAATGAGAACAGGATGGTGAGACCCTCGTCATCTAAGCTATCCAATCAGGGTACAAGCTTTACTGAAAATTTGCAACATTATTAGAATAGTCAGCCAAGAATTAGAGTATAAATAATGACCTCTTAGGGGGCGTGGGGGCTCACTTTTTAAGCCTTAAGCTTTAGGGCCTTAGTCTGAGAGACAGGAGAGGAGAAGAAGCAGATGAGATCAGACATATGGGTTAGGTACGCGAACGTCGCGGGTGCAGTCTGAGAGCAGATTGCGTCCGAGGAGAGATAGAGAAAGGTGGGGGGGCATAGGCTAGCCTTGCACGTCATATTTTTGGCAAGGTAGATCACATTCCTCTGTGGTCTGTGAAGGAGGGGCCTTTTCAGGAGCAGCGTCTCTCTGTGAACACAGAGAGGACAGATTGAACAGACCAGGGCAGAGAGTGGAGCTGGATAGAACAGGATTAGATTTAGATGCTAAAACTTTTAAGTTCATGCTTTGACTAATTAATTAGTTTTGAAAAGATTTATTTGTCTTATGCATTTATTTCTCTTTATGGGAGATTTTTGCCAATTATTAATTATTGATTAGCCTTGCATAATTCACTCTTGAATTATATTTCCTGAACTTTCTTTGGAGAATTCTGATTGACATTTGATTGCCTCATTCCCTTCCTTTATGGAATGTTTTTGTATGCAACCTATAATATGTTTTGTATTAATTCTATTTTTCCTATTTTCAATTCTGTAACCTGATTGATATTTGACTAATGAATAAAGGGTCAGAGAACTTTAACTTTTAACTAGAAAATAAAACCCTTTAAAATACTCACAACTCTCTTTATTGGCTTAAATATTAATTGCATTTTTGATTTTTCATGTTTATGTAAAGTCTCCTGATGGTAATATACAGTGGCAAGGGTCCAGTACCTTTGCAGCGGTAAATTAGAAGGTAAATGAGGTTTTGCATTGAGAAATTACCGTGAAATTACCGCTGCATCAGGGGTACACACATTTCAAAATAATGACAAAGTGAATGTAAAAGGAAATACAGTGCTCACTCACTACTTAAGAGTCATCCCTAAATGTTATGCCCCACCAGTTTCAACCCTCACCACTCGCCCCTGCACTCATATGAAATCTAACATCACTTCCAGGAAGGCAGTTTTGTTTGGTGTTTTAGAAAGAGATCGGGCTAGTACGATAGGAGAGCAGAACATTTGAAAACAGCAATGATTAAAAACGGAACTGAAAAAAAGCACAGATTAAGTTTGAAGCACATCATTTCATATCATTGACCACAGCCCAAAACCTGATAACCAAAGTGCTACATAAATGCAAGGATCAACGATATCAAATTATGTCTGTACCAGCCACAGATCATTGATGTAACACAAAATGATGGGGTCCCCCAACAGAATGTGATGAGGGGCCGTGAGTCTCTCATCTCTCACAGGTTTTGTAAGGGCTTGGGTTGAATGGGGTCCCCCTGCAACAGATGGGGGCCCATGGAGGGTGGGGGACCCCATGTGCAGCAGGGGCTGCTGGGGCCTGCTTTACGCCCCTGCCACAGATTGATGCTGTAAGCCTAAATGTTATCTCAAATGCTACAGGATCAATTTTGGGCATTGCAAGTACATCTTCAGCACATTGTGATATCCTACACAGAAGTATCTAATTAAAATGTACATTTTTAGAAACAACTTTCAGATTTTAATAAGCACCTACAGTCCAATTACCATGGTCAAAAAAAACACACATCTGCCATATTTGAAGGCTTTGTTCGTTAAGCCATCTGTGCCAAGTCTTAGGACGTGCAAGTGAGTAGACACCTGTGTTTTTCTTCACACTGTTTAATTCCATTGTAAGCTGCCTACTTTCCATTTCTTCTGTCAATCTTGTTGTTCGTGTTAAAATCTTCAGGAGCGTAAATACATTTATATGTGTGTTAATGAACAGCAGCGGGTGTTCTATTTGTGTTATTGAACAGCTGTTAGTGCACATATTGTTCCCATGTAAGGCTTCAATCATTGCAATGTTACTGTCACTTTACACTCTTACAGTGTGAAGACACAGGCCTCTTGCCTTTTTACTTCTCTGCATTTTACATTTTTATAGACTTTTAAAACAAATTAGGCAAACTTCAGTAATAAGTGCACGCTTGGTTTACTTTCCAGGACCTTCAATAACGCCCAGTCTAAAACTGATCAGAAATGGTCAACAAAAAAAGCCCAGCGAATGTTATTATTATTTCTAACCCAAAACAATTCAATACACCTAAAATGTTACTTTTTGTATTGTAAGTTCAACGTTGAGACCTTGTTTCAAATTAAACTTGTTAGCACCTGCACTCAACTGCTGTATGTATATTACTATTTTTATTTCCTAGTTAGGTAGTTTTTATTGTTTAGTTAGTTAAAACCATAACAAAGAATTGACAAAATACAACAGATTTCTTAATTAAAATATTTTCATTTCCTGTTTTATGACACAAGTTGAATTGGAACTGTCCATTTTAGGTCTTCACTACTGACTGCACTGTCTGTTTGCAACTGACCTATTGCATTCAATACAGAGGAAGGCACTTATTCCAAGTTCAGGGCTAAATTTGTATCCCTGTGCAAACAGCAGTTTTCCCAGGGATCCAAATTGTGAGTTGGGTGATAGTAATCACACCCTTTCAGTTTTCCTCTAATAGATACTGAAATGCCAAACGTGAAAAAAGGCAGAACATGCAGAATTCTGTGTGCTAAAAACTTTTTCTACGTGTTACACCACATTTTCAAGTAGAAAACCCAAAATACGAGGCATTTACCATATCATGGGGTAATGATATTTACTGGGTGTGGTACATATCACACCCTAATTCTAAACGACTTTCAATGAAGGCCTTTGACGGAACTTTGGCTCTGCGCCTTGCTTATTATTCAATTACATTTTTGTCTATCTCACTTTCCTGCTACTGATTCAATGGCTTTCTTCTTTAATTCTTGTTTGTCCTTCAAAAGAAGAATTTTGGTCTCATCGTGTTTTTGTTGGGTGAGTCGTATCTCTGCAGTGCTGGCCTTGCATCTAATAAATGAAAGACTATTTTCTCTCCTTCTTTCTCCTTGCTCCCATCCTTCGCTTTTCCATCCCCACTCTCTTTAATAATACTATAGCCCTAACATCAGTGCCCGCTTGTACACTTCTAAGCTCTGCCTCCTGCCCATCGCTGTATCGGTGGGAGGCCATCTTTGAATGCATTTTATTTTACGTTCATATTCAAACATTTACACTGTGTGAGCACACGTTTGCATGTGTGTGTATGGACAGGAGCCATATTAGCATGCTTTTGAATTAGGAAAAAACATTCTAAGATTGCCACAGTTCACACACACAGCTACTCACTGTTTCATAGATCAACACTCACTCACCCATAAAGCCACTCATACACCCACTCACTCACTAATGCACCCACTGACATATCCACTTATACACCCCTACAGACACTGAGTCAGTCACCCATAGAATTACTCACACACCTATTCACTCACTCATACAGTCAATCACATAGCCACTTTCTCACGTGTACATTTACACACATACTAACTTACTCATACAGATACTAGCACATACTCACTCACCTAAACAGTCACTGACACAAGCACACACTCACCCATAGAGCCACTCTCACATTCACTCACTAAACCATACAGTCACTCACATACCCCATCACACACCTATACTGCCTTTCATATACTCAGTTACTCACCCATATACCACTGACACATGCACTCACTCACTGACACAGCCATACACGTACTCACTCACCCATACAGCCCCTCTCACACACACACACTCACTGACTCATACAGTCACTGACTCACTCATCCATGCAGGGAGTCACACACCCCCTCAACCACCCACACAGATACTCATACACCCACACAGGTACTCAGATAACCAACCAATCACCCATACAGCCACTCACGTACCAACTCACCAACCCATAAAGCCACTTAGACACCAACTGACAGACTGATACAGACATTCACAAAACCTAGTCACTCACTCATACATTCACTGAGACACCTAATCACTCACTTATACAGTTAGTCACGCACCCAGTGAATCATCCATACAGGCACTCATACAACCACTGATTTACCAATACACCTTGGTATATATATTTAACACTTACAAACTTTTTTAAAACACTTACAGTCACCGGATGATGTCATCAGTGATGTCATTTGAGATGTCATCAGTGATGTCACTGACCATGTCATGAGTGATGTAATATGTGAGGTCATAAGCAGTGCATTGCGGGAGCGCAAGTTATAGTTAGCTAGGCTAACTATAAAGGCTGAATTTCACTGGTTTTGTACGAGTTAAATCTGACCCTAACTATGACATCCCTGTAACCTTTGTTTTTTTCTGTGAATTGCTAAGATTTTTTAAATACTAATTCCTAACTAGATCGTCCCTGTATACTTTGTTTTGTTTTTTAGTGATTATATATCTATCTTGGGCTGAATTAAGTGGTGTCTCGTGTGCACACTATTTGGCTGCACATTATGAGTTTGCGAGGTATCGGCATCTCCAGATGGTTTGTGATGCGGTGGAGTATTTACCTCGATGTACCTGTTGCCATTTTCAGTTATTATATTTGCACATGACAGGACTTTCAATGTACAGCTATTTTAATTGCATTTATTTTAGATTTCGGTCCACAGACATATATTGAAAACATGTTCCAAAATGGCCGACTGTTTACTTCAGGACATATTGCATATTGTATGCCTCTCTCTATGACCATGTTGTTTGAAACTTTATTTAACACTTACTTTGGGAACAAAGCAGCGTCATCAACAAGGCTTTCAAGCCGAAACGCGTAGGCATTGTCTGCCTTTGCTTTGTGTAATTAAATTTTGATTTTCGTCTCTACGGAGTGCCGTCTCCTGCTGGGAGCAGTTTGGTATATATATATATATATATATATATATAGAGAGAGAGAGAGAGAGAGAGAGAGAGATTGATATTAGGGTTTAGGGTGTGAATGGATTTTTGGGTAGCAAGGTATTTTTTAGGGTTTAGGGTGGGCATGGTTTATTGAGTGGCAATGCTTTTTTTAGTGTTTAGGGTGTGGATGGATTTTTGGGTGGTAAGGGAGTTTTTAGGGTTTAGGGTGGGTATGGGTTTTTGGGTGGTAGGGGATTGTTTAGGTTTCAGGGTGGGTATGGGTTTTGGGTGGCAAGGTAACCTTTAGGGATTAGGGCAGGTATGGGTTTTTGGGTGGCAAGGATTTTTTAAGGTTAGGGTGGGTATGGCTTTTTGGGTGGTAATGTATTTGTTTGGAGTTACGGTGGCAAAGGAATTTTTAGGGTTTAGGGTAGGAATGGGTTTTTGATTGGCAAGGACATTTTAGGGGTTAGAGTGGGTATGGATTATTGGATGGCAAGGGACTTTTTGTCTTATTTGGTGTAAATCCGTTCAGTAGTTTTTGAGATATTATAGCAAACCAAATTTGTATATCTGGGTGTATGTGGTATAGGCCTGGGCGTAGTTCGCGGAGTTTTGCTACGCGGAAATCCGCGAAGTTACAAAAAACCTCCGCAAAGTTCTGCGAGTGGCGGAGTGCAGTGCGAACTGCAGTTTGTGCTGGTATTCCTGCCGCTCGGGTAGAAATTCTACCCGAGCGGCAGATTGCGCTCGCGAACTTACCGTTCGCGATCGCGAGCGGAGAGAAAACTCCGCTGCACATCGCGAAGCGGAGTTTTCTGCACTCCGCGAGCTCCGTGGAGTGCGGAGTGCAGAAAACTCTGCAAACTCCGCAACTGGAGCGAAGTTTACCGCCCAGGCCTAATGTGGTACTTCTGTAGTACCTTGGTATATATGTTTAAAACTCATAAACTTTTAGAAAACACTAACAATCACTGGATGATGTCATCAGTGATGTCATTTGAGATGTCATTAGTGATGTCATGAGTAATGTCACTGAACATGTCATGAGTGATCTAATATGCGAGGTCATAAGCAGTGCATTGTGGGTGCATAAATTATAGTTAGCTCAGCTAACTATAACTGCTGAATTTTACTGGTTTTGTATGAGTGAAGTCTGAGCCTAACTATAATGTTCCTGTAACCTTTGGTTTTTCAGTGAATTTCCAAGGTTACAACCATTTGTGGCTATTGTTCTGTCACTGCCCTTCCTGCCTGCCCTAAACAGTTAGCTTGCTGCCTCATCCACCCCCTCCTCACCCTCTGTTGTCTGAGTCTATGCACCAGCCCCTTCCCTCCTGGCCTGCATGGTGTGATGTGCTGCCACTGTCCTCCATTAAGCTTGATGTCCCTGCCGACTCCTCCTGCTCTCCGTTGCCCAATTCTATGCCTCATCTTTGTCCTCCTGCTTAGCCTGTGTGCTTAGCTTGCTGGCCCTACTCTCCTTCCACTTGCCCTCATATGCCTGTGTGCATGTCCCTGCTCCCTCCTTTCTGCCCACCATATTTCATGGACCTGCCACACTCCTATTCACTCTGATTGTTCTGTTGAGCTGCCCTGCCCCTTCCACCTGCCTAGCGTGGTCAGATGGCTGCCGCCTGTCCCTGCCACCTTCACCCTCCACATCCAAGTTCCATGCCCCATCCCCTCTCTCCTGTTCTCCATGGTCCATTTTTCTGCCACTCCCTTCTGCCCTCGATGCTCTGTTTTGATGCAACTGCTCTTCTTGCCTACCCTGCATGGTCTGTTGTGAAGCCCCTTCCCCTGCCCTCTTTTGTGTGTGTCCAACCCTACCCCTCCCTCTTGTCCTCCATGGTCCTTTGTGCATGCCCCTGCCCCCTCCATCTTGCCCACCATGGCTGTTCCGCAGCCACTAACCGTCCCACTTGCCATGCATGGTCTTCTGTGCTTCCCCATCTCCTCCCACCTGCCCTGTGTAGTCAGTTTGCTGCCCCTGACCCCCACCTTTCCTCCAATGTCTGTGTGTATGCCATTATAGTCTCACTGTTGCCCTCCATGGTGTGTTGTGCTTCCATTGCCCATCTCTCCTGCCCTCTATGGTCAGATTGTTGCTCTTGCCCTGACCCCTTGCCCCGACCTCCATTTTTATTGGGCAGACCACTATCCCCTCCCTCCTGCCTTGTTTGGTCCTTTGTCGTACCTCCTGCCTTTCATGATCCATTATGCTGCAACTGTCTCTCCGGTATGGTCAGCTTGCTGCCCTTGCCTCTTTCCCCTCTGCTCTCAGTTGTCAATGTGCATGCCCTGTCTCCTCCCTATTGCTTTCCATGGTTCGTTGTGCTACACTGCATCCCACTTACCCTGTGTGGTGTAATGTGCTGCTACAACCTTTGATGCCTGCTCTATAAGGTCAGTTTGGTGCCCCTGCCCATCGTCCTCCTGTCCTCTCTTATCTCTTGTCCATACCCCATTCCTCCTGACCTCCGTGATCCAATGTACCTTATTTGCCAACATTCTGAATTTGATAAGAGAGAGATTTTCAAAAAGAAAACCTGGGGAATTGATTTTCCCCATTGACTCACATTGAAAAAGAGAGAAGCTTTTAGGCAGGAGACAGATAAAATGAAGCCCTTTTGGGCTTCAAAACATCGGGAGTCTCCTGCCTGAATCAGGTCTGTTGGCATGTATGGTTGTACTGCCACTGCCTCTTCCTTCTGCCCTCAATGGTCTTTCATGTTGCCACAGCCTCTTTTGCCTCTTCTGCCCTTGCCCCCCTTCCCTCTGCCCCCCATGGTCCATTGTGTTGTCACTGCCTCTCCTTCCTGCCCAGCGTGGTCAAATTATTGCATGAGATGGTCTTATTCACAGAGAAATTATAGTTAGTGCTCTAAACAACTAAAATAAGGACCTATTTTCTGAGTTCTCAAACGGCGACAAAGAACTTTTAAATAATTTGCTATCTTAATATTTTTTTTATATAGTTGATCACTTGATTATTTGTTACACTTAAGGGAGAGGATGTAGCGTTATGGCCAGAGCTGCAGACTTTGCAACTGGGGAACCAGGTTCAAGTTTTGGCGTCAGCTCAACATCCTGTGATTCTTGACAAATCACTCAATCTCCCATGCCTAAAAACAAAATGAATGTGTCCTTGAGTAATGATGCTCATGTAATGCGCGCAAATACTTATGGGTCAAGTTTTTCGGTACCTGCTAGAAAGTAGCACTAGCAGTGTATGGTATGTGACTTACTCCAATGATGGGCTGGAGTATATCTGAGTTTGTTTTGACTTTAGTGCTTCTGGAGGGATTGTTTAACTTCAGCGAATTGCAACTGACTTACATTTTTGTAGTACTCACAAATGTAGCAGATATCCAGTCTGCCATATTACAAGCGCAATATGGCCTATGGCACTTGTATTAAATGGTGGATGGGATATCCATCATGTTTTCGTACAATATAACATCTTCTAATGTTTAAACAAAGCGTTAAGTCTTTGTGAATTGGGTCCTTCTAAATTGGGCCCAAGGTATAGGACACGCATTGGGGAAAACTATGCCTTGCTGAACTGCATTTAGTAGTGGAGACAATATTGGCAGCCAGAGGACCTATTGCTGCAGCACCTGAAGTAGTCACCATTTAACAAAGAACAAAACTAGAAATGAGACACTGCGGTCTGGGTAACCTACATCGTCAAACATGGCAATAATTGGAATAAATTTCTGCTTGCAGACTCAACATTTATGGTACTCTGATACCTTACCTATTAACGTTATTCAAATCTATTTTAGTGGACTACAAATGCTGGTTGTAATGTTGAGGACACTGTGATGCTGTGTCCTTCAACATAAGTGATTAGAATACAGTTTTATATGATATTGCCCTGGGGAAGCCTATGTTTAGACGAAACTTGTTGGCTGGGCTTGTCTGTAATCCTTGAAGAGGAATGGAATAGAAAAGAAAACCACAAGCAGGCACCGACTCATCCTGTTTCCTTTGTTCTTGTGTCTCTCTTTTTTTTTCTCACACTTTGGACTTTGTTGCCTCTCATTCTATGTTATGCCTTTAGTAGTGTGTGAAGAAATACTACTGGAGTTCTACATCATGTACTCGAAAATGTCTTTGTAAATGGGCCAAATAGTAATTTGAATATGTAATTGAAGCCTATGCATTTAATTATGTCCCACTGGCCATCTGAGATAGAGTAGCCCCATTTTGCCCTCCTCTGACAACTCATCATCTTCCTGACACATCACAAAGCCACTTAGTTTTAATACCATTCCTCTACCATTATTCACATAAATAGGCTATTGTATCAGTGTCAAAGTTAGAGGTGAGTTTTTGAAAGCAAGATAATCTACCCTCCATCCTTCAATGAATTGTGCATCCTGTAGTACTTTGAGTTCCACTTGCCCAAAATGCTGGCACTTCTAACCTGAATCTTCAGTCGTAGTGACTGTCTGGGGCGGCAGGCAAAAGGAATAGAAGGTATGGTGGGTCTCCTTATTAACTTATGGACCGCTACCGAAGGCTATACCAGTCCTTAAAGGTCCTAAACCCAAGTAATGAGTGAGAGGGTCTTTAATTAGTCGGTCTAGCCCGAGGCAGAAGGGATATAAGGCGATTAGAACATTCTACCCAAGGAGGGTAGAATGTTCTAAATTAAAAAGGGAGAAACAGAAATACCAGCCATCATTAACCCGGGACCACTTCATTGTCTTCAATGGAACTCCCAACATTCCAACCTTCCTTATTGCCTGATTAATTGGAGAGGCATTGGACGAAGATGGAGGGTAGGGTTTACTTTCATTGGCTCAAGGTGGGTCAGGTGGTGCCTGCGCAGGAGATAAGACACGGAACGAAAAACGGGTTGAGGAGGTGATGAGAAATGACCCAAGATGTCAGAGGAACTTTCTTCTAAACAGTTCTATTGTAAGAAAGGTTCCATCCGGAGGCAGGATTTCTGCGACAGCTCTTGAAGGGTCCCTAGGCTTCACCATGCGTGGTGAAACATTCAATCACAGAACAAAGATTTTGCTGAATTAAATTGCAGACCTTCCACAAACACTACTTTTTGCAATGTCCCCCGACAGAAATAAATATCTCTGCTTTGACTGACTATTTGCTGCTGGCAAGTGCGCAAATGTGTTTTGAATCATGAGAAATGCTGCTATCTGGGTGGTTTTTGCACATTAGTTGCTTCACCTTTTGCGGTTACTTTTGCCTTCTGCGTCTCTGTTCTTCATTTTATCTCTTTCCAACCTTATTGCTATTCTCACCGCATTTCCTTTTTTCCCAAAGCATTACCTTTGAAACACTATTTTTTTCACTTGCCTATTCGTGCTTTTCTAATGCAATGTCATGCGTTGGTCGGAGCGACTTATTCACCAGACAGCAAATGGTTATGGGCGCCCCACTATATTTTATTGGAGACATGAAGAATAAATATTTCTAAAAATGCATGCTTTCAATTCCTTTCTGCTTCAGATACATGGCGCAGTATTTACTATTTAGAACCTAAAGTCTGAACTGGACCGAGCCCAAAAACGCTAGACCTGGATGGAATTGGAGTGCGCTTGCTGTAAACTAACTTAAATTGCATTTTTTGAGGACAATGTGGTAGTAAATTAACCCACTGGACCTTTTTTCCGCCCTCAGTGGATGTGATATAAGTTATATAGAAATGCTTTTGTGTAGCAGTTTTTCTCCTGCATAATTAGAAGTTAGTAAACCAAAGGTTTTCAAATAATTAATTGGGCTAAAGGATAATGTGTGCGCCTACTAATGTAATGTTTAAAAATCTCTTTTATATGTGCAACCTCACCTTCAGCATTTCAAAGTTCATATAATAATGTCTACTAAAAAAGGTAAACCTGATATGAACCGGGCGCAGGTGCACTTTTTATTGCACCCCTATCTTGGTGATGCAGGCCTATTGATCCTGAGTGCAAGAATAAATTTACGGATACCAGAATACTTCATTTTATATGTGACAATGGTTCTTTTTCAAGTCATTTGTTTTCACAGAAAGAAGACGACTCATATTCAGTATCTTTTATTTGTATTTGTATTTTTATTTACAGTACATGTTAAAATCAAGTGTTCTTCATTCAACAATTGTCGTTTCCTCTTTGAGACAATTGATATTGCATGAAATATCCAGCTAAGGGCTTGATTTAGATCTCGGCAGACGGGTTACTCTGTCACAACGTCGACCGATATCCCGACCGCTGAAATATAAATCCCACAGGATAAAATGGGATTTATATTTCAGCGGACGGGATATCTGAATCTGGCCCTAAATGTCTATACAATCATGTCACCTCAAATGACAATTTATTTGTCCTACATGTGCCAACATGTGCTTAAAATGTAGGGCTTGAAACACTTTTCATTCCACCGGACATGTCCCCGATGGGCTGGAGCTCTTACTTGCTGGTTTTGAATGGGCAGGGCCGCCACTGTTGCTTCTGTCACTTTCTCCAGCTCCCCGAGGTTACCTGGAACAGGCACAGGGAGGCTTCAAGAGAAAGGGAAAGAAAGCGAGGGAGGAGGAAGGTAGAGAGAAAGCGACCAGAGAGGGAGATGAGAGAGAATGTTCAGAGAAAAAGGAAGACAGAATGGATGGTTGGAAAGAAAGAGAGCGCAATGAGATGAGGGGAGCGCATCTGGTTTGAGCATTTTTGCCCGGGCTGCCTTTGGTTCCCCAGTCCAGCCCTGTTCACGTGTACTAATTTACAAAGGAGTCGACTCCATTATGGAAAAAGGGTGGTAATCATGCCTATTTGAAGTCTCTAATTAATTAGCTATGGGAAATTAAGCGAAATAAATGGTTTTATATTCGGAAAGGAGCTCATGTTTGAGTGATTGAATAAAATTCGGGCTCCAGAGGCATGGGTGGCAGTGCTTGTGAAAGGGCATCATGTTTGGGGATCTCGCCACAATAAGATGGCTGTATCAGAAATGGCTGTGGTGACTTCACTTATGCCAAGATTTTACATTTGATTAACATTTTCAAGTAGATATTATTTTGTCGATATTTGTCGGAATTACAAGGTGGGAGATATTTAATGTATACGATATTCACTGGATGCTTTAAATACCACAACCTTCATTAAATTTCTTCAGGTCAGACTTGCCAAATTTTAACAGGGGAAATGTGTATTTAACGCTCCATGTGTATTTTGGTGCATTTGGTGCTGTTTTTTCCCTCAGGATAATGTTTGTCAATTAGACTTTGATTTTGTTGCCTTTTTTATTCTGTTTTGTTTGCTTATAACTTTCGTGATGCATAATCTGTAAAGCGCTCTGATACCCTCGGTGGTCATGTTCGCGCTATATAAAACTTTCAAAATAAATAAATAATCACGATATTCCTCAAAAGCCCGTATATATGTGTGTATTGATATAAGTATATATTTTCATAGTGTTAAATTAAATCTTACTGGAATTTATTTAATTTATATTATATGAATGTTATCTATTACAATATTTAAGATTTACTACTTAAAACTAATATATTTTAAAAAATTGATATTTTTGTATGTTTTTGGACAATATAAGTGACAACTGAACAATTTTTCTGATATGCTTGCACTTTCTATTATAAGCATAGGAAAACGATATTATACTAAACGATATTTTGGACATAATATATTTGTCAATGATATTTTTACCACAATATTGTGTCAGTGTCCCCCTCCCTGAGCCTTCAAAGCCCCAGGGACCCCATTCTCCGGGGCCAGCTCAGTTACTGTGTCCCAGGGAGGCCACGCCTGATGCATTATGTTCCCTGCCCGCACTGATGCAGGCAGGGAAACATATATTTGCACCCACCTGGCAGGACCATTTTTAAATCTCCCATCAGACTGGAGCAAACATGCCTTCCCTGCTCGCAGGAGCGCAGGCAGAGAAGGTAAGTCTGATCCCACCTGGTGGGAGCTTTAAACATGCCCCCACCGGCTGGGAGCTGACTCAGAGTAAATAAAGGACAATAAAATAGTGTAAAGCTGAATTCAATGAAACAAGAGCATCCATTTTGGTATAGGTTGCAATACACATCAACACTTGAATCACCCATTTACAAATGTGAACCAACCACTTTTTTGATGCCTAATCCCTGAAAGGACTTATAACCTCACATTACATATCTGCTCGCATTCATTAATACTGTAAAATTATTAATTTCTATGTTGTTTCCACATAAACACAACAAATTCTGATTAACGTTGCTGTCGTAGCAGCATAAATTGCAAACATTTTCAAACTTTATGGTCCTTTATTTGTGTTTGGTGTCACGATTTTTTTTAGTAGTAAGGGGTCTTGACTGCACCACTCTGACCGAAATGCGTCAGGTGGGGAGCCACTGTGTGCAATAAATCACCTTTTGCTACTCTCTAAGAGTGCATGTGGCTGTTCTTTGGAATCAGAGAACTTTGGGGGTCATTAGGATGGCGGGCCGACTTCAGTCCGCCCACCATCCTAGTGGTAATGGGACCGGCCGCCTGCCATGCGGCGGTCCCGCACCCCTGATTAGGATGCGACCGCCACCCTGGCGGTCGCATACCGCAGTTTAACATTGCGGCGGGTGCTGCTTACAGCAGCACCCGTCGCAATGTCAAATTGCCATGTTGTGCATTTCCATGCACAACGTGGCAGGCAACGCGCGGTGCCTGCCACCTTGTGCATGGAAATGTATGGTACCCCCCAAGTGCACCCAACCCCCCCGGGGGCCCGTAACGGGCCCCCAAAGCAAATCCCCGCCAGCCTTTCCATGGCAGCATCGCTGCCATGGAAAAGCCTTACACCGCACACATCCTAATATGGATGGCGGTGCCTCCTAGGCACCGCCACCATATTAGTGGCCCAAGTCCGCCCGGCCGGGGGTATTACTCGTTACGATGGCGTAACGGTCGCCACCGCCGTCTCGGCGTGGCGATCGTTACACCATCGTAATGACCCCCTTTGTTTGGTTTTAAGGGGCTGCCCGAACCTATCACAGACCGCCTTCGCTAGTGGCTTCAGTACATTGAGATGTTGTCGTCAGTTTTGTGATTTACATATTCCTCTTCAGCCTGCCAGACCGTTACACTGCAACAATGTACGGCACAGTTCATATTAGAAACCTCAGAGGTGGTAGTGTTGACGTGTAGTGGGCCCTCTGGAATTTGGACTTTTAGGAACAAGAGCCATGTTCCCATTACAAGCACTCGGCGGTGATTAACCATGCCAGGAGTGGAGTGCTCATAGAAAACGCTACTTTATTATCAACATGCGATACGGTGTTATCGGCATTCACGGGCTTACGTTAATTTCATATGCGGACGATACCCAGATAGTAGTATCTGTCACGCAGAGGGTGGATGCTACAGCCACCAGTTTTCTAAACTGTCTAAACTCTGTTATGGCCTGGATGTACTCAAACTTTCTCAAACTTAATACTGAAAAGACTAAGGTCATTGAGTTTGGGCAGGGTCCTTCCATATGGAGCCAATTGTGGTGGCCATCCGAGGCGGGGAATTGCCCCGTTCCTGCTATTAAGACAAGAAACCTCTGATTCATATTTGACAACGAACTAAAGTTTGCAAAACAAATCAATTATCTAACCTCCTCCTGTTTCTTTACATTGAAAAATTTGCGTAAAATGTTGCCGTTTATTCCATTAAGCCTCAGGAAAATGGTAATAGGAGCTCTTGTCCTTTCGAAAATCGATTATGGGAATGCGCTATTCCTGGGCATCGATAAAGGCCAGACTGCCAAACTGCAGTCTTTGCAGAATGCGGCAGCACAAGTACTACTTGACATTCCCAAACACCATCCCACATCTGCCAGTATAAGGCAGCTGCACTGGCTCCCAGTCCGACAGCGAGTAGAATTCAAAGCTCTCTGTCTTGTGCATAAGGCACTATATGGAGTGGGAGCCATGGTCATTCAGAAACTTTTCTCCTGGTACTCCCCGAAACGGAATCTCAGGTCAGCCAACACAGGGCTAGTACAGGTCCCTAAAATAATAAAAGCCAGATGGGGAGGCAAAAGCCTCTCCCTTCGAGCAGCCAAATTATGGAACACGCTACCCATTACCATTAGACTACAGTCTAATAGGCTTTTGTTTAGGAAATTGGTCAAGACCTGGCTTTTCCCTCAACACTAACCTCGACGAGCCTGTGCATGGCAACAAGTCACTCCTAGCGCCAAGACGCCTCGGCAATCGAGCGCTTTATAAGTATGTCAGTCAGTCAGGGACAGAGATTGCATTTGGGTCAGAGGATGCAGACGGCGATTCATCCACATAGCGGTAAGTGAATGCTTATGACAGTTTTTATTGAAAACTGGTGTTTGGGTACTGGCAGATGGAGCCATTATGAAATGAATGGTTATTACCAATTATTGATTTGATGATGGCATCTTATGTATACAGTTGCATAAATAGAGGACTAATATCAATCTGATTTTGGCAAAATGGCTTTCATTATAGAGGCAAGAGGAAGGAGGCAGCAAATAAATTGTTTTTTGCCCAAACCTTAAGTACAGAAAACACCACCAGTCATAGCCAATATTCAATGAGCAAACAATTGAAATATTAAAAACTAGAAAAACTATACGGTGCACAGACAGAATATCAAGTTGTGAATATCGAAGTGTCAGAATATCGAGTTGTGAATATCGAAGTGGTATAATATCGAATAGGGTGGGAAGTAATTTAATTTTAATAAAGTAATTAATAATTTTTATTTATTAGTATTTATTTTATTTTTAGATTTTATAGTGTTTGTGGTAATTCATTTATTATTAATTCATTATTAATTGTTTGTTAATTTTAATTAATTGGTAATTATGTTAATTGTGTCAATTATGTAGGAGTTGTTTGTGCGTTTATAGGGGAATATGGTGTGAAGTAATTTATTTAAAAATCATTAATAATTAATTTTTTTATTATAATTAATTTATATTAAATATAGTTGTTTGTAAAATGTTTTTTCACATTGTTATAAGTTAATGTTTGTAGTTAATTTTTAGTACTTTTTAACATTAAAATATTTTTCTATCTTTTTGTAATTTTTTATATTTTTATATATTTATTTTTGTGTTATCAACAATTTTTGTATTGTAGTTAATATTTTGTTTCTTTTTATTTTAATTTTAATTTTTGGGAAATATTAATTTTAACCCTCTGCTATCCAACACTTTCCCTACTTTTGCACTCTCTGGAGTGGGAATAGTAATTTTTACCCTTCGCTATCCAATACTTTCCCTACTGTTGCACTCTCTGGAGTGGGAATAGTAATTTGAATTTCTCCGCTATCCAACACTTTCCCTACTGTTGCATTCACTGGAGTGGGAATAAATAATTTTACCCCTCTGCAATCCAATACTTTCCCTACTGTTGCACTCACTGGAGTGGGAATAGTAATTTTTACACTTGCGCTATCCAACACTTTCCCTACTGTTGCACTCACTGGAGTGGGAATAGTAATTTTTACCCTTCGCTATCCAACACTTTCCCTACTGTAGCACTCTCTGGAGTGGGAATAGTAATTTTTATCCTTACGCTATTCAACACTTTCCCTACTGTTGCAGTAATTGCAGTGGAATAGTACATTTTTACCCCTACGCTATTCAACAATTTTCCTACTGTTGCACTCAATGGAGTGCAAAATGTAAGTTTAAAAATGTATAAATGTTTTAGTCTTTTATTTTATAATATAATGTTTTTATTATTATATTTTATGTTATAGGTGTGTGTGTGTGTGTGTATATATAAATATATATATATATATTATAGTTAATTTTTATATATTTATAATATTTTAAAATAAATTAAAGTTATTAGTTTATTAATTATTTTAAAGTAAATATACATTTATATATTAAATTTTATATATGTACGTTTACATTTTTTAAAAATTAAATTTGTTTATTATATATTTTTAAATGTATATTATATCTAAGTAATTTTTTGTAGGTAATTTTATAATATAATTGTTTTAAAATTCTTTTTATATATAACAAAAACCAATATTTTGGACATTAATAGTTTTTACATCTATATTTTTTTTCGATATTTTTGTCATTTACATTTTAAAGATAGGATGTCGATATTTTGACTATCCATATTTTTACATCGATATTTGTGTATGTAGATATTTTTGTCTTCGATATTATGTCAGTGATTCAAACTATACATGAAAAGTGCAGGAAAGTCCTCCTGCTCTGCCCTGATCACCCCCATTTATTGACTGATACTGGTGCGTACTAACTCTGAAAGTGCCCTGGGCTCTGATATCCAGGCCCAGGGCCAGTGCTGTGTCCTCTAAACGTATATGGTAATTGATATCATCCTAATTGGCCAAGACAGCCTACCTGTAGGTCCCTAGTATATCGTAGGGCATCTAGGTTTAGAAACCCTAGTGGACTTAATGCACTTAAGGTTGCACTGCTTTGCAGGCTGGTTTTAAAATAAAACTATATCCAAATTCGACTTTGGAAATAAAAGTCCTTCCAAAGACAATAACTACGGGGCCTATTACGATGGCGGTCGGAAAACCTCCTCGACCGCCATGGTAGCGGGAAAAGACCGCCCGCATGGACCGCGACATCACCGCTGGTCGAATTACGATGACCCGCGGTCGAAATCCCACTGCGGCGGTCTGATCGCGGGCCTTAACATTGCGGCAGTTGCTGCTGCCCGCAGCACCGCCGCGATGCCGAAAGGAGCATGTCCTGCATTTCCCTGCACTGCATGGCAGGCACTGCACAGTGCCTGCCGCCTGGTACAGGGAAATGTAGGGGGGACCATGGGTACCCCCCAGTGCACCCACACCCCCCCCAACACATTGGGGGCCCGCAACGGGCCCCCGGAAGACAATCTCTGCATGCCTTTCCATGGCGGTTTGACCGCTGAGGAAAGGCTGGCTACCGCCGGCATCATAATCCTGCCGGCGGAGCCTGGTCTGCACCGCCACCATTATCCCGGTCCTGCTCTGTCCGCCAGGCAGGAGTGCGGATGGCAACCGGCGGAAAAGCGGCAGTTGGAATTACCCACTGCCGCGGTCACCACTGCCATCCTAATTTGACCGGTGGTTTTCTTGGTTGCGATCGCGGGCGGATGTCCACCGCCGGTCCGGCGGGCACCACCGCCGGCCCGGCGGTGGACATCCGACCACCATCGTAATAGACCCCTACCTTTTTATAACTTATAAGCCACCTCTAAGGCTGGCCCTAGGTGCCCCAAGTGTAGAGTGCATGTTTATAAAACAGCAGGGACAATATAAAAGATGTTTTATATGCCCTTGTAGGGACAAACAGCCAAAGTAATGTTTCCCTATTGTAGTGCTGCTAGCCCCTTAGGCTAACATGGGAAGGCTTTATTGAGCTTAATAAAGTCCATCTTTGCTTGGGAGCTAGCTAGCAATATCATTCAAAGTATCAAAATGATGGTTATAATAAATCCAACATTGTGTCAAGGTTGGATTTACTATAACTGTTACAGGAAAGTCGTTTTAGAACTTTAGCGGTTATCTAAAGCAGCCCTGTAGCAGCCTCTTCTGATTGGTCAGCCTTTGACAGCCTGTGCCACGCTGCTCCCTTAGTAGGTGTGAAGAGGCCTGTGGCTGAAAAAAAAATACAGCTAGTTGGTGGGAGGAGATTTGATTCCTGGAGAAGCCAGGGAGAGAAAGGGGGCTGAGTAGATAAGCTGGACTTCAAAGGCAGGAGAACAGATGTCACAGGACCCAGGCAAGCCCCCACTTTCCTGATCCCCAGCCAGCTGGGAGCCCCCCACACTTAGAATATGAGAGGGTTTGGAAGGGAAGTTAAGTGAATTGTGTGCCACACCTTTGGGCTGGGTTACACAGACACGCACACCAAGGAGAGATTTTCTCCAATTTGATTTTTGTGAAAACAGGGCATTCTGTGGCAAAAATATGCCACACTTCCCAGTAAGTGGTCATTGCAGAGGGTGGTAACTTTACCACTATTGATTGGGGTGCCTCTCCTCTTCCCAGCCCAGAATGGAAGATAAATATGGAAGAGCTGCAGGATCTCCTCAGAATACTGCCTAGAACAATAGAAGAAGTAGGACTGTCCTACTGGACTATTGGTCAGCACCACAGAAGGCTTGCACTCAAAAAGACTGCACCTGCTGCACTCTCAAGGCTCCACAAAGAAAGGACTGTATCTGATTCAAAGGAAAAGGAGTGGACTTCCTCATCAGCAACAGGTGCAACGGAGCTGGAAGAAGTCACCTGCAAGCCCAAAGAAAGAATCGTCCTAACTGACGAGTTGCAACTGGACTGTTCCTGGACTGTGCAGGTGCATTGTGGCAAACTGAGTCCTTGCCCCCCAGAGGCAATCCATAGTCTCTGAACCCTTGGGCTGAGCTAGTGGATACTTATTTTCCCCAAAAAACATTGAAACTACATGATCTGTAAAGAAAAACTTTCTGCAAAGTTTTGCAGAAAAGCTCCAGAAAGAGACCAGCTCGACTTTGTGAGTCAAGCCTCCGACGTCAACTCGCGAATCGGCCTAACCACGCTGGTTTGTCCGGCTGAAAGCTCCAGCGCCCCTGGCAGTCGAGGACAAAGACTTCCAGAGACTCACCAAGGCATCGCGCTGCAGCAGGCCACCATCGCTGAATCGAACTTCAGATCTAAGAAGCTCGAGGACCCTTTGACGAGCCCATCTATGACAGAAAAGCTCCAAGAAGAAGAGTCCGAAGGTAAACTTCTAACCAGGACCTAGCACTCGGCATCCATCATCGACCTAGCACTCAGCTCCATCATCGCAGTCAGCCTAAAACTTTGACTTTGTCCTGGTCCAGTGTGACCAGAAACCTACAAGTGGTGCTTTAAGCTTTTTGGTGCTAGAATAAACAATTCTTGATTTAATCTTTAAAAATTCATATCTCCGGTTCTCTACATTGGATTTTTGTCACTTTGGTGGCATTCTAAAGATAAAATATTCTCTATTTGTATAAAATTGGTGTTGAATTTTTATTGTGTTGTCTTTTACTTAATTACTGTTTTGGTGATATTAAATGCTTTACACATACCAGTCTCCTAAGTTCAGCCTAACTGCTCATTTGCCAAGCTACTGAGGATTGTGCAATTATTCATTTATTAAGACTTGACTGATCCTATTAGTGACTGTGTTACTATTAACTGAAGAGGAATACCTCCACTTACTAATAATCCACTTTCCTACAAAAAAGAAGCTGACTAATTGGTGGGTGACAGTATCTTTGCAAAAATACATCGATGTGGTTGGGTTCCCTGTTTTCTTTTCTGCATAATTTATGCGGCACTCTAAGCCTGAAATGATATTGTTTTGACTTCTACTGGGTGCTCCTTTGAGTCTGAACCAAGCTAAACCTGCTTGGAGAGCTGTAATGACAGAGAAACATGTGTCAGGGTTTGCTTTTATTCATTCCATGTTAGCTTGGATGGTATTCTACCAATCCAAAGCTGTAATACTGAGCCTGGAGTGGTAAAAGGGTTTTGTTGTTTTACAGCTCCATAAGTATGGCACTAGCTAATCCTATGCTTAAAGATTTTGCCGTAGAAATGGCTAAAGACTCTGTCCATTTATAATCCAGAATGAATGGTACTGTGCTAATTCTATGCTTAAAAATTTGCAAGATAAACAGACATTTGAGATGAGCAGATTCTGAGTATTGCTCGTTTTTGTAGGGTGCTCTTCATAGGAGCTGCTCGCCACCTAAACTTGGGAATTACTGCTTTCTGTTTTTTCATGTAAATGTATATTTAATACCAGAAGAAGTCTAATATATATATATATATAACACCTACTGGCGGTTGCCAGTAGGTAGTTATAGTTAGGACCTCGTTTCTATTCAAATAGGTTTTTTTCTTTTGCCAATATCCTTGGCGCCGTTTGACGAATCTTCGGTCAGCTCCTGTCTTGAAAGTTTTAGGGTGATTCGTGAAGCGGGGGCCGAGAAAAAAGGGGGGTCCCAAAATGCGTTTTCCCCATGTTAATTTCCATAGGAAACTTTAGACAAAGCTACAGCCCAAACTGCTGAATGGAATTACACCAAATTTGGCAAAAAGGTAGCTTCTTTAATAAATGCGTGGGGGGGGTCCCAACACCCCCCACGCTGCCCCGGGGACCGCCACCTCCCTGGGGCATTCATGAAAATTGGCAGGGGGCCTCGGGGGGGCCCCCCCGAGCCCCGGGGACTGCCACCTCCCCGGGGCTATAAATAATATTTTGTGTGGGGGGCTCAAGCCCCCCCCCCACACTGCCCCGGGGACCACCACCTCCCCGGGGCACTTAATATTCAAATTTGGGTGTTTCGTTACGGACCCCCGGTGACCACCACCTCCCCGGGGCTTTAAAAATGTTGGGAGGGGGGCCGCACGGCCCCCCTCCTGGAGCCCTCAATGGCCCTGGGGACCGCCACCCCCCAGGGCCGACTCCTGCAATGTCCCGGGGTGCCCACCCCCGGGACATTGCTGTTTGCTATGACAGGGCGGGAGCTCCCGCCCTGTCATAGCAAACTCTGCTTTGCTTCATTGAAGCGAGAGCAGGGAAATCTGCTCGCGCTTCAATGAAGCAAAGCAGAATTGCTTTTGAGGAAGGGGAGCTGCATGTCAGCAGCTCCCCTTGCTCAAAAGCAATGCCGGCTCCCGCAGGAGGCGGGGAGCCGGCGCGATCGTGGGGGCATTGGGGCTCCCCCCACGGTCCAAAACTCAAAGGGCCCGCCCCAGGGAATGGAGTCCCCGGGCCAATAGTGGCCTGAGGAGGGGGGCCACGTGGCCCCACTCTATAATTAAAAATGAAGGGTGGCCAGGCCCCGGGGGATTGGGTCCACGGGGCCAGAAATGGCCCAGGGGAGGGGGCCGCGTGGCCCCACCCTTCCCGCAAATATATTTAAAAAAAATAAGCCAGGCCCCGGGGGATGGGGTCCCCGGGGCCAATAGTGGCCCAGGGAAGGGGGGCCACGCAGCCCCCTTCCCGTTTAAAAAAAAAAAAAAAAAGAAAATGCTCAGGCCCCGGGGATGGGGTCCCCGGGGCCAAAAGTGGCCCAGGGAAGGGGGGCCATGCAGCCCCCCTCCCATAAAATAATAATTTTTAAAAAAAGGAAAAAAGAAACCGGCAAATCGCCGGAGGCCCCGCCCCCTCCCTGCAGCACTCTGCAAACGCGCCCCCTGGCGCATTTTAAGTTGGGGGGATTAAGTCCCCTTGAATACTGAGGGTCCCTGGGGGCCAACTAGCCCACTAGGTACCTTCAGTAAGCGCCACAGAGCTGCGTTGCAGAGAGATGGTCTGTGGCCATGCCCCTTTTTACATCTCTCTGCAACACAGCTCTGTGGCGCTTACTGGAGGTACCTGGTGGGCTAGTTGGCTCCCAGGGACCCTCAGGATTCAAGGGGACTTAATCCCCCAACTTACAATGTGCCAGGGGGCACGTTTGCACAGTGGTGCAGGGAGGGGGTGGGGCCTGACATAACAAGTGTGCAAACGCGCCCCCTGGCGCGTTGTAAATTGGGGGATTAAGTCCCCTTCAATCCTGAGGGTCCCTGGGGGCCAGCTAGCCCACCAGGTACCTCCAGTAAGTGCCACAGAGCTGCGTTGCAGAGAGGTGGTCCGAGGCCACGCCCCTTTTTACACCACTCTGCAAACGCGGCTTCTGGTGCACTGCTGGTGGGGCAATGAGGTCCTTTTGTGTCCTGAGGACCTCAGGACACAAGTAGACTTCATCCTCCAAGCAGCAGTGCGCCAGAAGCCACGTTTACAGTCATTTGAGATGTCATCAGTGATGTCATCAGTGATGTCACTGACCATGTCATGAATGATGTAATATGTGACGTCATCAGCAGTGCATTGCGGGGGCGCAAGTTATAGTTAGCTGAACTAACTGTAACGGCGGAATTTCTCTGGTTTTGTACGAGTGAAATGTCCAACTAACTATAACGTCCCTGAAACCTATGGTTTTTTCAGTGAATTTCTAAGGTTTTTTAAATGCTAATTTCTAACTATAACGTGCCTGAAACCTATGGTTTTTTCAGTGAATTTCTAAGGTTTTTTAAATGCTAATTTCTAACTATAACGTCCCTGAAACCTATGGTTTTTTCAGTGAATATATATATATATGCTCTTCCACGTCCCCAATCTCATAGGCGGCTGCACCAATCACAACAGGATTCCACTGCAGGTGCTCATGGACGTTTATATAAACCGTGCACACAGAGCCCCGTCGGGTGTCTCCAATCATTAGCAGAAGTGCAAAGGTAAAAAGAAAACAGTTTATGGCTGTCTAGTTTCAGCGTGATGCCTTCAACTGGGCCTATCAAACCATCAGGGCGTTCGGACTTCAGTTATATAGTCCTCTCTCTATCCCACTACCACAGAACGCTAGAGCGTGTATTTTCACTGAAATGACGGCAACATTTGTACGCCACTGGTGTCCCCAGGGGGTTTATGTACCCAACATTATAATAAGTCTGGACTCCTCTCTCCTCAATTCTTTTTTCTAGTCGCCCCTTGATTGTTCTTCTTCACATGTTTAATCCCATAAAATTTAAAACCTGTTAGTGACAGTTCATGATATTTCTCAAAATCGCAAGCCTTAGGATAGCACTTGTCCCCATTTTGTATGGCCTGCATGTGTTGTAATATTCTGATCTTTAGTTTGTTAATCGTACTGCTATGTACAACTTTTTACAGTCACATTTCAAGACATACACAACAGGGTCCATATCACAAGTTACACGATCCTGAAAAGTGATTATGTGGCCCTCATATGTTAGATAGGTGTTCTGATTTAGTCCATACTGGCAAGCTTTACAAGAGCTGCATTTCACAAATCCCATCATTCTCGTGGGCTACCAATTCCTTCCTTTGCTGGGATCATAACTGTGTGTGAGGTTATCACTCAGGAACTGAGTTTTTTTGTAGGTTATGCATGGGTCTGAACCTATGACATCTTTAATATGTTCATCCCTTTCCAAGATGTGTGAGTTTTTATGCATAATCTTCTTAATACTGGATTGGGCCGGCCCAAATTTCAAAAGCAATCTTTTTATTTTGGGGTTTTTAGTGGAATTCATTTTTTGTTGTTGGCACAAAACCTCCTCTCTTGTTCTTTTACTTACTCTTTCTGTTGCATCCCTTAAAACATTAGGGGATGTCCTCGTTGACCAAATCTGCCCATCATCTTAGTAATCTTTATCTCATACTCCTCGTTAGTTGAGTAGATTCTCTTTGTTCTCAACATTTTACTGTAGGGGATAATCCACTTCAACACAGCTGGATGACCACTATTAGCACAAAGGATTGAATGTGTGGCTGTTGCTTTTCTGTGTATTCTCGTCTTCAGCTCTCCAATATTGACTTCCAATTCTATGTCTAAAAAAATCAAACTGTACTTGACTGTGTGTGCTGGTAAATTGTATATTTATTTGGTTGGTGTTCAGTTTAGCAATGAACATATTCAATTGTGATATTTCTCCTTCCCAGAGAATAAATAGATCATCTATAAATCTGGTCCAAAAAACAACACTTTTCATATACTTGTCATTCTCTTTGGCCCAGATCACCTCCTTCTCCCACCACCCCACAAACAACTTCCCGTAGGTGGGGCAAAGGAGGTGCCCATGGCCGTCCCTTGTTGTTGAATGTAATACTTGTTGTAAAAAATGAACACATTATTAGTCAAACAGAACCACAACGTTGTCAATCACCATCCAAGTGTGTTCAAAGAATTCAATTGTTCGATCTTTTGAAAAGAACTCACAAGCTCGGATTCCATCGTCCTAGTTTATAGAGGTGTATAAAGACACCACGTCCAACATGACCATGACGTTTTCTTTTTTCCAGGTGATCCCATCCGTTTTTGTCAGGAAGTCAGTTGAGTCTCTTAAATGGGAAGGTAAGCTGGTGACATAGTCTTGCAAAATGAGATCCAAGTATCTGGAGCAAGTTTCCAATGTAGAATCCACAGAACTAACAATTGGTCTACCAGGGTGTGGTTTTAAATCTTTATGGACCTTAGGGAGAAAGTATATGGTTGCAGTCTTAGCATTCTCAGTCTTTATATAATGATACTCATCCCAATCGAGCAAATCAGTTTGAAACCATATATCCAGTTTACAGTAAAAGTTAATTTCAATAGCCTTCATAGGATTTTGGAGAAGATGTTTATAATGAGCAGTATTACTTAGTTGGTGTTTAGCTTCCGTGAGGTACATTTCACAGTCCATCAGGACAATGCCCCATCCTATATCAGAAGGTTTAATGATTAGGGATGCGTTATTCTTTAATGTGGAGATATCTTGCCAATTCATTGTAGAGAAATTTCCCTTTCTCTTATTGTTGCGCCAACTCTTTCTCAATTGATTGAAATCATTCAACACCATCTCATAGAATAAATTAATTTTATTCCCTGGTGGCAACTGTGGACAGAACCTGGAGTTTGGCCTGCATCCACTTTTTGTAGTCGCATCAGTTATTATCCCCATTCTATTGAGATTCGAGATATCTCTTATATCCTGATTTCTTATTGCATCATTATCCTTGTTAATATTCTTGGACACATTCTCATCCCGGATCAATGGTTGTGTTCCCTCTTCCATCAATGTTTGAATATCCATCAATCCAGCAGCATTATCTAGTGTAAATCCTGATCTTCTAGGTTCTAGGGCAATGATGTTGGTATGCTTTTTTGGTTTCAATTGTAAATGTTTATGTAGTTTTAACTTTCTAACAAACTTGTAAGTTTCTATCCTCATATTGGTAAAATCAGTTGATGCAGTGGAGCAGAAGGTAAGCCCCAAATCCAATATTCTTTCCTGATAAGCAGATAATCGAAATTTAGAGATGCTAATGATTACTGGTTTCTAATCCTCTTGCCCCTCCTTGTTCTGAACTTCCCTGTTCGCGATTTCTTTGCATCTCACCTCCTCCTCCTTGTTGCGTAGTCATCTGGAGAAGTTTTAATACCATGTGAAAATCCAATCTGTCTACAGCATTTTCATCAGCGCTAGAACCAGCATCTGAACTCCCCTCACTTTCACTGACCCTTCCTGCAGTTGATGTAACCATTTTCTCTTTGACTCTCAATCTGTCAAATTTATTCACATTCATATAGATGCAGCTAAAATGATAATCAAGATGATCTCTTGTAAATGTGCGTGCTTTCCTTTACATGATTTCCTCATCATAGATTCCTTGATTTGTTTCTGTTTCAACGAATAGATTTTAGCCTGCTGTATGTGTGTGTGTGTGTGTGTGTGTATGTGTGTGGATATAGATATAGATATATATATTGATTGTGAACAAGACGGCTCGCCGCCGAAACGAGTCAAGGTTTTCGTTGTGAAAGAATAAACTACAGTGGCATATTTCCACGGTGTCAGCGCCTGTCATTTGGATACAGTGTACAGGATTGGTCATATATATATGGAGAGCTTTTAATCGGCAAACATCGTGTGTGTGTTTAGGGCGGAAAGCCACTGGAGGTTAATTATTAAACGGCAAGGAAACTACGAGTACTAGAATTCTGGCAGAACGCCCACTGGAGGGCGTAAACTCACCTGAGAGTCTTTAAAAAGTAAAAAGTAGAGACTTGTTTCCTGTCCTTTTTCTCCGCCCACTTACACTGCCAGGAGCCCGTGATCAAGGCGCAGGAGCGCTGAAACGCGTAGGGCTGAAAATTTGTACAGGTTGTAATGTCCGGCTACCAATGATTAAAGGATCCTGTTTGAAATGCAGAATTCGCCTGCTTACCAAGTGCGCTTTCAGCAGGGGGACATCTTCTTGTTGTAACATTTATTCGGCCAGTCCCGGCTGAGAAAGCTGCACTCTCGCTGCAAGGAAAGCGGGCTGCCTCACACAGACTGTCTGTGTTCGAGTGATTCAGGGCAAAAGCTGGTCGCATGGAAGTAATGCCGGAGTTGCACTCTGTCAGCTCACTGGAGAGCTTTTAATCGGCAAACATCGTGTGTGTGTTTAGGGCGGAAAGCCACTGGAGGTTAATTATTAAACGGCAAGGAAACTACGAGTCCCAGAATTCTGGCAGAACGCCCACTGGAGGGCGTAAACTCACCTGAGAGTCTTTAAAAAGTAAAAAGTAGAGACTTGTTTCCTGTCCTTTTTCTCCGCCCACTTACACTGCCAGGAGCCCGTGATCAAGGCGCAGGAGCGCTGAAACGCGTAGGGCTGAAAATGTGTACAGGTTGTAATGTCCGGCTACCAATGATTAAAGGATCCTGTTTGAAATGCAGAATTCGTCTGCTTACCAAGTGCGCTTTCACCAGGGGGACATCTTCTTGTAACATTTATTCGGCCAGTCCCGGCCGAGAAAGCTGCACTCTCGCTGCAAGGAAAGCGGGCTGCCTCACACAGACTGTCTGTGTTCGAGTGATTCAGGGCAAAAGCTGGTCGCATGGAAGTAATGCCGGAGTTGCACTCTGTCAGCTCACTGGAGAGCTTTTAATCGGCAAACATCGTTTGTGTGTTTAGGGCGGAAAGCCACTGGAGGTTAATTATTAAACGGCAAGGAAACTACGAGTCCCAGAATTCTGGCAGAAAGCCCACTGGAGGGCGTAAACTCACCTGAGAGTCTTTAAAAAGTAAAAAGTAGAGACTTGTTTCCTGTCCTTTTTCTCCGCCCACTTACACTGCCAGGAGCCCGTGATCAAGGCGCAGGAGCGTTGAAACGCGTAGGGCTGAAAATGTGTACAGGTTGTAATGTCCGGCTACCAATGATTAAAGGATCCTGTTTGAAATGCAGAATTTGCCTGCTTACCAAGTGCGCTTTCACCAGGGGGACATCTTCTTGTTGTAACATATATATATATATATATATATATATTCACTGAAAAAAACCATAGGTTTTAGGGACAGTTATAGTTAGTTGGACATTGCACTCATACAAAACCCGTGAAATTCCCCCGTTATAGTTAGTTCAGGTAACTATAACTCGCGCCCCCGCAATGCACTGCTGATGACGTCACATATTACATCACTCATGACATGACATGACATGACATGTCAGTGACATCACTGATGACATCACTGATGACATCTCAAATGACATCACTGATGACATCATCCAGTGACTGTGTGTTTCTGTAAAGTTTAAATATGTTTAATATATATAGGGAAAGGCGTATTGAAGAATGAGTGGGTGTATAAGTGTCTGAATGGATGATTTAGTAGGTGCGTGACTAACTCTATAAGTGAGTGATTAAACGTATCTTACTGAATGCATGTGTTAGTGACTAAACTGGGTGAATGTCTGTATCCGTCTGTCTGTTGCTGTGTAAGTGGCTGCATGGGTTTGTGAATAGCTACATGAGTGTCTATATGAGTTATTGATTGGTTGTCTGAGTATCTGTATGGGTGCCTGAGTGTTTGTGTGGGTGGGGTGTGTGCGACTCTGTGCATAGATGTGTGAGTGGGTGATTCACTGGGTGGATGGTTTCAAGAGTGCATCTGTGATAGACTGTATGGGTGGGTAAGTGTGTGTAAGAGTGTGTTAGTGAGTGAATGTATGTCCCAGTGGTACATGTGTGAGTAACTACATATGTGAAAGGCAGTATATATGTGTGTTGGAGTATATAAATAGCTATAAGCGAGAGTGTGTGATTGTGAGTGTGACTGTATGGATGAGTGTGTGCTTGTATCAGAGATTGTATAAGAGCGTAAGAATGTGCTAGTATTTGTATGAGTAAGTGAGCTGGTGTGTGTATAACTGTATAGGTGAGTAAATGGATGTGTGCTTAATTTTTTGCATGACTGACTAGGTGTGTGAGTACCTCTATGGATGAGTGGCGGTGTGTGAGTGTTTATATAGGTGTATGAGTGCATATATTAGTCCTGTACTGAGTGACTATAAGTATGAGTGACTGTACGGGTGAGTGAGTAGATGTGTGTGTGTAGACCTAAGAATCAGTGAGTGTGTATATAGTAATTGGTGTTGGAGTGTCTATGGTTTTGACAATGGCAGTCTGTAATTTACAGTGGGTGTATCAAAAGTTATATTAGGGTGTGAGAAGATGCATCAAATTATCACATGGATGATGTCATCAGTGATGTCATCAGTGATGTCATTTGAGATGTCATCAGTGATATCATCAGTGATGTCACTGACCATGTCATGAGTGATGTAATATGTGACGTGCATTGCGGGGGCGCAAGTTATAGTTACCTGAACTAACAATAACGGGGGAATTTCACGGGTTTTGTATGAGTGCAATGTCTAACTAACTATAACTGTCCCTAAAACCTATGGTTTTTTCAGTGAATTTGTAAGGTTTTTTAAATGCTAATTTCTAACTATAACGTGCCTGAAACCTATGGTTTTTTCAATGAATTTCAAAGGTTTTTAAATGCTAATTCCTAACTATAACATGTCTGAAACCTATGGTTTTTTTCAGTGAATTTCAAAGGTTTTTTAAATGACAATTTTTAAATGTATTAATTGTTATATTTATTTTTTTGATACTGATTTACTACATTTTTTTAAACTATTTATTTTTAGATATTTTATTTTTCAAAATACATTGTAATTACATTATACATTACATTACAAAATATACTTTCTCAGAATGAATTACTTTAGTTTAAATACTTAGCAAATAGGCAGAAAAACTTTTAAGTACAGTAGTTACAGTTGTTGCAATGGGCATCACATTTTCAAACACAATGCAACATTGAGCTCAATGTGAATTTCAAGTTAAATGCAATTAGTTACTTTATGGATTACTTTTTCTAACCACAGGACTGGATCCTAGATTCAGTCCTGGGACATCTCCTGTAAACAGTTGAGTAAAAGCGTTTTGGTTACAGTAGTGATTTTTAAGGAATATTATTGTATTTTAAAAGTTGACACTTGGAAACTTTTTCACATAGAATCACCAATGTTATCCTATGGGAGGAAATTCACTTAGCAGGTAAGTAGTGTTATCGTTACTTTTTCTTACTCAGTGGTGGATCCTGGATCCAGCACTGGTGCATCTCCTGTAAACAGTTGAAAGAATGCGTTTAAGTCATACAGGTGATTTTTAAGGAATATTTGTAGTTTGTGAAAATCGACACTTTGAAACTTTTCTGCAGAAAACCAGACAATGGATTCCTATGGAAGGAAATACAAGTTACTGGTAAGTACGGTTAGAATTACTTTTCAGGGTCAGTGCTGGGCTAAAAGATGCAGCACTGGGTTCTCTCCTGATAACAGGTGAGTAAATCGGAATTAGTAGTTCGGCTGATTTTAGAGGAATATTATAAAGTTCCAAAACTCCACACTTAGAAGAATTTCCAAGTGAAACCAGTCAATGTTAGCCTATCAAAGGAAATTCAAGTTACTGGTAAGTACGGTTAGAAATACTTTTCAGGATCTGTACTGGGCTCAAAGATGCAGCACTGAGGTCTCTCCTGATAACAGGTGAGTAAATTGGAATTCGTAGTTCAGCTGATTTTAGAGGAATATTATAAAGTTCCAAAACTCCACACTTAGAAGAATTTCCAAGTGAAACCAGTCAATGTTAGCCTATGGAAGGAAATTCAAGTTACTGGTAAGTACGGTTAAAATTACTTTTCAGGATCAGTACTGGGCTCAAAGATGCAGCACTGAGGTCTCTCCTGATAACCGGTGAGTAAATCGGAATTCGTAGTTCGGCTGATTTTAGAGGAATATTTGTATGTTTCAAAAATCGACACTTAGAAACTTTTTCAGCAAAAAGCAGGCAATGATATCCTATGGAAGGAAATTCAACTTACTGGTAAGTACGGTTAAAATTACTTTTCAGGATCAGTACTGGGCTCAAAGATGCAGCACTGAGGTCTCTC
The DNA here is from genome assembly GCA_963921515.1 of Calotriton arnoldi. Classification (NCBI taxonomy): domain Eukaryota; kingdom Metazoa; phylum Chordata; class Amphibia; order Caudata; family Salamandridae; genus Calotriton; species Calotriton arnoldi. Next base: position 461,128 of record CAWUFW010013341.1, read on the forward strand.
CTGATAACAGGTGAGTAAATTGGAATTCGTAGTTCGGCTGATTTTAGAGGATTATTTGCACAATGGTGAAGGAAGGGGGTGGGGCCTGAAGTGACATGTCTGCAAACACGCCCTGTGGCGCGTTTTAAGTTGGAGAATTAATTCCTCCTCAATCCTGAGGGTCCCTAGGGGCCAACTGGCCCACCAGATACCTCCAGTATGCGCCAGAGAGCTGCGTTGCAGAGAGGTGTTCAGAGGCCACGCCCCTTTTACAACACTCTGCAACGCAGCTCCGTGGCGCTTACTGGAGGTACCTGGTGGGCTAGTTGGCCCCCAGGGACCCTCAGGATTGTAGAGGATTTAATTCCCCATCTTAAAAACGCGCCACGGGGCCTGTTTGCACACATGTCACCTGAAGCCACGTCCCCTCCCTTCACCACTGTGCAAACGCGCCCGTGGCGCTTTGGGTTGGGGGATTAAGTCCCCTTGAATACTGAGGGTCCCTGGAGTCCAACTAGCCCACCATGTACCTCCAAAAAGCGCCACAGAGCTGCGTTGCAGAGAGGTGTAAAAAGGGGCGTGGTCTCTGTACACCTCTCTGCAACGCAGCCCCCTGGCGCATATCGGAGGTTCCTGGTGGGCTAGTTGGCCCCCAGGGACCCCCAGTATTCAAGGGGAATTACTTCCCTTCTTAAAACGCGCCAGGGGGCGCGTTTGCAGACTGCTGCAGGGAGGGCGGGGCCTCCGGCACGATGCCGTCTTTTTTTTTTTTTTGCTTTTTTCTGCCCAGGGGGTCCTTGTGGGACCCCTGAGCAGACCTAGGGGTCAGGGTGTTTCTACCCTGCCCCTTTGTGCATTTTGCGCACTTGTTTCTTGTGTTTTTTTTTTTTAATCGGCGGGATCCGCACACCCTAAGCGCATCCTGCCGATTTTTTTTTAAAAAAATGCTTTTTTCTGCCCAGGGGGTCCTTGTGGGACCCCCTGAGCAGACCTAGGGGGTCAGGGTGTTTCTACCCTGCCCCCTTTGTGTGTTTTGCGCACTTGTTTCTTGTGCTTTTTTTTTTTAATCGGCGGGATCCGCGCACCCTAAGCGCATCCCGCCGATTTAAAAAAAAAATGCTTTTTTCTGCCCAGGGGGTCCTTTGGTAAGGAGAGCTAATGAAAGCAAACGTGTGTGCGCATGGAAGGGATTCGGCAAGGATAACATCCTGTGCTGATCGGTCCGGGGAAGTGGCAGTTTTGGAGGACGCTCGTAGAATTACACGCACTACGCCAACATTATGCCAAGAAGAGCATTCATGTGCTGATCTTCCATTTGGACTAAATATCAATGCCAGTGCACTAAAGACATTGAAACAAGTAAGCACTATGTTTGAAATACGGACTTCCGAATATATAATGAGTTTTCTTAGTGCACTATGGGAGTTGCAGTATCAATCAGTCACGTGAACAAATGTAGTTTTAAATAGCATGCACGTAAGCACTTTGCATATCTCCACCAGTGACCAAGGCGCAGGAGCGCCGAAACGCGTAGGGAAAATGGAGTAATTTGTGCTGCTGGTCTTTCCAATTAAAAAGCCACGAATCCGGAACTGGGCCTCTGTGTTCTTTTTCTATGATGGATGGGCTTCTCCGTGCCCATTGTTTTGAGGCCGCCCTGAAGGGTTGGGGGCTCCTTGCTCGGAGGATGTTGTGTGGATTTCAAATAAGGAGCATGACCCACTTGTGCACGCATACTTACCAAAGGAGAGCTAATGAAAGCAAACGTGTGTGCGCATGGAAGGGATTCGGCAAGGATAACATCCTGTGCTGATCGGTCCGGGGAAGTGGCAGTTTTGGAGGACGCTCGTAGAATTACACGCACTACGCCAACATTATGCCAAGAAGAGCATTCATGTGCTGATCTTCCATTTGGACTAAATATCAATGCCAGTGCACTAAAGACATTGAAACAAGTAAGCACTATGTTTGAAATACGGACTTCCGAATATATAATGAGTTTTCTTAGTGCACTATGGGAGTTGCAGTATCAATCAGTCACGTGAACAAATGTAGTTTTAAATAGCATGCACGTAAGCACTTTGCATATCTCCACCCGTGACCAAGGCGCAGGAGCGCCGAAACGCGTAGGGAAAATGGAGTAATTTGTGCTGCTGGTCTTTCCAATTAAAAAGCCACGAATCCGGAACTGGGCCTCTGTGTTCTTTTTCTATGATGGATGGGCTTCTCCGTGCCCATTGTTTTGAGGCCGCCCTGAAGGGTTGGGGGCTCCTTGCTCGGAGGATGTTGTGTGGATTTCAAATAAGGAGCATGACCCACTTGTGCACGCATACTTACCAAAGGAGAGCTAATGAAAGCAAACGTGTGTGCGCATGGAAGGGATTCGGCAAGGATAACATCCTGTGCTGATCGGTCCGGGGAAGTGGCAGTTTTGGAGGACGCTCGTAGAATTACACGCACTACGCCAACATTATGCCAAGAAGAGCATTCATGTGCTGATCTTCCATTTGGACTAAATATCAATGCCAGTGCACTAAAGACATTGAAACAAGTAAGCACTATGTTTGAAATACGGACTTCCGAATATATAATGAGTTTTCTTAGTGCACTATGGGAGTTGCAGTATCAATCAGTCACGTGAACAAATGTAGTTTTAAATAGCATGCACGTAAGCACTTTGCATATCTCCACCCGTGACCAAGGCGCAGGAGCGCCGAAACGCGTAGGGAAAATGGAGTAATTTGTGCTGCTGGTCTTTCCAATTAAAAAGCCACGAATCCGGAACTGGGCCTCTGTGTTCTTTTTCTATGATGGATGGGCTTCTCCGTGCCCATTGTTTTGAGGCCGCCCTGAAGGGTTGGGGGCTCCTTGCTCGGAGGATGTTGTGTGGATTTCAAATAAGGAGCATGACCCACTTGTGCACGCATACTTACCAAAGGAGAGCTAATGAAAGCAAACGTGTGTGCGCATGGAAGGGATTCGGCAAGGATAACATCCTGTGCTGATCGGTCCGGGGAAGTGGCAGTTTTGGAGGACGCTCGTAGAATTACACGCACTACGCCAACATTATGCCAAGAAGAGCATTCATGTGCTGATCTTCCATTTGGACTAAATATCAATGCCAGTGCACTAAAGACATTGAAACAAGTAAGCACTATGTTTGAAATACGGACTTCCGAATATATAATGAGTTTTCTTAGTGCACTATGGGAGTTGCAGTATCAATCAGTCACGTGAACAAATGTAGTTTTAAATAGCATGCACGTAAGCACTTTGCATATCTCCACCCGTGACCAAGGCGCAGGAGCGCCGAAACGCGTAGGGAAAATGGAGTAATTTGTGCTGCTGGTCTTTCCAATTAAAAAGCCACGAATCCGGAACTGGGCCTCTGTGTTCTTTTTCTATGATGGATGGGCTTCTCCGTGCCCATTGTTTTGAGGCCGCCCTGAAGGGTTGGGGGCTCCTTGCTCGGAGGATGTTGTGTGGATTTCAAATAAGGAGCATGACCCACTTGTGCACGCATACTTACCAAAGGAGAGCTAATGAAAGCAAACGTGTGTGCGCATGGAAGGGATTCGGCAAGGATAACATCCTGTGCTGATCGGTCCGGGGAAGTGGCAGTTTTGGAGGACGCTCGTAGAATTACACGCACTACGCCAACATTATGCCAAGAAGAGCATTCATGTGCTGATCTTCCATTTGGACTAAATATCAATGCCAGTGCACTAAAGACATTGAAACAAGTAAGCACTATGTTTGAAATACGGACTTCCGAATATATAATGAGTTTTCTTAGTGCACTATGGGAGTTGCAGTATCAATCAGTCACGTGAACAAATGTAGTTTTAAATAGCATGCACGTAAGCACTTTGCATATCTCCACCCGTGACCAAGGCGCAGGAGCGCCGAAACGCGTAGGGAAAATGGAGTAATTTGTGCTGCTGGTCTTTCCAATTAAAAAGCCACGAATCCGGAACTGGGCCTCTGTGTTCTTTTTCTATGATGGATGGGCTTCTCCGTGCCCATTGTTTTGAGGCCGCCCTGAAGGGTTGGGGGCTCCTTGCTCGGAGGATGTTGTGTGGATTTCAAATAAGGAGCATGACCCACTTGTGCACGCATACTTACCAAAGGAGAGCTAATGAAAGCAAACGTGTGTGCGCATGGAAGGGATTCGGCAAGGATAACATCCTGTGCTGATCGGTCCGGGGAAGTGGCAGTTTTGGAGGACGCTCGTAGAATTACACGCACTACGCCAACATTATGCCAAGAAGAGCATTCATGTGCTGATCTTCCATTTGGACTAAATATCAATGCCAGTGCACTAAAGACATTGAAACAAGTAAGCACTATGTTTGAAATACGGACTTCCGAATATATAATGAGTTTTCTTAGTGCACTATGGGAGTTGCAGTATCAATCAGTCACGTGAACAAATGTAGTTTTAAATAGCATGCACGTAAGCACTTTGCATATCTCCACCCGTGACCAAGGCGCAGGAGCGCCGAAACGCGTAGGGAAAATGGAGTAATTTGTGCTGCTGGTCTTTCCAATTAAAAAGCCACGAATCCGGAACTGGGCCTCTGTGTTCTTTTTCTATGATGGATGGGCTTCTCCGTGCCCATTGTTTTGAGGCCGCCCTGAAGGGTTGGGGGCTCCTTGCTCGGAGGATGTTGTGTGGATATATATATATATATATATATATATATTCACTTAAAAAAACAAAGGTTACAGGGATGTTATAGTTGGTAAACAAAATTAAAATACCCTTAGAAATTCACTGAAAAACCAAAGGTTGCAGGCTACTAATACTGGTTTTGAATGAGTGAATACAGAGACTAACTATAACGTCCCTGTAACATTTGTTTTTTTCAGTGAATATCTAAGGTTTTTTAATTCTATTTCCTAAACATGACATTCCAGTACAATGTATTCCGCATGTATCATATACATTTATTGCATTCTCTGTTACTTTGCTTGTGTTATTGTTCGTACAGTGCATTGCACTTCCGAGGCCTGTCCATTTGAGGTAGTTGTACGGTGTATCAACACGTTACAATATGGCCTCCATACATATGCTCCCATCACTGCATGTCTTAGTAATATACTTTAAGCCCAGGCCTATTTTGAATTGGGTGTGACTTACTTGTTATCCATAGCCACTAAGGATCTTGTACTCAGTTGCTGCCTGTGTTTACGCAATTACAACCATGTTCAAGAATTTTTTAATCATGTTTTTTGATTACATCTTTGCGAACCTGTATTTATCCACTACTGTTTATTTGGATTACCTTTACACTGTACTTTCTTCATTTACTGTTAGGAGTACATATATTATGTCTAACAGTTGCATTGTATTACTCTATTTTCAATACGTTACAAGATGGCCCCCACACATCTGATTCCATCTACTCCACATGGAGTCCTTTGTTTATGTCTGAACATGGTTATGTATGGAACCCTCCCTGTTTAGTCAGTGTGTGATCAAGACAGCCCTGCTGTCAAAACGCTTTAGTACTTGACTAATAAACCTGCACTGAGTGGCATTTGCTGAACGTGCGTATTATTTGGACTCTCTGTGTGGCATTGAAGACTGGCAGGCTATGCCGGCATTACGCATCACCGTCCAAAGGGCCATGGATTCCAGAATGAGTTATTTTTTTTTATTTTTTATTATATATATATATATATATATATATTAACTTAATAAAACAAAGGCTACAGGGATAGTATAGTTGGTAAACAACATTAAAAAAAACCTTAGAAATTCACCTGAAAGACCAAAGGTTGCAGGCTAACTATAGCTGGTGAATTTCACGGGTTTTGAATGAGTGAATTCTGAGCCTAACTATAACGTCCCTGTAACATTTGGTTTTTTCAGTGAATATCTAAGGTTTTTAATTCTATTTCCTAAATATAACGTTCCTGTAACCATTTATTTTTTCTGTGAATTTCTAAGGTTTTTTTATGTTGTTTCCTAACCATAACATCCCTGTAACCTTTGGTTTTTTAAGTGAATTTCTAAGGTTTTTTTCTAGTTTTATTTTCTAAATGTAACCACTAATCTTTGACAGTGAGTGTGTGACTGAGTGTGCGAGTCTCTGAGTGGGTCTGTGATTGGGTTTAAGAGTGTATGAGTGGGTCTGTGAGTGGGTGTGTGAGTGTCTGAGTGCTCTCTGCTTTGCCCTCTTTTGCTGTTTTTCCTTTTCTGCTTCTTTTCTGCCTCTGCATTGCCTTTCCTGCTCATTTTTCTGCCCTGTTTTGCCTATTTCTACTCCATGCTTACCTTTATTTTGCCTCTTTCTGCTCATAACTGAGCTTTATTTTGCCTCTTTCTGCTTGTTTCTGACCTTTATCTTGCCTCTTGCTGCTGGATTTTGACCTCTATTTTGCCTCTTTCTGCTTGTTTCTCACATTTATTTGGCCTCTTTCTGCTCATTTCTCACCTTTAGTTTGCCTCTTGTTGTTCATTTCTAACCTTTATTCTGCCTCTTTCTACTCATTTTCACCTTTATTTAGCCTCTTTCTACTCTTTGTTGACCTTTATTCTGCCTTTTTCTGCTTTTCTCACCTTTATTTTGTCTTTCTTCTCTTTTCCCCTGGGACTGTAGGGAAGCCTGAAGGCCCTCACAGTCCCAGCTGACTCTCTGCCTCGTGCGGGAGCCTGCATTGTTGCTACACGGAGGGAGCTGTGGAAAGGCAGCTACCTCCATGCAGGATCAATCATTTCATCTCTTTCCCTGCCCGCATGTCTGCGATGAAACCTCTACTTCCAGCAGGCAGAAGCACTTTGACAGGTCCTACCCGCTGAAACCGTAGTGTTTGCTTTTGCTTGGTGGAAGCTGTAAAAGCTCCAGCCAAGGAAAAACAGATAGGTATGTCAGGGGGTGGGTACCCCAGGACATAGCAGAAGCCATCCCTCGGGGGTGGCGGTCTCCAGGGCCATGCATGGCTCCAGGAGGGAGGCCTGTGCAGCCCCCCTCCATTCTTGTGCGCAGGCCACCCCGGAGAGGTGGTGGACCCTGGGGCAAAGAACAACCCAGGAGAGGGCCCGCGTGGCCCCTCTCCTATTCTTTAAAAAGATATTTGGCCCCCAGTAGGGGGTGGTCCCCGGGACCTGGGAAGATACGCGGGTCCCACCATTCTGTGTTATTTAGCCCTGGGGAGGTGGTGGTCACTGGTGCTCGGGGGGGGGTCCGCGCAGCCCCCACAACAGTGTTTGCTTACCCTGGGAAGGTGGTGGTCCCCAAGGCTAATAGAACCTGAGGAGAGGGGCCCCGTGCGACCCCCTCCTTTATTATTTAAATAAAGCCCCGGGGAGATGGTGGTCCCTAGGACTCTAAGAGCCTTAGGGGGAGCCTGTTTTTTTCATGTTTGCTGTTGATTTGCAGCTATGTGCTGTTCCTGCAGCAAAAACGTTTTAAAAAGTGTTTTTTGGCCATGTCGTGGTCACAGGGGGACACCAGGACCACAGTTAGGGGGTCAGGGTATTCTTACCCTGCCCCCTCTTCTTTTTTTAAATGTTTTTTGTGGGACTCTGCTGAAGACGAGTCCCAAGATGGCCACCAACACTTCCTGGTTGGATATATATATATATATATATATATATATATATATATATATATATATATATATATATATATATATATATATATATATATATATATATATTCAAAAACCCGCAGCACTCTCTAGACCTCCTCTTCAGTGAAAAAACCACAGGTTTCAGGGACGTTATAGTTAGATGGACATTTCAGTTGTACAAAACCAGAGAAATTCGGCCGTTATAGTTACTTGAGGTAACTATAACTCGCGCCCCCGCAATGCAATGCTGATGACGTCACATATTACATCACTCATGACATGGTCAGTGACATCACTGATGACATCTCAAATGACATCACTGATGACATCATCCAGTGACTGAGTGTTTCTAAAAAGTTTAAATATGATTTATATATATATATATATGCCAAGGTGTATTGAAGAATGAGTGGGTGCATGAGTGACTGTATGGATGGTTTAGTAGGTGCGTTACTGACTGTATAAGTGAGTGATTAAACGTGTCTTACTGAATGCATGGGTTAGTGACTAAACTGTGAATGTCTATCAGTCTGTCAGTTGGTGTGTAAGCAGCTGCATGGGTTGGTGAGTAGCTACATGAGTGTCTATATGGGTTATTGATTGATTGTCTGAGTATCTGTTTGGCTGCCTGAGTGTCTGTGTGGGTGGGTGGGGGTGTATGTGACTTTGTGCATAGATGTGTGAGTGGGTGATTCACTGGGTGTATGGGTTCAATAGTGCATCTGTGAAGGGCTGTATGGGTGGGTGAGTGTGTGTATGGTTGTGTTGTTGAGTGTTTAGATATCTCAGTGGTATATGTGTGAGTAACTACATATGTGAAAGGCAGTATATGTGAGTGTTGGACTATATAAATGACTATATGTGAGAGTGAGTGATTGTGAGAGTTGTTGTATGGATGAGTGTGTGCTTTTGTCAGTGATTGTATAAGAGAGTAAGTATGTGTTAGTATCTGTATGAATAAGTGAGGTGGTGTGTGAATAATTGTGTGTGAGTAACTCTATGGGTGAGTGGTGGTGTGTGAGTGTCTGTATAGGTGTATGAGTGCATATGATAGTGCTGTATTAATGAGTGACTGCATGTATGAGTGACTGTATGGTGAATGAGTAGATGTGTGTGTAGACCTAGGAATCAGTGAGTGGATATGTAGTAACTGGTATTGGTGTGTCTTTGGTTTCGAAAATGGTAGTCTGTATTTTAGAGTGGGTGTATCAAAGTTTATATTAGGGTGTGAGGAGGTGCATCAGATTATCATGTGAATGATGTCATCAGTGATGTCATTTGAGATGTCATCAGTGATGTCATCAGTGATGTCACTGACCATGTCATGAGTGATGTAATATGTGACGTCATCAGCAGTGCATTGCGGGGGCGCGAGTTATAGTTACCTCAACTAACTATAACAGCTGAATTTCTCTGGTTTTGTGCAACTGAAATGTCCAACTAACTATAACGTCCCTGAAACCTGTGGTTTTTTTCAGTGAATTTCAAAGATTTTTTAAATGCTTATTTCTAACTATAACGTCCCTGAAACCTATATGTTTTTTCAGTGAATTTCTAAGGTTTTTTAAATGCTAATTTCTAACTATGCCTACAGAGGTAGGACATGTGCAGAAAGAGGAAGAAAGGCGCAGAAAGAAGCAAGAGAAATGCAAAAAGAGGCAACAGAGTTCCAGAAAGACAAAGAAAGGTGTAGAAAGAAGCAAAAGATATGCAGAAAGAACCAACAGAGGTGCAGAAAGAGGCCTTGTTGCAAAGTCATCCTGTGCCCCCAACTTTTCGCTGACAGGTACTGGTGGTAACTGACTCTGACTAACCAGGCCTAGAGCCAGTGCTATGCTAAAAGACACTTAGAATACAGTGAAAACACCTACATACACTAGGGTACACTATGGGTTGGGGTACCCCTGTGATTGGCATGACCTCCCTGTAAGGCCCTAGTATATAATAGGGCAGGGGGATTAAAACTACCTCTAAGTCAGAGGTGCAGAAACATGCTACTTTAACTAGTAGTCGTGTTTGCAGAGTGGTAGAAAAAGGGTGCTGGGCCTCCGACCAGTGCTCAATTCCACTGCGTAGGACTTACAGGAGCTACCAGGAGGGTTTCTTGGCCCCCAAAGTCCCTCAGGAGTAAAGTGGACTTAATCCCCATCCCGTAGTCTGCCAGGAGGCGCGTTTGCAGAGTGGTGGAGAAAGGGGGCATGGCCTCCGAAGACGTGTTAGCAATTCTACTGTGTGGGACTTACTGTAGATAACAAGAGGGGTACTTGCCCCCAAGTACATCCTTGGGGGCCAACTACCCCTTCTATTACCTCCAGTAAGTACCACACAGCAGGATTGCTAAGTTCTCATAACAGGCCTCCTTTGACCACTATGCAAACGTGCTCCCTGGGGCACTCTTCGATGGGGATTGAAGTCCCCTTCGCTGCTGGGGGTCCTTGGGGGGCCAACTAGCCTACCCCTTACCTCCAGTAAGCCCCACACAGTGAGATTGCTGAGAGGTGGACACAGGCCACGCCCCTTTCTCCACCACTCTGCAAACATGCCTCCTGGCGCGCTCTTGGTTGGGGGATGAAGTCCCCTCCCCTAATGAGGGTCCCTGGGGGCCAACTAGCCCACCAGGTACCTCCAGTAAGCCCCACACAGCTGGATTGCAGACAGTGGTCCGAGGCCACGCCCCCTTTTTACACCACTCTGCAAACGCAGCTCCTGGCACACTGCTGCTCAGGGGATGAGGTCCTCTTGTGTCCTGAGGTCCTCAGGACACAAGAGGACCTCATCGCCCCACCAGCAGTGCACCAAGAGGCGCGTTTGCAGAGTGGTGTAAAAAGGGGCATGGCCTCGGACCACCTCTCCGCAATTCAGCTGTGTGGAGCTTACTGGAGGTACCTGGTGGGCTAGTTGGCCCCCAGGGACCCTCAGTATTTAAGGGTACTTAATTCCCCAACTTAGAACGCGCTAGGGGGTGCGTTTGCAGAGTGGTGCAGGGAGGGGGCGGGGCCTCCGGTGAGATACCGGCTTTTTAAAAAAAAATCTTTGAAGGGGGTTTTGTGGTCCCCCTTCTTTCAATATGTTTTGGGCCCTGGGGACCCCAGGGCCTGCACATCTAAAAAAAAAAAAACGGGAAGGGGGCCCCCTCCCGAGGCAAATTTCAGCCCCGGGGACCCCATACCCCGGGGCAAGGCCAGACTTCTTTTTTTTATTTAATAAATTTGGAGGGGGGCCCCTCCTCAGGCCAATTATGGCCCCGGGGACCCCATCCCCCAGGGCCGGCCTTCTGCTTTTTAAAAAAATATATATATATTAAAGGGAAGGGGGCCGAGTGGCCCTGCTCCCAGGCCACTTCTGGCCCCGGGGACCCCATCCCCTGGGGCCAGCCCTCACGTTGGGGACCGTGGGGGAGCCCCAATGCCCCCACGGTCCCTGCCGGCTCCCCGCCTCCTGCGGGAGCCGGCATTGCTTTGGGCAAGGGGAGCTGCTGACATGCAGCTCCCCTTGCCCAAAAGCAATCTGCTTTGCTTTTTGGAAGCGACAGCAGGTTTCCTGCTCTCGCTTCCAAATAGCAAAGCAGGGTTTGCTATGACAGGGCGGGAGCCGTGCTCCTGCCCTGTCGTAGCAAACGGCAATGTCCCGGGGGTGGGCACCCCGGGACATTGCAGGAGCCGGCCCTGGGGGTGGCGGTCCCCAGGGCCATCGTGGGCTCCAGGAGGGGGGCTGCGTGGGCCCCCTCCCATCATGATTGAAGCCCCGGGGAGGTGGTGGTCCCCGGAACCCCGCAACGGACCCCCGTATTTAAATAAACAGAGCCCCGGGGAGGTGGTGGTCCCTGGGGCTTGGCCGGCCCACGAGGCCTCCCCACCCTAATTTCAACAAAGCCCCAGGGGAGGTGGCGGTCCCCGGGGCTTGGGGGGGCCCGCAAGGCCCCCTCGCCCTTATTTTCATTATGCCCCGGGGAGGTGGCGGTCCCCGGGGCTGTGGGGGGCCACGTGCCCCCGCACATTATGTATAAAGCCCCAGGGAGGTGGCTATATAATTCTGCATTGCCCCACGGGACCTGGTCCACCCGGGGGCTTAACAATAACGAAGCACGGGAGCCTGCGGTCCGTTTTTTTTTTGTTGTTGTTGTTTTCTCGGCCGGATTCACGCACCCAGCGCGAATTCAGCCGATTATTTATTTATTTATTTATTTTTTAATGGTTTTTTTGGCCCTGGGGCTCCTTGTAGGACCCCTTGAGCAGGCCTAGGGGGTCAGGGTGTTTCTACCCTGCCCCCTTTTCTTGTTCATCTTTTTTTTTTCAGTTTTCTTGTGACTCGGTTAACGAGTCACAAGATGGCTGCCAACACATTCTGCTTTGGAGTGTTGGCAGCCAATCAGAATGAAGCTCGTGCTCGGGAGGGTTCGCGGCTCCTCCTCGGTGCTCAGATATATACATTTTTATTTTTAATTTCTCAGTAACTACTGAACGGATTTACACCATTTAAAAAAAGGGTCGCTTTCTGAACCAAGAGCTATCTTTTTGCCAAATTTGGTGTAATTCAGTTCAGCAGTTCGGGCTGTAGCCTGTTCCAAAATTTCCTATGGAAATTAATATGGAGAAAATGCGTTTTGGGACCACCCTTTTTTCTCGGCCCCCGCTTGACGAATCACCCCGAAACTTTCAAGACAAGAGCTGACCGGAGAGAGCCATTAGTTTTGAAAATTTCACGAAGATTCGGCAACCGGCGCCAAAGATATTGGCAAATCAAAAAACGCTTTTCCTATGGATAATAGGTCCTAACTAACTACCTACTGGCGACCGTAGGTCAGCAATGCTCCAAAAGGAACTTTCACAGGCACTCAACGGTTTCCAAGTGGCAATTTATTTATACCCAGGCAGACACGTTTCGGCAAAAGCTGCCTTTCTTAATGCCGGTATTACAAATAAAAAGGTCTTCCTGTGGTTTCTTTTAAATGTCTTTCACTCGCTCCAATTGGTGCACAGAACATCATCAGTAAAAATGGACTGTTCGTTGTCATTCAGTCCCTTATCAGCTTGCTGCCATCTTAACATGATTTCAGGACTGTAGTTCATTCCAGTCACTGCATCCGTGGGCATATTTACAGTTTGAATAATGCTCTCTCTGAAATCACATGTTGCATGCAATTCAAAGCATGCAGCTGGTAAGTTATTCATTATGGCATCTTGTCTGTCATGATATATATATATATATATATATATATATATATATATATATATATATATATATATATATATATATATATATCCAACGAGTAGGTCGTAAGTTACTGGTAGCTATCCAGCCACCTGTAGTTGCTTTAATTGGCCATGGGAACCCCATCCCCAAGGGCCAAATCCCAATAAAAAGGAGATGGGGCGACAGGGCCAAATACAATAAAAAAGGATAGGGGACTATGCAGCCCCCCACCCTGACCCTTATTAGGCCCTGGGGACCCCATCCCAAGGGGCATCATGTTGTTTAAAGGGGATAGTGTCCTCCCTTCCTGGGTCTTATTAGGCCCTGGGACCCCATCCCTCAGGGCTGTATTCACTTTTAAAGGTGGAGGGGGTCGTATGGCACCCCTCTGCAATCCTCATGAGGCCCTGAAGACCCCAGCCACCGGGGCCTTTTTTATTTTAAAGGGGAGGCATGTGGCCCCCCCCGTAGCCTCATTAGGCCTCGGGGACCCCATCACCCAGGGCTGTATTTTATGCCCCTCTCCCTGAGCCTATTATGGCCCCGGGGATCCCAACCCCTTGGGCCATAATTTACCCTCCCTGAGCTATATTCGGCCCTGGGTACCCCATTCCCAGGGGCTCGTATCAACTAAAGGTGGGTGTCTCGGTGCCCAACCGGTGCACCCACCAAACATGCATTGGGGTATGTGGGGGGAGCACAAGGGCCCATGCGGGAGACGAATTGCTTCCGCCCACAGTGGGCAGCTATTTATGCTTCTCTAAAACTTCTGCCCGCTAGGAGAAGACTTTGTGTTTGCTCACGCTAGGCAGGAGCAAACACAAGTTTCCCTGCCAGTGCAGGCATGGAAACCACTGTGTCCCAGGGGTGGGCTCCACCAGACACAGCAAGTGAGCCGGCCCGGGTGATGAGTCCCCGAGGCGTTAAAGGCTCAGGGAGAGAGGCTGCATTTGCCCCCTCCCTTTTTTATAAAGTGTCGGCCTTGGGGGATGGGGTCCCCAGAGCCTTTTAAAGGCTCAGGGAAGGGGCCACATATCCCCTCTCCATATTAATAAATAAGGCCCCGGGGGATGGCGTCCCCGGGGCCGAATACGGCTCAAAGATGGAGATCGCGCATCCCCTCCCATTAATTAAAGAATACAGCCCTGGACTGCCAATTTTTATTTTCGATTTTGTGTTTTTTCTTTTCAATTTTGGCCCGGGGGGGTTCCTTTGGGACACCCCCATGGGGCCTAGAGAGGCAGGGTATCCCTACCCTGCCCCCTTATATCACTTTTATTTTTTAAGTTGTGAACAGAGCACTAAATCTCTTAGTCCGATAATGGCTGCCAACAAAATGTTTATGATGTTGCTGAAAGCCAATCAGAGCACTTTCTCTTGCTGGAGTCTGACTCCCATGGGAGCGAATTGTCCCAGGAGAAGAAAAGCTCCCTGGGCTAATCAGAACATTCCATTTTTAAAATCTCGCTCCCACAAGACTCTTGCAAGCTTCTCGCGGACCCAACCGTCCAGATATACAAATATTTTTGTACCTTAATGTTTTTCAAACTGCTGAATGGATTTTCACCAAATCACAAAAAGCACAATCTGTGGACCAAGATCTAGCTTCCTGCCAAATATGGTGTAATTCCATTTAGCAGATTTTGCAGTAGCACTTCTTAAAGAAGTATATGGAAAATGCATGGGCATTTTGCGTTTTGGGACCCCCCCTTTTTTCTTGGCCCCTGCTTGATGGATCACTCTGAAACTTTAAATGCACAAACTAGTCAAAAAGTAACACCTTTTTTAAAAGTTTTCTGGAAATTTGTTTAACGGGACCAAAGTTATTAGCAACACATATTCAGATTTTGAAAAACTATATTTTGAATATCTGATTTTTAATTGAGTTGTAAAAATGTAATTTGTGTAATTAATATCATTTTAACATAGTGGTATTAATTGATGATTTATTTATAATATGTAATATTGTTATTGGGTTGGTTTGTATGTAGTGGAGTTTGGTGGGAAGAATTTTAATATATGTTTTGTCGTTAATTATTTCTTAAATATTGATTAATTATAGCATCTAATTACTTAATTATATTTTTGTCAATTATATTTTAATTATTTCATTTTTAATATAATTTGAATATTTGTGATTAATACATTATTTTTTACATATTGTTATTAATTTAATTGTTTAAGTTGTTGCTATGGTTGAATTGGTAATAGTATGTATGATCTCTTCAGAGTAACATTTTCTCATTTAAAAAAAAATATATATTTTAATAATCAGGATGATAGAAATACATTCGTACAAGCAAGATCAGTTCATCAATACAAACACATGATAGATTGAACAGAATACAAATACAAACACAACAATCTAAAAATCTAAAATCTTTACGGTACCACTACCTTGTTAGAGCCCACCCTTAGATTCGAGCCCCCCTAAAATGGAGCCCAAATTCCTGCAGCTTTTTTGGTTGCACCAATCCTTTGAGCGTAACGTTCCTCTTATTTCTTAACCTGTTTCATTTTATCCACCCAGAACTCAAATCCTGGTACATGCACTGATTTCCATCTCTGCAAGATCAATGATTTGGCTACTAGTGACCCGATATAGAAAAGTTGTTGTTGATGTAATGTTAATGAGCATTCAACAGTGGGAATCCCGAATAATGCCCCTTGTAGATAGGGTTTGACTAATACTGTAAGTTTGTGACTTAGCCCCTCCATAACTAGAAAGAAAATAATTTTGGACAGAGAAATGTTAAATGGGCCCAATCCCCACAGACATGCCCGCATCTAAAGCAGTTAGCTGGATGAGTGCATTAAGCTGATACGATGTGGGGTATAATATAGAGCCCTTTTCAAAAAGAAAGCTATACATTTATAATTGGCTCCACGTACAGCTTTATAAGTCATGAGATTGTACCGCTGACAACCTGGATAATTCATCCTTCTTTCGAGAAGTGATGATGAGGAAAAGGCTAGCGTGGCCGTAGACTCATGCACGTATGAATATAGCAGTTGATACCAATTGCCGACGCCTACTAGTTTCATTCCAAAATGTGCTCTGCTAATATGATCTTTGACGGTGACGACTTCCTGTACATATGTCCGAAGATGCTCAAAATTGTGGTGGTAGTAGAATGACAACTTGGGCATAACCTTGTCCATGTCCTCAAATATCTTTAAACATGCTTTAATTTGCCCATCCAAACGAAAGTGACCACAAACCCAGTACCCAGCCTTTTCCCATTTCTTGATAATCAATTCCAGAAGGGATAGGCCTACAGTTTTAATTTCAGATAAAGGTACAGATGGATGGGTCAACAGAAAACAGTATTCAACCTGTAAATGACAAAATCTCCTAACCACCATATGTGGAATTTTGTACCGTGAGGGCTTGGGTAGTTTAGGGATTTTCAAAAAGAACAATAGAAGTCCACCCTGTTCATTCAGCATATACTGGAGGTAGAAACAACTCATCGGGGGACCCCCTGCCGCACGATTCGGTCGGTCAAAAAAAGCTGCTTTGTAATAATTCTGAATACAGGGAAGTGCCAACACTCCATTGAGAACTGACATCTGCAATGTCTGTAACTTTGTGCAAGGTTTTTTCCCTTGCCATAAAAACTTGCGTAATACTTGATCTATTTAAAGAAAAAATGCCTGCTTAACCCAAATGATAACGTTGGAAAAAATAAATAAGGGGAGAATTGACATTTTGATAATGGCCACAAGCCCAATAATGGATATTGGCAGGTTCTGACACTTATTAAAAAGCCTGCAAACTTTACTAAGAGTGGTAGAATAGTTCAATTTAAACAGATCGGCAATGTTGTTAGATATATAGATACCTCAATATCTTACAGGGCAAGATGGCGAAAAATGTTGCTGTATTTCCAAAGGAAGAATCATGTGGGGGCAATGGAAAAGAAGCACCTCAGACTTGGCCTGTTTAATCTTGTAGCCCCTGATTTCCGAGAACAGTTAGATTCTATGAAAGGCATTATCGTTATTGTGGCTAATTCCAGCCACGTACAAAATGATATTGTCTGCAAACAACTTGAGCTTGGGAGCATCGGGCAATGGTGGCCGAATCTTAGGGTCTTGTCTAAGGGCAGCCAGTAAAGGTTCAACAAAAAGGGCAAATAATACGAGTGACATTGGACACCCTTGCGTCGTGCCCAGAGAGATGGAAATAGCTCCAGCTGACTGTGAATTCACCATTACCCTAGCCTCGGCCTTAGAGTAGAGATTCCACACTAGTTTAACAATTTTGGGAGGGGATACCAAACCGCTGAAGAATCATAAAAAGGACATCGCACTCTACATGGTCGAATGCCTTTTCGGCGTCTAACATAATGATGGCTGTTGGTACATTGTTGTTAGAATAATAGTCTATTGCTTGTATTAACAAGTTGGTGTTGGTAGATAAAGTTCTGCCTGGCAAAAAGCCATTTTGGTCTTGATTTACTAGTGACAGAGCAGTGGGGGATAGTCTTAATGTGATTATCTTTGCGAATAATTTATTATCGGAATTCAAAAGGCTTATCGGATGGTAAGACCAAGGTTGTCCGGCTGGCTTATCTTTCTTTAAAAAACTAACATTCACCGCCTCTGTAAATTCCGCAGGAATTTCGCCCACATTTAAAAAATAATTGAACAATATAACTAAAAGATCGCCGATCTGCTGGGCAAAGATTTTATAAAACTCAGATGGTATACCATCGTTGCTACAAGCTTTTGGATTCGGAAGCAGCTTTATAGCTTCTAGAATTTCGTCCCGTGGAATGGTTGCTTCAGTCGTTGTCCGAAAGTCATTTTCGAGAGAAGGAAGTAAAATACATTGGAGAAAGGTCTCAATTGCATGAGATGAAGGATTACAATCTGAAGTAAAGAGCTGCTCATAATGCTCCCGAAAGACCTTTCGTATCTGGTCCGAATCGGAAACTATAGAAGTAGATGTACCATCCCAGATCTCTTTAATAGTTCACGAATTCCAATTCGTTTTTAGTGACCATGCCAAAAGGAGGCCACTGTGCTCTTTTTCTTCATACTGTTTCTGGAATCAGGTGTGCTGGTTCACTATATCCTGAGAAAAAAAAGATTCTCGTAGCCTCTGGCTAGCCTCGGCCAGTCTATCCCTGGATGCTTTCGAATGGACCCTAGCATCTAGCCGCCTAGATTGCTCGAGCTCAGATTGAAGAACCAAAATTTCATCTTGTCTTGCGCTCTTGCGCTGAGCAGTATAAGATATGACCTCCCCCTAATGAATGATTTACAAGCCCCCCAAATAGAGTGGATGGTTGCACTGTTGGTATTTCGCTGCCAGAATTCCACCAGGCGAGTGCGCATGACGCAATCCACCCCTCTTGTGTCAGTAGAGATTTATCAAAGAACCAGCGTGGTCTTGCTATACGAGCATCGCCTAATTTGAGATCTACAAATGGGACAGAGTGGTCTGAGAAGGGGTTTGACATAATACCAGTCCCTACATTTTCCCAATTAAGTGATATTAAAAAATAATCAATACGTGATGCAGAGTTAAAGCGTTTGGAGAAACAGGTGTATTCCCGTCTGATGGGGTAGTCGGCTCTCCATGGATCCACAAGTGCAAAGTCTCATAAAAGACTGGCCAAAACCTGAGCTGAGTTTGGTTCATTCTGATGTTTATTTGAGTGACAGGAATCCCAGCTCACTTTTTGAATGAGATTGAAATAAGAATTAGTCTCGTTAGGGATACCAACATGTTGTAAATTTCTTCTAATGATGTTTCTTCATCTTCAATTGGCCCATAAAAACTGATCAAGTGAATGACTTGGCCATAATGGTTCATGCTGACCCTAATCCATCTAGCTTTGGGATCTCGCATAACCTGTATAATTTCCCCCATAAATTTATTAGTGAAAAGAATTGCAACACCTCGAACCGAGGAGCTGGCTGACGCAAAGAATGCCTGAGATATACATTGTGGCACTCACGGAACTTTAGCTGAATCTTTCAAATGGGTCTTCTGAAGTAGGATCACCTGCACCTTTGATTCTTTCAGCCATGCTATAATATATCTAAATGTATTCTAATTATTGATGCCATTAGTGTTGCATGAAGCTATTCTGATCTCATTCATTATGAAATATTAAAATGAACAGCCTGATCATCAAAGCACACTCTGATATAAACTAGAAAAAGAGATACCATCAACTCCCCAAATGTTAACCATCCTGCTTGAGTTGAACAATCCTGATTCTTTTTGCCCCTTTTGCATAACCCCCCAACATCCCTCTCCCCCTCCCCACACAACCCCGTGATCCCCTCTTCACCTTCCTCCACGTGGGGACCCTCCCCACCTGGGGTCCCTGGGAAGGTACCTACCCTTCCTCCCAAGTGCCCTTCTACACAGACACAATCCCCACCCCTGCCCTACCCCCAACCCTGAATAGGGGCACTGTGACTTGGCGCCCAAGGCAGTCAAGTGGGTAGCTGGCGACCCTATGGCAGCTCAACCACACTGACAGAAAAACCTTCATGTACTCAACATTACACATTGTGAAGGATAAGAAAGAAAAAAAAGAAGTGGAACATAAGAAGGAAACAGATACCAGCGAAAGCAGCCTAGAGGCTTTTTTGGCAGTGCTATCCATTGCTCCTCCCGCTTGATGCAGTAGAGACTGGAGGAACTCGCAAGCTAATTCAATTGACTGTAAGATCTGTACCCTTGTATAGAACTTTCAGTTTTGATTGTTGAATGATACCCACAGGGGCACCAAGCTGCTGAAAACAATTAATCATGCCTCTAAATTCCTTTCCGGCGCCATGCTGAGAATAGAGACATGTCTGAGAATAGTTTGAACGAAAAATTGTCCGAAGTCTGGTAAGCCTTCTCTCAAATAGCACATGCCAAAATCCACTCCTTAACTCTAAAGTCATCAAAGTTTACAATGAGGGTTCAAGGATACTTGGCATTAGGATAATGAACTGCTGGAGCACGTTGAGCCAGTGTGATTGTGAGATCAGTTTTCTGAGCTGCTACTTCGGGGCATACATATTTGGAGATAAGATCTTACACAACTGCTACTACTGATAGGCCATTTTCATGCCCCTCAGCCACTCCTATTATACGTAAATGAGATCTTTGTGACCTGTTTTCTGCATCGCCAACCTTGATTTGGAGCTCGGCCAGCTTGGTTTGTAGTTTAGTCACCTGAACCGTTTGACGTGGTAAGCTATCTTCAATATCTGAAATCCGCTGCTCTGCGCTGACGATGCGTGATGAGAGATGTTGGATCTGTGATTGGGGTGTGCACAGCTGTGACTCGGTTTTCTTATGTGCATCTTTATGAGGGATTTTCATATTTTTTAATTCAATCAAAATCTGTTGTAGCAGGACATTCATAGAATCTGATTGTACATCAAAGTTCCCTGCGTCTTGAATTTGAACTGAAGTCTGAAGTGGTGACCTCCTGCTTGGTACTTCGCCAATTGTTGAGGCCTCATTCGTAGTTTCCAAAGTAGTGGTAAATAGGGAGGAATTCGCTGCTATCCTCATGGTCGTCTCACCGAGAGATGTTTCTCCCTGTCTCTCGGAGCTTACAATTGCATTGCATACTATAGAGCTGGTGGATTTACGCTGTTCCTTGGCGTTAGAGTTGGCAAATAGAGGATATGATGATAGCTGCTTGCCTCCTGAGGGGGCCCTTGGGGAAAGTGCTTTGTTTATTGCTGTTGTACTCATGTCCATAATTTGAGGAGAATCATGGCTTGACGCATTAAAAGGGGGTTCTATGACATTACTAATTTCCATAATTGACAGCAAGGCTGAGCCAGAGCTTTGGTTCATTATTTGTGCATTGTACATCCATCTTCCTCTTAAGCAAAGGGAGTTCCAAAGGGCCTGATTGCCCAGACGCCTCAGCCAGAGAGCAGCTCCTGGATTCTCCACTAAATAGATTGAACTCAAATTCCTTGTTGGAGGGATTGCGATTGCGGTTCTTAGCACTTCGAGCAGAGTTGATCACTAGCCGGCTTTTGGTAGAAGTGTCCCTAGAGATCCTCTTCAATGTGGCACTAAGTAGAGCTATATGAGTACCATGCGGGAGAACACAAGTCACACAAGTCACACCTGTCACACCTATACCTAATGCCTATCCCTCAGTACTAGCTCAATGCTCTTAGTGCACTTAGCTGTAGTGGCACTGTTATAT